>NQLW01000048.1:4477409-4510364 GCA_002312845.1 Kalanchoe fedtschenkoi
TCTCTCTCTCTCTTTGTGATCTAAAAGCCCAAGTAAAGAGCATCACCATGACTCCATTGTGTCTATTTCATGATGCAGTATTCAACCTGGTCATGACGAGTCACTGATGTTTCCCGGTCGCAGGACCATCTGATCCGCCTCGAGATGGCCGTTCTGCAGGGTTGAATAAATATCAGTCGGTTGAAGTTATTGATTCATGAGAAGTACATAGGTTTCCTGACTGGTTTTAATACCTCAACTACATTATGGTTCATGGTGTGATTCTGTCTGGGCTGGGACGGGGTCCCCTTCGAAAGGTCCTTCAGAGTTCCCTGCCAAACCATTGCAACTCGTACGTGTCAAATGTGAGGATAAAAAAAAAGCTCGAGCGTGCATATAAAAACTCTACAATGTACCTTATTAGCCCACATTAGTCCGCAAGCATTGCAGAGGGTTCTTGGACCTTCGGGTCCACGACGCATCATCGGAGTGTCTTTCCCGCTGGTGCCACAATGTCTACAGCTGCATCATATTCACATGCCAGCTAAAATATTCAGACAAAGTCCCAGAATGAAAACAGGAAAGTTCAGATTTATCTTATTTTACGTCGTCTCAATTTCAATGAAAACTAGGAGCCTAGATATATAGAAGATCCGAGGCCAGAACTATTCAACATGGACTGACAAAAAAATACGAAATAGGTAACGTGCTTACGCAGCTGCTTGTTGAGATCCGCTTCCATCTGAAGCCCAGTTTTGACTAGAACCCCAGCTAGTCACTCCTGATCCAGAATCATCTGTGTTGGGTTTGGAAGATGTGAACTGACCCTTGTTCCGATTCATCCTGCAAATCATCAGCAATAAGATCTGTTTTCAACTACCTGAAATTTACCGAAAGTTGGACACAGTTGAAAGTGAACCACGTGAAGTAACAACATCCCTGACAACTACCGAAAACATGATGACTAAAAATCTCTCAATACCTATCTATCTTTTATCAACAGAGATTCATAAAGTTTGCGATGCTGAGAAAATTGAGTTTCTAATAAAGCTGAAATTTTTTCACCATGCTGCCACTTGATGTACTATACAGATCTACGATTCATTTGCACGACGTCATGCGGCTTAACGTAAACGCTATATTTTATGCTTTTATGAGTGTGATAGTTTGTATGAGTAACAAGTATTCTACAGAAGCTTTTACGACTTTAAACGTTTAAGCAAACAAAGCGCCAGCCGCCGTACCTGAGAGCGACCTCTTTCCTGACAGTGTAACGAATTTTCTTCTCAAAGTTCCTCTCCTTCCTTTTTTCCTTAAACCTGGTCAGCGAGGCTAATCTTTGAGAAACACTCAGCCGCTGCGGCATACCAGATATTCCCTGATCCAAGCGTAGATATTAGTTTACGTTCGAGAGAAGTCTGACCCAATATCGTATAAATCTTCATCATAATCAGCGAAAAATCATACCCTAGAACCCTGAGGATTAAGAACAGTTGAAGTGGACATGGTAGAAGGTAACTCCTGCCCTCCCAGTAGCAGAAGCACGGCCTGAACCTGCAAAAGAGATTCAAAATACATAAACATGGATGAGATCAGCTGATGCACACTCCATCGCTAGAGATCAAGATCACGCAGAGTTAATATGATTACACAAACTGCACAAAGAAACGCACTCGCCAAGAAGCGGATTTAGTATTTATTAGTCTTATACACAATTAACATTTTTCAAGAAGTTGCACGGATACGGGGACGGTTACATTAATGGGTACGGGTACAACTACGGGAAACGTGAATTTTAAAATTATTAGGAAATTGGGAAGGCATCAAAATGGTCACTATCTATTATTTTTACTTGTTACTTGAAAAATTCACAGATAATTAGTTTAGTTGTTATGAACAAAAATGGAATATAAATATTACATTCCATATATACAGACATCCAAAAAAATATCTAAGCAAATTTTTAAGATTTTTCAAACATACAATTAGTAATTTAAAGACATAAAAGTTATAGGAGAAGTTATTTCAAGTTTCTAGAGTTTCCGTTCTAGAAACGGGTACGGGGTATGGGGTACGACACTCTCTCGAAATTTCTGCGCAACATAGTTTCAAGTTATATTGATATGGAGATCAACCATTGCAAAGAGAATCAAGAACCAAAAAAAGTCACAAAATCTCGTTTAATCACTCAAAGAACCTACGCTCTCTTTTCATGTCAAAAATTTGATTTGAGCTTTATTTCGTTAAATGACATTAGACTAATTTGTTTCCATCAGTAGGGAATTATATTTTCTCAAGTTACCTTATCGGGGGAGACGGAATCAAACACATAAACCTGACCCTGGAACGAGAGAGTGAGCTGGTTCCCGTTCTCCGGGCCTTGAGCCACAATGGCATAGCGGTCATCCCCCATGTTCTCTCCTTCCCGCCCCATATGCCCATCCATGCCTTCATTTCCACCCACAACGCCGTCATTCACACCCTCCTCCATCCCACTCACATTACCCATCTGATGCACCTCATGATCATGCTCCTGCATATACTGCATAATCGAGTCACCCATCTGCGCGTCTCGCCCGTGCATGTCATCCATCTCAGCTCCTGCAACATTTTGACACCAAACCAAGCATAAAACTCAGCTCAGTTCAGTCCCAACGAAACGCAAGCATCTTCACACAAAACCACACTGAGCCGCCAGTGAAATCTCATCTGGGCATCTGGCACCAAAACAGCCTGGGACTGAAAAAATTTCTCTACCCTAAATCCAAACCCCACTTGGGAATCTCCGAAAAGATTCCTAATTGATGCTTTTCTAACCAGCGGGCGATGATCAGATGAACGAATACAAACCCTTGATATAAAAAAGGTGAGAAATTGATACCTGTTGGATGCGAATAGGGCATGATCCGTGATGGGTCTCTGGATGAGGGGGGATTGGGAGATGGACGGATTAGGATTTGCGGATGACCGGAGAGACGGGGAGCACGGATCGACGATGTAATCAACGGAGGCGATTGAGCCAGATTGGATTTATCCACTCCGAGAGAGGAGTCGGTAACGATGGAATAGATTGTTCCCCAAATTTATTTATTTTTATTTAATTATGTTATCAAACTAGGTTTTCCTTAATTAGTTACAAAGTTAATTTTACAATCTAAATTTGTTTTATTCATATATTTTTTTTAAAAAATTTGTTGACAGTTACCAACCATTTAACTACCATCTTAATAACATTAAAAATATTTTTATATAATTATATATTTTATTGATTTACTTTCTTTCAAAATTCTGATTCTATTTTTTTGTGATAATTTTGTATCGTTGAACTCATAAAAATGTATTCATATTTCATCATATATAAAATTACAATACTACAATTATTTAGTAATATTATTTTTCATATAATTCTATCCATCTGTATTTTAAATTTTGATAGTGAAATTTTGATGTATAAAAATACAAGATAATTGTAATCGAAGTGCATATATCTTAAATTTATATCATTATTATATTTAAAACAGAAAAGAAAATTATCAAGAAATTTCATAACATATTTATCAATATCATAATCTCCCACACAAAATCACATTACTATTTTCATATTCAAAAGTCAAATTAAGAAACTAAAATCAGAAAATATCAAAAGAAAATTTTGATATATAAAAATACAAGATAATTGTAATCGAAGTGCATATATCTTAAATTTAAATTTATACCATTATTATATTTAAAACAGAAAAGAAAATTATCAAGAAATTTCATAACATATTTATCAATATCATAATCTCCCACACAAAATCACATTACTATTTTCATAAATTCAAAAGTCAAATTAAGAAACTAAAATCAGAAAATATCAAAAGAATGCCAAAAACAATAAAATTTACAAAACGCTACTTTTATTCTACAAAATCCCTATAAAACCGAAACCTCCTTCCATCTTTCCGCAACTCAAATTCTGACGACTTCCGGCGCTCACTCGAATCCTCACTACCGCTCGCACTTCATTCTCCTCTGAATCCAGCTTCCAAGACCATAAAAGCTACCTTTTTTTTTTTCACACCTTGTGCGCCATGGAAGCAGTCAGCTGCTCCTCCGCGTTCAAATCCCTCCCGATTCAGCGCGCGCCCGGCTCCCAAAAGCTCTCTGTCGGAATCCCAATTCGTCGAACAGTCTCTTGTAGAAGAAGGGTGAGTGATGGCGGTGGCGTGAATCGGTTTAAGCGGAGCTGTGTCGTGGGGCGACAAGGGTCTGGTGATGGAGATGACCAGGGTAAGCATAACAGGTTTGCGTTTTTGTCGGAGAAAAGCTTGTCCATGTACCAGGTTTGTGAAAGTTTCAATCTTTTTTTCCTTAGGGTTTTGTTGCTGGCTGGTTTTGACTTTGGATTTCTGGTGTTATATGAATTTTAATTTTATTATTTATTGTTTCTTGGTTTAGGGTTTAGGGTTTAGTTTAAGGTCTGGAATTATTCTTAAGGTTGAATTATATGTTGAAAATATGTTTCTAAGTTGCCGGACAATGAAGGGTTTCGTGATGATGAAAGAAGGCATTGAAAAGCTACTATCTTTATCGATGTCGCTGACAAGTGGATGTAGCAGAAATAGTAGAAGGTTAATTTCTCTTATTTCTCTTGCTCGTGTCGTGCAGGATAATTCGGCGCACGCTCTGAACAGTCAGTTATACTCGGGGGAGTTTTCGGACTTCGAGAACTCGCTAACAACCATTCCACCTAGTGTGGGAACAAGCGGCGGCGGGACCAGGGCTGGGTTGTTCAGAACGCCGACCTCTGGCGGAGTCCAGAGCGCCACGTCTGCGCACGGTTTGCCTAAACCAGCATTAGCGGTGCGGAACCTCATGGAGCAGGTACGTGCATTTTTTCGGCATATTTTTTTTCGGATGGTTTGTTTGGTCATCTATCACATCTTTTTAGCTACGCATTTGGTGAAGTTTACGGTGTTTATGTTGGCAGGCGAGGTTTGCTCACCTATGTACCGTGATGTCTCATATGCATCTCCGACGGAAAGGATATCCATTCGGTTCGCTAGTTGATTTTGCTACGGATCCATTGGGGCGTAAGTATTTAACTCGTCCTGTTATCTTCAGTTCCTGACTGTGTTGTCGTAAAATAAAGTTGTTGAAATGATTTCAGATTTTTATGCCGTCTTTCTGATTGATTTATTTTCTACTTTTCCTAACTTCATACTAACAAACCGTTAATGTGATTTTCGGTATTGTCTTTTTGCTGCTTCCACTGTATCTTCTGACATTTAAGATTCATATTCCGTCGTGTCTTCTTTGCGGTTTTTGCGATGTTTAAGATTCTTATTCTGACGTGTCTTCTTATGTCTGATGAAATATGTAATTCTCTTTCGCCCAGATCCGTTATTCTCGTTTTCACCCTTGGCAATCCATACGCGGAACTTGATGGCTGATCCGAGATGCACTCTTGTCGTGCAGGCAAGTTACCAAATTCTTCCCCATTCGCCCTTTTTGTCGGAAATAGTAAATTTTTCCTTCTGTTAATTTGTTTTTCCGCTTTCAGATACCTGGGTGGAGCGGGCTATCAAATGCCCGGGTAACAATATTCGGTGATGTGTATCCTCTCCCCAAAGACCAACAGGTATTTTTTCCGCCCGTTCAAATTCTTAATCGCGTGTTTTCGTATAGCTTTAATATTATACCTTTTCATGGCCCTCAAATCTGGCTAACTAACGAAAGTGATTAATGGTACTTGAGTGCGAGTCGAAACTCGTTATTTACAATTGTCGAGTTCATTCCTGTTTCGCTTGTTTCGACAGAAATGGGCTCACAAGCAGTACTTATCCAAGCATCAACATGGACCTTCCCAACAATGGGGAAACTTGTACTACTTTCGAATGGAAAACATCAGGTATCAATTATGTTGCACATATACACATTTACGAGGAAACAGATACGGTACGAAAATGCTTACTAAATTCGTAAAAGTCTATTATTTTTAGTTGTTATTTGAAAAAATTCGCTGGTAATTAGTTGTCATTATCAAAATTGTGATAGTTCTCAAATAGAAACAACCAACAGAGATATGTAAGAAAATCCGTAATGTTTTTTTAAACATATAGTTAGTAATTTTAATTCATAAATATTATAGAGTAGTTTCTTTAAATTTCTGGAGTTTTTTTTCTTCTGAAAACGGGTACAGGGTACGACACTTTCTTAGAGTTTCTATGCAACACAATATCATATTACTTTCGTTCTCGTGGATCAACTGGGTCGAGTCGTCAATGTCACATCGTCGGAGATGGGATCTCTCCGGTTGAAACTATTTTTGTTTTGGCCTTTTCGAGCATGTCACATCACATATAAAAATCCCTAGGTTGCTCGTCAATGTTTAAATTTTACATATATGTTGATTCCTTTGTTCAGCAGCGACATATATTTTTGCGGAGGCTTCGGCACCATGGCTTGGGTGAACGTGACGGAATATGAGAGCGTCCAGCCTGACAAGATTGCAGCCGACGGCGGCGAACAAAACCTCAAGGTAAAATATCAGAATCTCACTTTACTCCTTATTTTGTCCATCATTTTTCCACAATTATTTCTGAAACTTCCGCTATTCTCCAGGAACTGAACATTATCTTCTCAAAGCATCTAAAGCAACTTTTATCTTCGGAAACCGAGATCGATGATGCAGCTGTGATATCGATAGACAGTAAGGGAATTGACATCCGTGTTCGTGAAGGTGCACAGGTAATGTAGTCTGACACACCCTTTTTCGTCATAAATTTTATCAGCCTCGAGAGCGCGCTCGTCTAATATGAAGATAAACTGAACTGGAAATTTTCATAAGACTTCTAAGTTTACTAAAGAAAACTCAATATCTCAATCTCCATTTAAATTTGGAAGAACACACCCTAAGCTTCCATTTTTAAACTGTTGCTGTTTGTGCAGTTCAACATCCAGAGGCTATCATTCGACCAAGGCCACGCTGTTGAAACGCTGGAGGAAGCCAAAGAGGCGCTCTGGAATCTCATCAACAAGGGCCAAGTTAACATGCAGAAGTAACTTTCATCCGGTAATCTGCGGCTGATGTAGCATGTCAGTCCGGTTCCTTTTTATTTATGGGCAAGATTTTTTTTTGACGGCAAATTATGTTGGGTGAAACTGGTCAAGAGATTTTGGAGTTTTTTTTTAGTCGAAATATTTTAGTTTTATTTTATTTTGTCAAAATATTTTTCCCCGGTTATTAATATTATTCTTTTTGATAAGTTTCTGAAAATCTATGTGCCATGATTGGGCTCAATTTTGATAGGGACTTGTATTTGGATCGTCTTGAAAACTGAAAATATATTGGATCAGAAAAATAACTACAATGATTATCAAAATAGATGAAAAGTACGAAAAATAGCAAAGATAAAAGAAAATAGAAATAAAAAATTAAATAAAAATAAAACGAGGAAGCGGCGGAGCAGAAGGCCGCCACACTTCCCCGCTGACGGCAGATTCCTCAAGCACCAGCTCCTCCGCCCACCGAATCCTCAGTTGCCCGCCTCTCTTAATGAGTTTATGATACGGCGTCGCAGTGTTGGCCGTTGTGAGTCTTCAACTCAAGGCTGATACGGTGTCGTTCAGCTTGTGTCCTACAGGCACTCTTCTACTCCTGCTGCAGATATATATTAGCCTCTCAGCTCTTTTTCTGTAAACACAGTTCAATCTGTAGAAAAGGCCGAGTGTTATTCATGTTGCTGAAATCTGCTTGAAGTTTGCTGCAAATCTGTTGTTAATTTGTTATCCGATTGTTTGATTAGCTACTGCATAAAATTTTATGAATATTCTAGCATGAAAATTACTTCAGTAATCTTAACTGACTGTGAGGTGTTTGATCAATGGAAGAGAAGTATCATAGTAGCTCTGTCGATGAGATAAAAATTTGGATTTCATCATGGAACAGTTGATGTGTCTAAAATGGATTCAGAAATCTGGTTTGTTTATAATTATGCAAATGAATGTTAGTCTACGTCAATGACATTGTCATCACCGGAGATTCTGCTAGTATGATTACCAAGCTCAAAGATTATCTTTCTCATCAGTTTATGATCAAGGACTCGGCTCGGGTCCTCTAAGATACTTTCTGGGTACTGACTGAAGTTGTCAGGTCGACTGCTGGCCTCACCTTGTGTCAACGCAAATATACAGTGAAGATTCTTGCTGATGCTGGACTTCTTGGCTGTAAGCCATGTTTTGTTCCGAAGGAGCCACAGGTGAAACTTGTCTCTCTCCAGCCCTCTTCTCCGATCCAGAACATAACAGACGTCTTGTTCGATCCACGCAACACTTTGACCATCTGCGTTGATAGAGCCTAGTGCGCAGCGACGACACCGTTTTCAAATGAATGAGTAGAACGTTGGTGTTTTTGGGCCATCGATGAGGAAGCCCAACCCGACATCAAGAAGGCCCAATGACACTTTCTTTCAGTTTTTACTTCAATTTTAATATAAAAAAATGGTTTTGAATGGATGATAATACAGGAGACTTGCAGTGTTCTAAAAATTGTCATTGATTAATCGTTGATTAATTATTAAATTTATCATTAATATATAGTTTGATTAATCATTCCGATTAATTTCTATATAAATGATTAATCGTTAGGCGTTATGCTCATCATCTAACACCGCTCATTGATACTAGTTTACCGCAAATGAAAATGGGAATGGTTTTAAGTAAATAAGGATTGTTTTTATTAAAATATGATGATTTTGATTTATTTAATATTATCAATTATTTATTAAGGCATTTGTAATTTAAAAATAATATAATTTTGTATGATCATTTAAATATTGCAACCTGTAATCTAAACGATAAATATTAATATTACTTAAATTATTGAACTCATAAAGAATGTACATTAAGAATCAAAATTATATTATTTCAGTTGGTTACCTAATTTGCCCAACTGTTGCAGTGATCCAATTGTTCATATTATAATTCTGAATCTCGTGCGTCACAGACACTGACATTATCTTAAACAAATAACAAACTTTTCAATTAATTTCACACTAATCAGGTTTAGATCTAACTTTTTGAATTAATTAATTGTTTCTTTTTATAAATAAATTTTTATTTCAATTGTAAATTTCACATATGAATGTGACCTG
Organism: Kalanchoe fedtschenkoi; assembly: GCA_002312845.1. Lineage (NCBI taxonomy): Eukaryota > Viridiplantae > Streptophyta > Magnoliopsida > Saxifragales > Crassulaceae > Kalanchoe > Kalanchoe fedtschenkoi. The sequence goes on from NQLW01000048.1 coordinate 4,486,526, forward strand.
TCGTCGTTGGTCGACTCCACCGAACATATTGCTTCGACCAGCGCCAGCCACTACCACCAGCAGCAGCGCTCACTCCACTGGCGACCATGGCGGAACCGAAGACTGTCCACTCCCCGCTCGTCACCTACGTCTCGATGCTCTCGCTCCTCACTCTCTGCCCTCCCTTCGTCATCCTCCTGTAAAATCACTTCCCCAATTTATTTCCTTTTCTGCAAATTTCTGCTTAATTGATCCGCTGGTTGACCTTCACGAATCCTTGAAATTGACGCCGTCTTGCGTCGAAAGCTGTTTCATTTGTCAAATGGGGTTGTTGGTTATCTGTTTGTTATGTGGAAAGGTGCGTGGTTGGAGTTGTTCATGCTCACTTGCTCAGTCCTGGTGGAGTCCAACTGGAGATTGGATTGATTTAGGGTTTAGGGTTGTGCCAAGCTGCTTCCCTTTTTGATGATTTGCATGTCTTTTGGTCCATTTATGTTTTGTGGGTTGTTCAGATTTTCCCTTTCTGGGCTGATGCTATCTTTGTCTACATACACATATATATAAGTAAAATAGGAGAAGAAATTGATCAGTGAAAGACGCAATTTTTCCATACTTGGCCGCTGTTGTCAGTTTCAACTTTAAATATGGCGATAGGAAGTTAGATCGTTGTTTCTGGTAGTAATTGAACAACCTAGTAACTAGTCGCGGTTCCAGGATTTCGTATTCAGACAGAGGTACAAATTTGAAATTTGGGGGGATAAAATTAAAATTTAGACGAAATTATGAAAATAATTTTTATACTATGGTTAGAGGTATTTTGGGTTGAATTCGTGGGAGCGACTGTCTCCAATGCCCCTAGTGGATCCGCCTATGCTACTAACAAGTAATGTTTAGATAAACAACCGGTTGCTGGCTCAACTGGCTAGAAATGCTGACCTTTATGATCTCAAACATGTAATAAATATATAGTTTTATGTTAAAAAAGTATTATTAGGATAGCGTTGGATGGTGAAATGAAGTTTTTGTACGAAAGACTATCCCTTGATTCGCTTGTGGAGGTGAAGTTAGCCGTGGATCGGTTGATGGGATAACTTACGGTAGCTGTTTGTAGTAGTGAGTCATCATGGTTCGTCAGTCAATTAAAGAGCCATGCTGACAGTGGCTAATCCGATAACTACGCAGGTGGTATACTATGGTCCATGCGGATGGGTCAGTTCTTCAAACTTTTGATTACTTGAAGAGCAACGGGCTGCAGGGATTCATCAACATATGGCCGAGGCCTTCTGTGCTCGCCTGGAAAATCATAGGCTGCTACGCAGCGTTTGAAGCCGCCCTTCAGCTTCTGCTCCCGGGAAAGCGAGTCGAGGGCCCGATATCTCCTGCTGGAAATCGTCCCGTCTATAAGGTAATGGGATTTTATGTAGCCCGTACTTGTTAGTCGAGTCGCTAGTTAGACGGATTATTGAAATTTTTTTTTTTCGTCTCGCCTTTTGGCAGGCTAACGGCTTACAAGCATATGCCGTGACACTGATTACTTACATCGGGCTTTGGTGGTAAGTAATGTATTGAAGTTCAGTGAAAAAGTGCGAACCAAACAAAATTCATTTTTTACTTCGGCGATGAATTTCTATTTCTCTCTATTCAGGTTTGGGATTTTCGACCCCTCAATTGTCTATGATCATTTGGGTGAAATATTCTCAGCGCTCATTTTCGGCAGCTTTGTCTTTTGCGTCCTCCTGTACTTGAAAGTGAGCGACTTCAATTTGCCCGCACATAATTTGAAGTATGAATTCATTTTGTGTTCGGTTTGGTAACTCTATACTTGTTTTGATTCATAGGGCCATATAGCGCCATCCTCCACGGATTCCGGCTCAACAGGAAACCTCATCATCGATTTCTACTGGGTGCGGACACGCCTATCGCGTTTTCTGCATTTGATTATTGTGGCAGAGCCCTTTCTACCAATTTGAAACCGACTAACTTCTAAAAACTCTTGCAGGGAATGGAACTCTATCCCCGAATCGGCAAGCACTTCGATATCAAAGTCTTCACTAACTGCCGTTTCGGAATGATGTCTTGGGCAGTACTCGCCGTGACGTACTGCATAAAACAGGTCAGTCCTTCATTTTTTTCTTCCGAATAAATTTTGGTGACACGTAATATTCAAACAATTATTAACTTCTTCTTATTAATGGTTTCCTAAAAACAATAATAAAACAGTATGAGCTGTACGGAAAAGTGGCCGATTCCATGCTTGTGAACACCGTATTGATGCTGGTGTATGTCACAAAATTCTTCTGGTGGGAAGCCGGATACTGGAACACGATGGACATCGCCCATGATCGAGGTATGACGTGAAATCGATTCCTATATTTCTCTCCGGTCTTCGAAAAAACTATCTGTCAATCAGTGTGTTTCACCGACTTGTCTATACATGGTGCACACGCATAGTTCATTCATCTTTTTCATTGCTCGTTGAGTCAACGCCTTTCTCATGCAGCCGGGTTTTATATTTGCTGGGGATGCCTGGTGTGGGTTCCGTCTGTATACACTTCTCCGGGGATGTACCTCGTTAACCACCCTGTGAACCTCGGCACTCAGGTATATATAATTTTTCCGTAGTATTTTTTGGTGTGTAAATGATAAGATTTAAATTTCACACAGGCAGCTTAAATTTCCTAATATTGATCAATTATTTACAGCTTGCGATTTATATTCTTGTGGCCGGGATCTTGTGCATATACATCAACTATGACTGTGACAGGCAACGGCAGGAGTTTCGCCGGACAAACGGCAAGTGCACCATTTGGGGCAAAGCTCCGTCGAAGGTGAGTTACCATAAAATCACCGGCATGATTGATTGAGTTGGTTCATTTCAGAATTTACCTAGCTATGCTACATGAGAGAGTCGGTTTTCTGCTTGAAATAAAAATAATAGCGTCGGTGACTTTCACAGATAGCGGCCTCGTACACCACCACGACCGGCGAAACTAAATCCAGCCTTCTTTTGACCTCGGGATGGTAAACGCTTAGCGTACAAATCACTGCGGACGATTTGAGCTGCTAGGTGATGTTAACTGTTAACTTTCGTTGTGTTATTGCAGGTGGGGCCAGGCTCGCCATTTCCACTATCTTCCGGAGATATCGGCTTCGTTTTTCTGGACTGTTCCCGCGCTTTTCAATCACGTAAGTTTACGGGATTCTTTCAGAATGCCGGTTCCCCGGGTTTCTAGGCACATTGAAGACAGATTTTTGGTTCTTATTAATGTTATTTGGTCACAGTTTTTGCCGTATTTCTATGTGATCTTCCTCACCATCCTTCTCGTGGATCGGGCAAAGAGGGACGATGATCGCTGCCGCTCCAAGTAAGCATCCTGGACCAACCGTATTTTTTGTCGTCAAATGTACACGTAAATCGAGACACTTACTGATTTTTGAGCACGCTCATCGAATTGCGGATCATCTTATTATCGCGCAGGTACGGGAAGTACTGGAAACTCTACTGTGAAAAGGTCCCGTACAAGATCATCCCGGGCATCTATTAGCTCAGCTGGCTGCCCAACCGTTCGCAGCATTCCACAGCGGCGGCAGAGCACATTCGGTTATCAGACTCCGATCGCTCCATTTTCAGCTTACAATTTTTGCGGCAGTGGAAGATGTGATGCTACTGTTTTGTGATTCGTCCAATTGTGTTATGCAGACCACGATTATGTTGGCCTCGTGTTGTAGACTGTAACGACTACCCTTTGTGTTTGATTTGGGTGTGGCTTTAAGTTCCTCGTTGTTGCCTTCTCGTGTGTGCCTTATTTTTCCGGCGTGATCTCAGCTCCGGTCTCCGGTAGCGATGGCTGAGCCAGGTTGAAAAAATGGTGGTGTTTTTGTTGTTTCACAATTACATCAGAGACTGTAACAGTGTCGTGAGTTGGTTATAGCGATGAATTTAAAGTCTTTAGCGACGATTTTGCAAAGGTAATTATTCAAAAAATAATAATTTAATATAAAAATAAAATAAATGAGATTAAGATTGATTTTTTCTCTTTATTTAATATTTAACTAATGCATATTTTTTTATTTTCAGTTGTCACTTTACAATTCAAATGCACATTTAATATTTTTATCTATCTTAAAAGATTATTTACTTCTGCATCATAATTTCTTAAAAAATTCTATAAAATTATGTAATTCATCCTCATCATAATTTATGAGACAAAATTTACATTGAATTTAAATAATTCATATTAATATTTTTTTTAATTCGCTCAATTTAACCGACTGATAATAGAAAAAGGAGAGGGTAAATTATTTTCCGAACAGTCGAATAATAAACAAAAAAATATTACCATATAGTCAAAATAATGTGTTGTGTTAGATAATTAAAATTATGATATAATTATGAAAATCAAGGGCAAAAAGCATAAGTGACCGTTGGTAAATAAAGATCAATTTCGTTGGTTAATAATATGTTATCATTAACTACTTCTTTCCTCTATAAACTCACACTGCTCTTTTTGCAGATAATCTTTTATATATATATAACAGAAAAGGAGGTCCGTACCACGCTCCATGCGATTTGGTTCGGTTCGTTCAGTTCAGTCCGGTTCGATTCGGTTTTAAATTTTTAAAAATCGTTCAATTTACAATTTCATATTTTAAAAAGGGATGATTAATAATTTGATTTGATTTTTAATTTTTCTCATCGGGACGATGGGTACCTTCAGTCGTTCGGTTTACAGTTTCATATTTTAAAAATGGATGACTAATAATTTAATTCGAGGAACATTGACGGTGCCTTTACTCGTTCGTAATTAATTAAATATGATTTTTTATTTCAACCAGCCAAGTCGACACGGTTGATTCCAGCCCTAGATTCCGATTGCTCCATGCTCCACCGGATCCGGCAGTGATAGATTCCGAATCGCGTTTTCGTGCACACTTTCAGAAGGTTTGTTTGATTTTCGAGTTTGAATTTTCTTCTATGTCTTCCGACTTGCGGCTGAGATTTGGGATAAGTCGCGGTTTTCTATCGAGAGTGACAAAGAGGGTTTGATAATGGTAAATTAGCGTTCAGAAGAAGGTGCCGAGGAGGAGACGTGGTTCGGATTCCGTGGTCGTGTTAGGGTTTTTGAAATTTCGATTTTTTGTTAATTTAGGGCATAGTGGATTGGAGTGAGAAAAAAAGAGCAGGGTTATCAGCTTTGATGAAATCTGTTTGTGAAAATAGGAAATTTTGGAATTTTGATGTTGTGGTCTGTCGCTTCAGTCCACAACAATGTGATTTCTTCTTCTTCAAATTTGACCTCTTTTCTTCGTTCCTTATCAATTCTGCTTTCCTGATTCATTTTCTATCCAATCTATCCTCTTCGTGGTTGTTAAATGTGAAGATCGGAAATCTTCGCTGATGTTAACTGCAAACTTTGTTAAACATGAACTTTGTTGTTCATAACTGCGAAGATGCGTAAGGGAAAGTTCGCAATTGTGGATCGTGAAGATCCCTTTCATCTTCGTTGTTCATACTGACGAAGTTTATGTTTAGCAAAGCTTGCAGTTAACAACCAGGAAGATGGTAGATTGGATAGAAAACGAATTGGGCATGCATACTTGATAAGGAAAGTAGAAACGAGACTAAATTTGAAAAAAAAAAAAAATCCAACAATGTGTGGGGGAGTATTTGGACTTCTTGAGGGTTAGACTGGTGTAAAGTGGAACTAAGCATTTCTTCGAACGGTCGTGCTTTTGCAGTTTGGTTGTGTATCTGTTGATTCAATCAACAGCAATGTGGGGATGCTAGGAGTTCAATTTGGTTTGTCTTTCCGAGGATTAGTGTTATATTGAATAGAACTAAGCATGTCTGGCAATGGGCGTGCATCCAAAGTTGCTTTTTGTTGTTGAGAGTTTGTCGCTGAGTCGTGATCTTCTAATATTAATTTTCGGCAGGGAAATGTCATCGTATGAGAATGTGGTTGGAGGGAAGCTGAAGCTGAAAGGTAAGCCTTTGGATGTGAAGGCTGGCGGAGCGAAGAAGAAAAAGAAACATAAGAAGCAATCCAACAGGAGTTACGAGCTCATAAAAAATGATTTATCCAAAGGTTTGTTTCTATTTGATCCTTTTTATATCGTGTTTCCTCACTTGGCGTTCCTCTCATAAAATTTCTCCAGCTCTCTTTCAACACCTTTTGGCTGAGTGATAAAATTAGTTCACATTATTGTTGTTTGTTTTGGTATTTGCACGAGTCAGAATGCCTTAGGATATTGAGTTGTGGCTTTAATGTGGTTGAAGTCTGTAAAATGATATGATGGAAAGTGGAAACATGGAATGCGGACACACTGTGGGCTGTCGCGATTCCAGGATTTCATATTTGGGGGACAAAACAAAAATTTAGTTGAAATTATGAATATAATTTCTTTTCTTTAATACGGTTAGAGGTATTTTGGGTTGAATTCATGGGGGCGACTGTGGATCCGCCTATGTCTGTGGGTACCGTTGAGGTCCGGATATAAGCATGATCATGATTTTCTTGTTCAATGCGATTAGGAAGGAACTGGTGTTTCAGTTAGTCTTATAAGACTCTCCATATATTGAAAAAATTGTAGCTCTTTTGCAAGCCATATGCGATTAGAAATGTAAATTATATTCTTGCCACATTCATCTATTTGAGTCTTCTTCTGCCAGTGACAGCTAAATTGTTTGTCGTGCATGGCGTTACAGGAGAAGCGATCGATCCCAACACCGATGAAGTTACTGATGACAGCAAACTGAATGAGGAAGGCGGCACTGCCAACATTGATGACCAACTTACTCCAGCTGAAAGGCGATACATAGAGCAAAGGGAGAGAATCGACGCCCAGAGGCTAGCCAAAACCGCCAACAAGTCCCACCGCGACAGGATCCAGGATTTCAACCAGTATCTCGCCAACATGAGCGAGCATTACGACATCCCCAAAGTCGGCCCTGGCTGAGCCACTATGGAATGCTCAAATATCACTCCACCTTCTGATGAAAACAAGCCTATTGTGTGCTAAAGCTCCAAACTTTTCGGCTCACTGACCGCCTTCTGGTAAAAATACCTACCTATTCGAACCTTATCCGGAGTTCATTGAGTGACTTGTTCTTCAAGAAACAGAAACTTCAAAAGTCAAATACCTGTAATCCTCATATTATTGAATATTCTATTAGTTATATTTTATTTATCATTTAACTAACATCTATTTATTCGCATTTATTTATTATTTAATAATGTAAACTAATTTAATAAATTAAAAGTAATTATTTTATCATCATAATTCATACAAAAATAGTTATAAACTATAAAAACACACCACTTTCCACATTTTTAATAGAATAAATGCTTACATTTAAATTTTTTATACACTTACTTTACTCTTATAAAATGAGGAAGTAAATTGCTATCAACAAATATAAAATTCTAAAAAAAAAATGGAAATTGGACAGAAGTTGTTACATTTATTACCTTCCACTTACCAACAAAATCCAAGGGTATTTTCGGCAAATACGTGAATAAAGTCATATTATTCAGTAACCACTACAAACAAACAATGAATAAAAATTAATAAAAATAATGAATACTACAGATAAATAAATAATTCGAATATAAAATTCAAAGTATTCTTGGGATGCTTGCAACGTCGCCAACACTCTGGTGGTCTTCACAAGCGACATTTGTATCCATCATCTTCGTCATCATCATAAACAACAACAACATCGTTTTTCGACTACCCGGAAACCCCCTCAGCTGCCCCAATTCGTCAACCCCGGAACAGCTCGTTCCTCTCCACTCAGCTAGGGTTTCGTGTCCGCTTTCATGTAGCTGGCCAGACCACCTGCCGCGGTAAAGTTCCGTTCTTGACTTGTCAGCTTGCGTGTTTGTCGTTTCTGGCTTCTGGGTTTCGGCTCTTAGGGCTGGGAGAGTTCGATTTCTTGACGGGTTTGAGTTTGATATCGGGTGCTGTTCCTTTCCTTGACGTTTTAACATGTCTTGAGATGATCGCTAGCTGTGTTGACTTGGTCAGATAGTTTGGGGTTCGATTTCTGTAGTAAAATGGAGCTGCTTGGATGGTTCTAGGGCTCAAAGAATTTGAACTTTCTTGGCATATTTTTCATGAGATTTCAGGTCATGATCATCGTGTGTTAAATGTCTGATCTTTGGATTTGGTATAATTCCAATTTAGGGTTTGTAAATGGGAAAGAGTTGCGTTCAATTCTCATAGCTTGTTTTGTTGCTGGTGGGATTCTGTTTGAAGTAGAAATGTCCTTTTATAGAAACTGGTTGTGAACTTCCGAGGTTGTCTTGTGGGTTAATTGTGTTCTTGCTTTTATCATGGGGGTGTTGGTAGTCATAGTTAGCTTCCCAGATGCTTAAATTAATCCAAAATGATTGTAAGAACTTCGGGACCGCCTGAATCGCCGAATTATTGGATTGAAATCGGTGTTTTGATTTCGTGACAGGTTTTTTATCCTAGTCGAGGTTGTGCTTACGATGACATTTCAGTTCGGTGCTCCGGAAATGGTAACTGGATAGCGTAGTTTGGTTTTGTTGAGGCGCCATGGCCACAGAGAGCCTTGTCAGAATGGTGGAAGGCAGGCGGCCTGGAGAGCGGGAGCCTTCCGATTTCCCTTACCCTCTTGAAAACATGGCGTCGGAGGAGTTGGGGATTCTTCTGCAGGGTTCTAAATACAGCGGGGTTCAGCGGAGCAAGGGGCCGCATCGGAGCGGCAGCGCTCCTCCCAGCATGGAGGGCTCGTTCGCCGCCATAGAAAATCTTCTGGCCCGGAGCGAGTCCGGCCTGAGCACGAGCTTTGAGAACATGAGTATGGAGAATTGCGAAACTGAAGAACAGCTGCGGAGCGACCCGGCTTACCTCGCTTACTATTTCGCCAATGTGAATTTGAACCCGAGGCTCCCTCCGCCGCTCGTGTCCCGCGAAAGCAGGCGGCTCGTGCGGCACATTGGGGCTTTGGGGAATAACACGAAGTTGAATTCGTTTGATGACGGTGGCGACGGGTCCTTGCGGCCCCGGGGCTTTCTTTCTACTCATTCGGAGGAGCCTGATGAGGAAAGATCATCTCAGCAGGATTCAAACGACGGGTCCGGGAGTGGCTCTGCCATCTTCTTGCCCAGGCAAAGTTCAACCTCTTTGTCCGGCCGTCACAAAAGCCTGGTCGATTTAATCCAGGTATGTGTAAATGTATCCAGCTTCGATCTTCAGGTTTATAGCTTTCGTAGCTCATCTGTTATTATTGAACTTCGATTCTGTCGATGTGCAGGAAGACTTCCCTCGCACGCCTTCGCCGGTGTACAGCCAGGCTCGTGTGTCGAACCATCCGGCAGCGGAAGAACAGATCGAGCACGAGTTGAGTCAGAGATCTCTGACGTTGAGTGATCCTTCTAGCCATATTTCGCCTTCTCCGGAATCAAATAAAGGGGTGAAAGACTGTCGAGATGTGTATTCCCCAAACAAGGGCGCTCCATCCCAATCGTCAGCTTCCAGGATGTCCGAGGCAGTCGGGCATCTGCGACACGAATCCAAGGAAAGTCAGAATCCGCAACGGCAGCCGAGTCATCAGCTGAACGATATGAACAGACTCCAAGGATTTCCAGCTCCTCCGATGTTGCCTGACCTACTCAAGTTCTCTTCCGTCGATGCACAGCCGCAGCATGTGCAGCATCCTCCGGGACTACAACCGCCATTGTACGCTTCTGCGGCCGCATATCTGAACATGACGAGCCCGTTCTACCCAAGTCTACAGCCACCTGGCTTATTTCCGTCTCAGTACGGCGTCGGAGGCTTCGCTCTCAGTCCTCCCGTCTATCCCTACATGGCTGGATATCCTCCGAGCAACACCATTTCTCCGTCGTTCAATCTCAGCTCCGGCCCGAACTTGAATGTGCACGGAGAAGGCGGCAGTGGCATTCCGCTGCTGGGCGAGATGCAACACGTGAATAAGTATTACGGACATCATCACCACCCGTCGCTGCCGCAGCAGCCTCATATGTTGGACCCTATTCACTTGCCGTACTTTCAGCCGCCTTTTGATGTTGGCGGCGGACAGTATGGCCACGGTACGAGGAGCGAGGTGGATGCTTTTAACTCGCATAAAGCGCCGATGCGTACGCTGCCGTTTGTTGGTGATCACAGGCTCCACGCACAACCGGAAGGGAGCCCGAGGAAAGGTGGCGGCCCGCCAAACATGGGTTTCGTGCCGCAGTATCAAGGTTCTCCGCTCAGCAGTCCCGTTATGCCCGGATCTCCGATGGGCGGGCTGAGCTCCTCCGGAAGAAGAATCGACCTGAGATACCCTCAAGGAGGTGGTTCTCGGAGCTCCGGAGGATATTCTGCATGGCAAGGAATGCGAGGAGGAACCGCCTTCGATGATTCGCCGAGAAGATCGTTTCTTGAAGAGCTCAAGTCCAACAGCTCCAGGAAATTCGAGCTGTCCGATGTCACAGGGCGCATCGTCGAATTCAGGCAAGAAATTTATACTGTTCTTAGTTTAACCCTTCCTGTTACTGATTCTAATGACGCGGGCGTTTCTTAGTTCAGTTCGGATCAGCACGGGAGTCGATTCATTCAGCAGAAGCTGGAGAGCTGCAGCGCCGATGAGAAGGCTGCAGTTTTCGCCGAAGTTGTTCCGCACGCTTCGAAACTGATGACGGACGTGTTTGGAAATTACGTCATCCAAAAGGTACGCTCGCGTGCCACATCCTCGGTACACCAGGAATCTGAATCGAGCTTCTGACTCCAGTTTTCCGATCCTGAATTTTATGTGACAGTTCTTCGAACACGGAACCCCCGACCAGAAGAGAGAATTAGCCGATCAGCTTCGCGGGCAGATACTGCCTTTGAGTCTTCAAATGTATGGCTGTCGCGTGATCCAAAAGGTTTGTCGCACTGAATTTTCAAAATGGTTCTGTCGGTAATGATCTGCCGTGCACTCTTATTGAGTTTTTATTTTTCAGGCCTTGGAGGTCATCGAGATAGATCAGAAGACGCAGCTGGTGCGCGAGCTGGACGGCCACGTCATGAGATGTGTGCGCGATCAAAATGGTAACCACGTTATCCAGAAATGCATCGAGTGCATACCCGCGGAGAGAATCGGATTCATCATTCAAGCCTTCCAAGGCCAGGTCGCCTCGCTTTCAACCCATCCGTACGGCTGCCGGGTCATTCAGGTATTTTTCGCTCACAGTACCAACTATCAAAACTCGATATCGAACTGTTATGGCTTACAAATGCTGTCCTTTGTTTATGATAGAGGGTGTTGGAACATTGCTCGGACGAGCTGCAGAGCCAGTGTATAGTCGACGAGATTTTGGAATCCGCGTTGGATCTTGCGCAAGACCAGTACGGCAACTACGTCACTCAGGTTTTGAATTCCTTTATTTTCCGTAGCTTGCCGGATTTCTGTTCAAATTCAATTTATACTTCCCTGCATCGAATACATATCTTTTTAATTCATTCTACCCCGGTAAACTTCAATTCTTGACCCACGAAGGAAAAAAAAAGAAGAGAAAAAGAGAGAAACTTATTAGCGGTCTGCCTTGTGTAGTTATTTTACATTGCATTTCTATGGCTGTAGCATGTCTTAGAGAGGGGCAAGACGCAGGAAAGGAGTCAGATCATAGGGCAATTGGCTGGAAAAATTGTACAGATGAGTCAGCATAAATACGCGTCGAATGTTGTCGAGAAGTGTTTGGAGCACGGCAGCGCTGCTGATCGGGAGCGTCTGATCGAGGAAATCTTAATGCAGCCTGGGGAGAATGACAGCTTGTTGGTTAGTTTTCACTATTCGGTTTATTAGATTACTAGAAGGGTGGATTCCGGATGGTTTGTGACAGGAGCGTTTTTTTGTGTCAGGTGATGATGAAGGACCAATTCGCCAACTACGTGGTGCAGAAGATATTGGAAGTGAGCACGGAGAGGCACCGAGACCTGCTGCTCAGCCGCATAAGGGCTCATTTAACTGCATTGAAGAAGTATACATATGGGAAACATATCGTCGCGAGATTTGAGCTGCTATGCGGTGTTGAAGGTTAGTAGCGTCGTTGTCTGTCTATCCGGATGATAAAACCTGATATGGTGTTAATGAGGCGGTGGTGTCCTTGTGTCGTGACAGAGAAGCAAATTTCGGAACAGGGGGAAGCTTAGGGGCGGAACGCACAGTGGCAAAGCTGGGAGGGCTTGGTGAGCCTGGAGCTGGTTGTAACTAGGGGCAAATTTAGGATCATGTCTCATGTAGCCTGGAAAACTTGCGCATTATGTTATGTTAACTTGTGAATAGCTACTGAATAAGGTGTGTTTGGAACGAATAACATGCGTCTGTTCTTTGTCCAATGGATGGAGATTTCACATTTGCTATCGCTGGATCAGCTCAGAGGCAGCTGTTGGATACCTATGAGTACAAATTTATTACTTGAAAGCTACAAGAGAATCAGTAGAGTACCGGGGGGGTCAGAGTCAGTTATGTAATGCCTTGAAGAACCTAATCGTCCTCAGTTGTGCTGTTGTTACATCGGGTAAACTGAGAGGTGCGTTCACTGATCCACGGCGAGTTGGCAGCCAACAGGTACAGACAGAACAGGCACAATGCTGTTGCAGTAAACAAAACACTTTACTAAAAGTGACTGACTATATCTACCAGCTAGATCAAAATCTTATTCCGTATTCTGAGTAAGATCGATCTCAAACTCTTCCAAGTTTGAAACGCATAAAGCTAACAAGAGAATGTAGATAGAGGATTTTACCAGCATATGCAACTGTAAACCCGGAAGCCACTCGCCCCAAAGCTGATAGAATATACAGGCTGATAGTTACCTGAAGCCAAAAACAAATACAAGACTGAATCAACTGAAACACCTCATTTCTAGATTACAGTGAATCAAGACTGATAACAAATATGTAGTGTCCAACACAACAGTTCTCATTGATAAGCATGTATAATTCATACTCAAGGGTCAGTTACAGATTCTGGTGATATGTGACTGGATTTGTATCTGTGCGACAATACTATGGCTCTCAATCCGACTCAAACACAAGTTGATATTAACCTGTTTGATTCTTGGAAAATTGGAGGGATGGAAAGACGCTTCTTGAGGAACAAAGTTTTACATTTGGTTTACCATGAAAAAGGAAAATACAACAATAAGGTCGAATACAAAATGTTCCATGAAAAAAATCATTTTCCATCTCAGTTCTTTCCACAAATTCTTCAATATCCAAAAGGTCAGTATTTATCTACTTAAAACTACATAATCTTTGTCAAAACTCGTCATAAACTGTACCGCTAAGATGGAGAAATGCATTATCTTCAAAACCTACCACAACGCTTTGTTTGGATCTTGGAAAATTTAGTGTTAAGGAAGTGTGGAAAATGGCCAGGAAAATTGAGTGGAAAGTTTGTACTGTTTTGTTTCAGTTTTTCATGTTAAACCAAACACAAAAATCCGTTACCATCAAATTTCCTTCCGTCACTCAAATTTTCCAAGAACCGAACGTGGTGTTAAAGCATCCTCATAAATGAAAAGGAGAGGTTATCAATTTCAATAACGTAGTATAAGGAAGACGAACGTGAGCATCACCTTAAGAAACAACCTCTTGTCATGCCCTGTCGCCGCAACTCTTAGCACAGACTCCGCCGCTCCCACCGTGTTTGCCAGACACGCAACGATGCTATTAGCAGTGTCCTGTGATATCTGCCACTCCAGTGGATCCACCGGTACCCTGCCAAACACAAACCTCATCATCACCCCAAACATCTCAAAACTCTCCTTCAAAAACTACTCAAGAAACAAGCTCTAAGCTTCTCATCTCCAATCCCAAGTTCCCAGCACATTTCACCAAAAACAAGATCTTCAACATTCCAAAGCAACTCAACCGCTGTATACATCACAAATCAACTTCTGGAATTCCATCTTTACAAAACCTCAGATCACATAAAACCAACACTAAAAAAAATCAAAATCAGAAGAAGTAAAAAATCTAGTCAGTGCATCAGATTCACAGATCAACACCAACTCTACCAATCTGAAAATCCAAAAATAAATTAAAATCAAATAAATAAGGGGAAAACTGAGCATACGAAACGTTCAACTGGCGGAAGAGCAAGCCGAGGATCGCGAGCGAGCAGAGCAGGACGATAAGCACATCGGACACCAGCGAGAGCAGACTCGAATTGCGGAACGCGCAGTGATAGTACACCAGAGAGCCGCACACGAGCAGTATCAGCGGTTTCCCGAATTCGCTTCTTCTGCTGCTGGTAGTGGAATTGGAATTGGGATCGTCGCCGCTCTTATCATCGTCTTCCATATCGAGTAAAGTAAGAAGCCTCCTCCGCAACCGATCATCTCCGTCCGGCGCCGATCGCTCCTCCGATCGCCATGTTCACTTCTTCAACCTCCAGCGTTGTGAAATTTTCGATTCTGGAATCTTCTGGCTTCGTCGACGAGCGATGACTACGTGGATCCGGGTTAGAAACGGGTACGGTTTCAACCCGGATAATTCCAAGCAGCAAAACCAGTTTATTGCATTATAAAAACAGGTAGTTTCGGTTTTAATTAGCGAGTACCAATCACGTGCTGCCACCGATTAACTAAATAATAAATTATATTACTAATTAATTTAAAGGACACCGTAAATTATGGAGTGGTGATTGAAAATTAGAACTAAGTCATTTTTATCTCACTGTATTTTATACATAAATATAAGGGATAAAACTCAAAAGGGATCACCACTTACTCAATTGCGGTCAGAACTATCATGATTTTCAAAAAGGGTGCATTCAAAAAAAAATTGGACTGATTTTCTAAATTAAAATTTATCATTACATTTCTAATATAATATTATTAAAAAATATAGATTTATGTGCGAAAATTACGTCATTTAGTTATCAAAAGACGTCGTTTTCTTTATATGCGCAAAATGATATAATTTTTTTTGATAACCAAATGACGTAATTTTCGCACACAAATCTTTGTTTTATAATAATATTAGATTAGGAATGTAATGGTAAATTTTGATTTAAAAAATCAGTCTAATTTTTTTTCATTGCACCATTTTTAAAAATCATGGTAGTTCTGACCGCAATTGGGTAAGCGGTGATAGGTCAGGGACCCTTTTGAGTTTTTCCCCTAAATATAATTGTTTCAGTAATAATCACAGTGTCCTGTGATAATTATTTTAAAATGTCAAACATTAATTTTATTATTGCACTAATAATCTATCAATTTTTTTTTATGAAAATTAAAAATAACATTAAACACTACACGGAGAGTATAAGACAAGTAAAATAATCTTAAATAATATGTAAAAATAGACAGAAGATATTTTTGAAATAAATAAATTAAAGTGAACTTTGCCATTTTAGATTGACATTAAATACTGAAAACAAATTTTACTAAAATGAAAATCTGAGTTTTCTATATTTTTTCTTTGACAACTATAAACTGCATAATTTTATTAAAATAACATTTATTCTTGAAAAGACCCTGGATTTTTTTTAAATGATTAATTTTAAAAAAGTGAAGAGATACTATTAAATAAAAATAGCAGTTCTGAAACAAAAAATACAGCCGGAATGAGATTGCACTCAGCATCCTCATTCGGCCGAAAACTCATTGATACAATCCTGCATCTCCGGTAGAATCGGGATCGGGAACCGAGAAGAATGGCATTGCAGAGGATCTCCGATACCGACCATCCCCTGCGAGAAAACTCTCGCTCAAAATCCGATAAAAAAACCACGGAGCGAGACCTGTGTGAGGGCGGCCGCAGGCCTAGAAAAATGTCATGCAGCTTTTCTGTGGTCACCTACGAGTATGTCTTTCCACGCTTCGTAAAACATCCAGGTGATTCCCGAGGAAGGCATGACTTTCAGGCAGCTGGCGCCCCAGCCTCTGTAGAGCCCCGCCACACCCTCGTTGCGGATCACTTCCGAAAGCGCAGCCACCATGTGTGGCGGGCACTTGCCTTCCAGCGCTCCCACCATCAGTCGCTTCCTCGCCACCTCCAACGGAAAGCTGATTGTACTTGCCGTAAAACCTGTAAAATTACACAACAAATATCAATATGTTTCGAAATATTTGTATTGAAATATTCGTCTTTGGACAATGGTTTGACTCTAAAATTTAAATTATATGATAAAAGCGCATCAATATGCTCGTATCAAATTATATCATAATTTTCTTTATCAAAATTTCTTATTCACTATGATTTTCAATTTGTATATAAATCTGTAAAATGCATCGAAGGAGGAGAAATTTAGCCATTAGGAGTCCGAAGGTCTAACCTGATAAAGCTCCGATAAAAAGCATCTCCATGCGGCTTAGAGACTTTTTCTTCTGCGTCGTGCAGTAGGATTTCTTGATTGTCTCGTACATGAAATAGTAGCACGTGCTGTACGGCAGCATTCCAACCAATGTCGGAAAGAGGCCGGCATAAAACCCACCGACCCCGCTGTCCTTGTAAATTCTTCCGATCGCCACGGTTAAATTCGGGTACGTTACCGGACTTATTGTTAACCGATCCTGCAAAAAAAAAGATAGAAAAAACAGATGAACCGAGTTTGTTCCACGAAAAGAGAAAATGTAAGTTACGTACCTTTAAAACTTCGAGAGGGTGGCACACGAGCGTGCTAACGACTCCGGCAGCCGCACCGGCCACGGCAACGGGTGAAATCCAAGAAAGGGACAAGCTTAAGTTGATATTGCCGATTTGCACACGAGGGCATTCCTCTTGCTTCCACTTTTCTTGGACCGATATCATTGATCGTTTGACACACTCGAATGTTGCGAGCTCGATTGCTTGCGTGGGCACTATGCGGATCATGTTGACAGTGTTGCCGGCCCAAAGTCCTTTCCAACCTTGCTTCTCGACAACCTCTATAAAGCTGCCTGCGATGTTTTTTGATCCGACACCAACAACCATTCTCGTCCTACATTAAATAGAGCACGAAACATAAACCGACAGAGTCCAAATGAGCAAGGAAAGCAGACAAGGCAACGGCACTTTGGAACGGTGAATTGAAAGCGAGGAATTAATGTCAAGAATTTTTAAATAGACGAGAAGCGCACCTGATTGTTTCGAGAGGGGCCAGAACCGCTTTGGTCATGGCACCGGCCAACGCGCCGCTGAAAAACTCACCGACTTCTCGGGTCTTAAAAAAGTCCTGAATCAAGTACATAACACATCTCAACCCAAAACCATCCCAAATTAACCGTTAACACGGTCTACGCCTCACACAGTCCAAAAATGTCTCTAGCCAGTAATTACGCAAATTGATGATATACGAAATAAACCGGGATTTTTTTGAACTGCTATTCTACGAAAGAAAGCAGCTTTCAACGATTTAGACTACCGGAAAAATCAAAGAACTTGGCTTACGCGCTATTTCTATTTCAGAATCAAGTTGAAAGCTATGAATGCTCGAGCAATTAAGTACCGAAAGCTTCTTCATTTTCACTTCAAATGCTCTACTATGTGATATACGAAACAAACCCAAGTGCGGCAGCTATTTCTCTCAACCAAAGTGAAGCAACTTTCTACGATCTGGACTACCGATAAAATCAAAGAACTTCACTTTAGCATGACTTCTTTCAATTCTGAATCAAGTGCAAAGCAATGAAAGCTCGAACCATAAGCTCTGAAAAGGCTTGTCATTTTAGCTTTAAACGCTGAACTGACTTACTTGAACAGGCTGCCTGAGATCAGGCAGCTGCAGCCGGAGCTGGAAAGGCCGATACTTCTCCTCCGCCTCAAGCTCCTTCGCCAGCGTCATAACCCCGTACACATCCCCAAACACCATCTGCTGTTGCTTCTTCTTGTGCGGCTCACCAGCCGCCGCTTCCAGCGCCATCACCTGCCCAAATCGAACGAATCAAAACCCACCAACCCGACCTCAAAATCTCAACAAGTCGGAATCCGCCGCACAACAAAAGGAGCCAACTTTGGGAAAACGAAAACGACCCACCTGCGAATACGACTTGGGAGACATTGTGGGACGCTTTTGAAGCGGCGGGAAAGGAGAGGGAGATATTTGTATCGCTGACGAGGACCTCCGGTGTCGCCTAGCTTGGGGGGAAATTAGGGTTTCTTGTTTAATGAAAAATGTGAAAAATTGGTTTCAGAAGTCGACACGGATCTTGTTGCTGCTGCTTAGGTTGTCGTCCCTGTCAGGGACCGACTGAGGATTTTTCAAGTTTGGGGAAAGATTGGGCGTCTCCATCACCTCGAGCAAATCCGCTCATATTTAAGAATTAAGAACATCCCAAACTATATGTTTTTTCTGTCATTAGGAAATTAAATGTAATTAGTTAATATAATTATCTGATTCGATTCACATATTCATCAAAAGTAAAAATCGGATATGCGAATTATTAAGTACATATTTTTTTAAACATTTTTATAAAGGGGAATGGGAAGTAATTTTTGTATCATAAACATACAAAGTGACTTTGAAAACATTTACCTACTATTTTTGGAGCATTATTTTAAACTAGATAAATTCAAGGTTGTCAAATAATTTGTAGTTAGGGCCACTTAAAAAACGACGTATTATTATATTTTACTAGCTAATCTTTAAATGACATGTATCACATCAAGTCATACATTATACAAGTGGAACTTCAAAATTATGTTAATATAACTAATTTCACACTCAAAATTAATTAATAATGAGTGAGATAATTCAAGAGGAGCTCATATGGAAATTATGTGAATATAAAAAACGTGGAATAAATAATTCTTTTCTAATTTTCGAATTGAAATCTTCAAAAGAAATCCAACCTCATTTATATATTTCAGAAATTCCATTGACGCGCTACAAGCCAAGAAGGCTCAGATTTTGTAATTTAGTTCTGGGATTGATATGCACATGACATAATTTGAGATTAACAGGGTATATGCAATTGCCATTTACCAACCAAGTACGTAACATTAGCGACGAGACTGTGGCAAGAGTTTGATTTGGGATTCCTGATGAGAATTTTACCAGTCAGACAGGCATTTGTATGATTGGGAGCCACCTGCTTGAAGGCCATACACATTTCCATAACGCAACTGACCTGTCGAGAAAAGGCGAAGATGCCCGAATAAGTTCCAAAGTCCTTGTACGTCAAAAAAAGATGAGAAGTGAGAATGAGATTCCAACTGAGCTGAGCTGATCTTATCTTCATACGCCAAAATAAGGCGAGTCTGAATTCAGGCTGCATTTTGTCCGTTAATGTTTATTATTCTATCAAGGCCGATTGGCAATGTAACTCTCCTCTATGTCAAGTATCTGTTAAAATATATAGGAAAATTGACCATGATCAGGTTAATGGGTGTTCCGTGCTTCAAATGGCCGGAGCCGGAGCCATCCCACGGATCATAAGAATATAGGAGCCATGACGAGGGTGATTGTCGCAAGCATCTTGATGAGCACATGGAGGGACGGGCCAGCTGTGTCTTTGAACGGATCTCCAACGCTGCACCCGGAAAAATAGAAAAAATCGACCCCATGTTAAATGCAGAACTAAACAAGGCAAGTAGAAACAAACCTACTGTGGATTTTGTTTTTTTTTTTTTTACTGTAAAAATGGTGAAACTAGTTAATTTAATAGACGCACGTGTCACCGGTAACAGCCGCTTTGTGACAATCACTCCCTTTGCCTCCATATGCTCCCGTCTCTATGTACTTCTTTGCGTTGTCCCAAGCACCACCGGCGGTATTGAGGAAGAGAGCCATCAGAATACCGGAGACAGTTGCAAACATTAGCATGGAAGCCACGACTTTAGCACCAAGCAAAGGCTGCCTTGTGTAGGAACCCAGTATTCTAAACACAACACCTGCAAATTGAAAGGAGAGCAAACGGACCCCAGTCAACAATTCCCTCCAAATTCACACAGATTGAGCTTTGAATGACAATGACAAGTTTATGACTAGTAGAGGCTTAGAGCAGCAAGTTTACCGACAGCCATTGGTGATATGATGGCAAGTGCTCCAGGTTTGATCATTTCTCTTAAGGAGGCAGAGGCAACAATGGCAACGCAGCGGCTGTAGTCTGGTTTTTCGCGATAATCCTGTTGAAAATATCAAATGCCAGTGTGACGAGCTATGTCCGATCTGCTGAAAGACAAAACATGATTTATTGTGCTCTTACCATGATCCCTGGCCTTTCAATGAATTGCCTCCTTACTTCATTTACAACTTCTTGAGCTGTTCGACCAACTGCAGCACATGCCCAAGCACTGAAAAGAAATATAAGCATCGACCCTAACAGCCCACCAATGAAAACCTCTGGAATCGCGATATCTACCTGGTTGAGCCAACAAAATGTTAGGTGGATGAAGAATCTGAAAATTTAGAATTTCGAGGAAGTTGTATTTTCTTACTTGCTTGAATGATTGCTGAGCAAATGCAGCAACTTCGTCCATGTAAGCACTGAATAAAAGGAAAGATGCAAGAGCAGCAGATCCAATGGCAAATCCTTTGGTAGTTGCTTTTGTGGTATTTCCAACCGCATCAAGAATATCAGTGATCTCACGGACAGTCTCTGGCTGAACGTAATGTTTTAATATTCTTTAGATATATCTCCAGGCAATGTAAGCAGAAACATTTCAATAGTATCAAAATATACCTGTTGACTCATCTCGACGATGCCACCTGCATTATCAGCTATTGGACCAAACATATCCATCGTGAGAACATAGGCAGCAGTGCTAAGCATCCCCATGGTTGCCACAGCAGTCCCAAAGAGCCCACCGGTTGGTATTCCATGTTCATCTACCAGTCCTGATGTATGGCCCAGCCAGTAGGAAGAGACTATAGAAACGCTGATGACAAGCACGGGAAGGGCAGTTGACTCTAAACCCAAACTGATGCCAGCAATAATGTTTGTCCCGTGACCTGTTGAGCTTGAAAGAGCTAAAGTCCGTACAGGTTCATACTTATAATCAGTATAGTATGTAGTAATCCAAACAAAAAGGTATGCTGTGATTATCCCAACCAACCCACACAAGGCAAAGTTAAACCAAGCAGAAGGTGCTTGCTCAGTGTACAACAGCCAGCGAGTGGACTGCATAAACAATAAGAAGCATCACCATTATTATTACATAACCACTAAGTTTGAGAGTAGCTGTCATACCAAAAGAAAGACAACAAATATTTTAATATTTAAATCTTATAGAATGAATTTCCTTGGCTGATAATGGAACCTATAATCATTTATCAAAAGTACTAAATACAGATAAAAGTAATAATGTATTACCCCACCAAAGGTCAGCACAGCTAACAAAATTGTGATTGAATATCCTTTCTGAAGAATTGCCATCGGATCTTCAACAAGACTCTTTGATGAAGAATCGCGTGTGCCCTTTATTGAAAAGATTCCAATGGAGGATATAATTAGGTCAAATGAATGGACAACCAGAGGAAAAAGGATGAAGCCAGATGGATCTGCAAAAATTAGGTGAGAGCTGTAATAGATGCATGCAGTTATGAAGCAACATGCACAGTATAAATCGGTATTAATAAAATCCTGATCAGCAAAGTTCAAGCTCATTCCTTTAGTACAAAGAGAACCACCATTAAATGGGAGACGTCATCAAATGCAAAATATTCTCCAGACAATAAATTTCACTACTTAAGAGAACAAACAAGTTAAGGCCAGACAGGGATTTTATATACTAAAGCATGCTGAATACCGGGTTGACAGCTAACAACTAAAGGCACCGCAACCCAGAATTAAATTAGCTACAGAAACAAACAGCATATGATAGATCTGCAAATCCACTTTGTTTTATTCAGTTAGGATGATATGGTGCACTGATGATGGCAATTCCTTTATTGACGTTTCTTTCCACACTCAGAAATTGTAGTGTAGAATTATAATTGGTGACTCTCGAACCCTCAACGATAACAGGAAACAATGACTCACTAACCTTCAATTTTACATCGTTGAGCCATTGATCCTCCGAGAATCATAGCGCTGATAATCTCCGCTGCAATGCTTTCAAACAGATCAGCTCCTCGAGCAGCACAATCACCAACATTGTCTCCAACCTTCAATCCAAAACACAAGTGGATAATATGACCAGCTTTAAGATTCTCAACTATTTTTCTGCATAAACAGTTAGACCTAATATGCTTCTGCAAATGCACTACAATACTTTTAAATGATGACGACTGCTTTGTTTCAGTTGATTAAAGCAAGTATGTCTTCTCATATTTGACAATCATGAGATATATTATGGCACAGGTCCAGTTAATTATATCATGAGATCATCATATATTAAAGAAGAGATGTCGAGTGTGGAATACCAAATCTGCAACAACAGCAGGATTTCGAGGATCATCTTCAGGTATTCCTTGTTCTACTTTGCCAACAAGGTCAGCTCCAACATCTGCGGCCTTTGTGTATATTCCACCACCCAGCTGAGCAAACAATGCAACAAAAGAGGCTCCAAAACCATATCCCACGAGCAGAAGAGGTACTGCAAAAACATATGATCAAGATACAGTAACCTTTATACAGTAACACACTGAAATCAACTGATTTAACTTTATACATTCATTACAATGACTATAAGGGTAAACTTACGGTCAGTAACCTTCATTGATCCAGGGGTGCCAACACCCAAGAAAACATAGAATGTAGCATAAAGAATGGTGACACCAATGACTGCCATTCCAACGACAACCAATGCTGAAAATCCACCAGCACGAACTGCTATCTGTACAACATCAGAAACGAAAGTAATATGATTATCGGATCACAATCACCAGATACTTGTCATTGTCACAATATGATAAGATGGAAAAAACCTGCAATGCTTCTCTTGCAGAGCGCCTCGCGGCACTCGATACTCTAACATTTGCACGTACAGACACCCACATCCCAACATAACCAGCAACACCTGAGCAAACAGCCCCAAGAATAAATGCAGCAGCAGTGATATAAGCAGATGCAGTCCTGCATCATGGAGAGACAATTATTTGAATCAACACGTCAACAAATTTTCCTAATTATGAAATGCTCACTAAACCTTTCATCATTTTGTTACCTCCCTACTCCAGCAGATTCCTGTTGTGGACTTGTGCTACGAAATAAGTATATGCTGAGAATCACTAGGGATAACACCACAGCCATCTTTGAAATAGTTCCATATTGGGTCCTAAAGAAACCTTCTGCCCCGTCACGTATTGCATCTGATATCTATAATCATCAAAAACATTGCTATAAAATGTAACTGTTGGAAATGAATGCATAAATTAGCTAACTTACAAAGACTGATAAAGGCAAACCTGAACCATCTCCGGTGGCCCTTCATCCTTAGTTAGCACCCACTTCGTAAGGTATATTGATAAAAGGAAGCTAGCAATGCATACTGAGAAGACAAAAACAATGATGGGTGACGCTCTTGCTCCGATGTAAAACAAGACTCCAAGAACAAACAGCAAAATTAGAATAACGACACGACTGTTTATCCCCATGAGAAGTCGAAACACCTGGAAATCAAAACCATCAAAAGTTGAACCAGTTCAGAAATGCAGACAATCGCCAAAAGACGAGCATAATTTGAGATGTTACAACCATTTTCCGAGGAGAGTATGGTTTGCTGCGCATATTAGGGAATGTCCTTGGCCTATCCTGATATGGCCCCAGATTGCCACTTTCCATGTCATCCATCGCAACAGTATGAAAAGAATTGACCCTCCTTGCCACTGAAGAAGAGCTCAACTCACCAACCGGGGGCACTTCACCCCCTGAATCTAGACGCTGTATTTTGAATAACCTTTTTACCCACAATTATACTATCCCAATAAGCTCAGAGGCAAGATGGACACTTCCCACCTCCGAATGAAATACGA
>NQLW01000048.1:4510951-4534694 GCA_002312845.1 Kalanchoe fedtschenkoi
CTTGCCACTGAAGAAGAGCTCAACTCACCAACCGGGGGCACTTCACCCCTTAATCTAGACGCTGTATTTTGAATAACCTTTTTACCCACAATTATACTATCCCAATAAGCTCAGAGGCAAGATGGACACTTCCCACCTCCGAATGAAATACGAAGCCTTCCACATAATTCAGCTGTCGCAAGCCACAAGTCAGCATGATTACATAAGTAACAAATGTGATTTTGAGGAAAGAATCAGCATTTCCTTGATAACAGATCTACATCCATATAAAGATGAACAAACACAAAGAACTTATACGAAACACCTCAACTGAGAACATGAGCTGAATTGAAAATAAACTTAAGCACCCAAACTCCCCATATCCACAAGTTTCACACCTTTTTTCTCCGCAGTTACTCAAACAATGAAGCCGCTTATTCACATTTCTGAACTGATATTACCAATCAAGAAACTCAACCATATAAAACAGCTATTGACGAACCTATCCCCTAAAATGCATCATCACATCCTCAATGTAAACAACAAACCGTTTCATAAAAAATTTCAGCGATCAAACTCCGAATCAGCCCGTAACTGTCGGCTAATAAAAACAAAATATGATTTAAAACTCCACAACTTCAAAACTCCTCACTGAAGCTACCAAGCAAGAATCGTCACATGTCCGCAAAATGCAGCCACAACAGATAATCAAACATAGCAACCACACATATCACACCAACCTCAGTGAAACCACCAAGTGGAACGTTCTGAGCTCCGTCAAAACCTTGATCTCGGAATCGGAGATGTCGGATCTGAGGCTTACGTGAAGCGATGATGTCGATCGCCGGAGGCGCGAGCTCAAGTGGTCGACAACAATGGCGATCCGGCGGAACTCCGGAGAATCGAAATTAGGGCACGAAACTGAAAATTCGGATTGCGATCGAGAGACGTTTTGGATTTTTGTTTTTATTTATTCGTGGTAAATATAAATTACGTCATAAATACGAATTTTAGGTCAATTATGCGTCATTAAATATTCAGGTTTAGAATCGACTAGTCGACTTAAAATTAAACCGATCAGACCGAATATTATTAAGAAATTCAGAATCTAGATTAGATCGGACTGATGATCTTGTTAAAAAAAAATTAAAATAATAAAAAGTTATATTGATCATAATATATTTTAATTATTTAATAGATAAAATAAAAATATTAATTCTGTTAAATTGAACCATATGTAAAATTTTCAATTTTGACCAGATCACTAAAATATATTTTGCATCCCATGGTCGCCCAGAGTGCACATTATTTTAATTTTTAATATAAAATTTGAGTAATTGTTTTCATGTGAATTATTTTATTAAATACCAATATATTCATATCAATTATTTTAATAAATATTATTTCATAATTTTTAAATATTAATATTTTATGTATTTTGCATTCAAAGTTTATATATATGTGTGTATATGGCCTTTTAACTATGTAGTTATATATAACATGTCTACAATACACTGCACCATTTGTTAAATCTTTATTGATCAAATAAGAGGCATAAAAATTTGGGGTCATCGGATATAAAATGACATCTTATCTAAGTTAGGTAAGAGATTTGTCAAAATAACATAATTTGCTCTTTTTTTTCATTTTAAGATTTTAAGATATTTATAACATAATTCTAAATACAATAAAACTTAAAAAATCTAAATATCTAAACTCTAAATCCTAAAGTCTGAAAACTCTAAACCCTAAGTGTATGGAACCTCCTATAAATTCCTAAAATCACAATCCTAAAATTTGAAAATTTTAAAACTCCAAAACCCTATAAGTCAAACATTCTAACACACTAGAATCCTAAAACTTTCACAAAAAAATAAAAAAATAGCAAAACTATATTTTCTTGACCGGATCCCTCGCTTAACGAATATGAATATATGTCGCTTCATATCCGATTTCCCCAACAAATTTACGTCTGGACCCAAAAATAATTATGAACTAAATCAGAATAGACTGATATGAATATAATTAATTGTTAGATTTTGATTCGGTCTTCCATCCATTAATTTAAAAATCTTTAGCTCAATTTAAAAATTTCAAGCCCGACTATCCAATCACTCATGGGTACCAAAAGCACCATCTAGACGGATGCTCTCGCTTAAACACGACATCGTTTTACGTCGTTTTTATTAATACACTCCATCATTCCTTAAATAAAGAATAAAAAATAAAAAAATCAGAGATTTTTTAAAATTATTTTAAAAGAAAAGACCAAATAAAAAATAATTAATCAACAAATTTATATTTTTATATTCATTAAAAAAAGTTTATTCATTTGATGAACATATTATCAAATCTGATGAAATAGCAGCTCATGTCATGAACTTATTATAAACTCTGATGAAAATAATAGTTCATTTGATGAACATAGCAGCACATCTGATGAACATATCATCTCATCTGATAAACATAACAACTCATCTGATGAACATATAAGCCAATGAATTATAGCTAATCTGATGACCATATAATCAAATCTGATGAATATAATAGCTCATCTGATGAACATGTTATCAAATCTGATGAAAATAGCATCTGATGAACATACAAGCTCATCTAATGAATATAGCAGCTCATATGATGAACATAACTGCTCATTTGATGAACATAATAGCTCATCTGATGAATATATCAACTGATGAACTTAGCATCTCATCTGATGAACATAACAACTCAGCTGATGAACTTATCATCTCATCTGATGAACATATCAATTAATGAACATATCATCAAACCTCATGAATATAATAGCTCATCTGTTGAACATAGTAGTTCATCTGATGAGCATAACTGCTCATCTGATGAACATATATTTAAATCTGATGAACATATCATCTAATGAACATATATAACAGCTCAACTGATAAACATATCAGTTCATTTGATGCACATAACAACTCATCTAATGAATATATTATTTCATTTGATGAACATATCAGCTCATCTCATAAACATATAACAACTAATTTGATAAACATAGTAGTTCATCTGATGAACATATCATCTAATGAGCATAACATTTCATCTTTTGAACATGACAGCTATTCTGATGAACACACCAGCTCATCTGATGAACTTAACAGCTCATCTGATGAACATAACAACTCATCTGATGAATATATCATCTTATGAACATAGCATCTCATCTGATAAACATAACATCTCATCTAGTGAATATAATAGCTCATCTGACGAATATATATCATCTCATCTGATAAACATAGCAGCTCATCCGATGAGCATAACATCTGATGAACATAACATTTCATCTGATGAACATATCATCTCATCTGATGAACATATCATCCAATGAACTTATAGCTAATTTCATGAACATATTATCAAATCTATTTAAAATAACATCCCATTTGATGAATATATCATCTGATGAAATACAAGCTCATCTAATGAACATATAGCATCTCATCTAATGAACATATAACAGCTAATCTGATGAACGTAATTGTTCATTTGATGAACATAGCAGCTCATCTGATGAACATAACAGTTCATCTGATGAACATAACAGCTCCGCTGATGAATATATCATCTCATCTGATGAACATATCATATAATGAATATATTATTAAACCTGATGAATATAATAGCTCATCTGATGAACATATAATCTGATGAACATATATAACAATTCATTGATGAACATGACAGCTCATCGGATGAACATAGCTCTCATTTGCTGAACATAATAGCTCATCTGATGAATATAATAGCTCATCCGATGATCAGCTCATATGATGAACTAATAATTCAATGAACATAGTTAAAATTAAATGAACATTAATATAAAATATTAAATTTATTTAATAATTTTTTGTTTGAATTATTATAAATCAAGATAATATATATATTTGAATTCTTCTAATTTTTCTACTTATTTTTTACTATTTATTTGAGAGAGAAAGTTGTGTTTTAATTAAAACGAGTCAAAACTACGTCATTTTCGAGCGAGATGGGTGCTCTCGGTGCATCCACGAATTTGCGCCCGACCATGATTGAATTAAAATTTCTTTAATCATTAACCCATGATAATTTGATTCATCTATTAAGCGAATTTATCGGTTAACTATTAATTTAACCTAACCGAATATTATTCAAAAATTATTTATTTTGAATTCGATTTTAGAAATTTGACCTAAACAAATAAGGAAATTGAAATATTATTAAATAAATATTAATAATTTGGTTAATCGAATTAATCCAACTCACATATACCACTTTCAATAACTGAACTGAATAAATCTAATATTAATTAATTTTTTTTATCTAATTCACTAAATAATCCAATTAATTCGATCAAACTATTTCGATTTTGGTGAATCAAATTTCTCCTAACAAGTCTCCCTTCACAACTGCTTGAACCGACCATAAAAAAAAACATTTTATTTATTTTTATTGGTGAGCATTTCCATAGACGATCACACGAAGAACACAACCAGGGATGGGAATTATTATCATCTTTTGCACCAAGAAGGTCCATTTCGACACAAAGGTAAGGAAGGCAAACCACGTTGATCAGCGGATCGATTTGATCGGTTCAATCGTCGGTCCGCGTGCAGCGCCAGCCTAGCGGGGGAAGCTGGCGAGGCCCAGGATCATGAGAGGCACAAGCAGCAGAAGAATCTGGGCGACGAAATCCGTCGCCTTGACCTTATTGTAATTCATATGTTTGGGCGGGACTCGAGACCGGTTTTTCGGTATGGTGGATCGGTCGATAGTGCCTACGCAGAAAGTCTCCATCTGCTCCCTCGCCGCGTCGCTGTGCCCGATGTCCTCAAAGTCTTCGGTGGCGTCTTTCGCGGCCGCCGAGAGGAGAATCTGGTCGCCTCCCGGGTGCTCCTCCATGAATGAGGTCACGTCGTACACCTTGCCCGCTATGATGAGCCAGCAATCGTTGAGTTGGTCGTGCCTGGAGACGTCGTCGAAAGTGTGGACTTTACTAGCTGGAGCCATCGTCGGAGGAGGTGGTCAGAGCGAGAGGAGGAGAATAATGGAGATGGAGGTAAGAAGAGTGAGGAGAAGAACATGTCTGGACCCTCCTTAAGTAACACTTTACTAGTTTAAATTGTTACCCAAGATTAAATGTAACATTTTTTGTGCACCACTTGTTAGTTAAAAAAATAAATTAATATAGTTTAAAGATTGATTATTCAAGTAAAAAATATTAATTTTTCATATCTTGTGTTTGAATGTAATTTGTTTTTATCTTCTATACACCTAGTTTAGTTTAAATAGTGTAAACTCATTTACTTCTTTATTCGAATTCGATCGGCTTCTTCATCAATATTCTGATTTCTAATAATGTTTCACATCACCAAACCCTACTAATATTAGCATTCCCTAAACCCTAAATCCTCAAAACTCAATTCATAAACCCTAATAATATCACATTCCCTTTCAAAAGTATCATCCTCCTATCCATAGCTTTGTTCGCTTCGGCCATTTTCAAAAGAGTTGTGGTGTGGGACTTCTCATCTTCAGTTTTCACTCTTAACGCGCATCATCACCTAGCCCTAACCCTAAATAGCAATACCCAAAAACATCATTCACAGCAGCTTTGGGATACAATGGAAAACTCGTCCTTCGAATCCAATCGAAAATGCTTTGTCATTTAAAAAGGAAAAAAAAATTATATTTTATATTCTTAATTTAATTCGAAGTTTAATTTAGTAACCTGAATTCAACTCTGTTTTTAATTTTAATAATTAAAATCTGATCGATCCCAAACGGTATAGCCAAACTCATTTCATTATCCATCAAAATAAATATAAAATATATTCAAGAAAAACAAAAAGTGTTGAACTGAAAGTTCGAATCTCATTATATACAACTCAAACAAGAGATGACTTAACTTAGAGACAGATTCAGAAAATATATTAGGAGGGGTCAAATATAAAAAAAATAATACCAGTTAGGTATAAACACAATATAGTTTCGATTTTAGATGAGCCGTTTTGATTTCGGGAGAGTTAATTTTAACATTTTTTGAACTTCAGAATCTAAAATATAATATATAATAATTACATAAATTTTTTTTGATGAGGGTCAACTTCACTATCAGTTAGATCCGCAACTGGTTTAACTTCATCTAACTCGCTCTCGTCTGTCCATCATCAATAAAAGTCTGTAGCGTACCGCATTATAGCTAAGATGAGTATTCTTTTAGTACCTCCGAACTGAAATTCCGTGAACGGCACTGCACCTTACATATCATTATTTTCAGGTTCATCCTCCAAAACTTAGAGTTTTTGTCTGCAACTAACAGCCATTTACTATTAGAGCTATGCTAAAATCATCGATCATAATCACATAAGAAATTCAAGATTAGGTAAATATTATTCAATTGAATAAACAATGAACCGACTGGTCATAGAAGACAAACATAGCTACACACCGTCTCTTTGCCTGATGATTTTTTATCGTCAATAATTCATCCTGATGATGGGTTTGCAGAAATTTTATGTACGTATTCCCAAACGAGTGGAGATTGAAAACGATGCAATCGATAAGTTATTGATAGCTTACTAATTCGACCTCCATCATTAGTAATGTGAGTCCAACTCTCACTCATTAAATATAATAGTCGAATAAGGAAGGACTGGCGATAATCCACCGGCCGGCCTGCACTTGAAAAATATCCAGGCAGCTGGTGTCACTGAAAGCTAACCCTAGCTAAGTCACCGGAAACGACGAAAAACATAATAAAATCATTCGGTAACTTCAGATACCTACTTCAGAAAATGATATGGCAGCGAACATATGTTTTTTTTTTTCCATTCCTGGACTCCAATAATTCATCGGCGAGTTTATTTATGGAAAGCGAGATGAATTTTTATTTAAATGAAAAATAAAGATGGAAGATATGTGCATTGATTGATAGCCAAGTCTTTATATGTATGCTAAGAAAGATATTGGCAATGCCGGTTGATTTTTGGACAGCCTCATTATTGTGTCGTCATGTGATTTTAAATTTGTAAGTCATAGTTCAACATTCCAATATAAATCATTTTTATTATTTCTATTAGCTGATGTATAGTGTGACATTTCAACAAGGAAACTTGATCAAAAAATCTCCCCCTCACGTTAAAAAATGGAAGTCAATCCTCTCTTCGATCAGTACCTGGTTATACGTTCTTAACACGCGTCTCTTATTTGTAGATGCGCTTATTGTGTCTATCGCTGTCTGAGGTTCAAAGTCACGATCTTTGTTGTTGGTCTAGTTTCTCTGACTACTCACTTCGTACGTTCCGTAACTTTTTTCATCGGTCCGGTCACTCTGACTCAAAAAAATAAACTTATAAATCATGGTTCAATAATTCAATATATATAACCGTCATTTATCTTTTCACTGTCCGATATAAAATATTTCGATAATTGAACTCAACCCAACAAAATCTTATACAATTTTGATCATTTAACCAGGGGTGTAACGATTTGGTTCGGTTTTTAATAAAAAATCAAACCAAATCGTTGGTATTCGGTTTGAGAAATTTGAGACCCAACCGAACCGCTAGTTTTAAATAACCAAACCGAGTCTAACCAAATGGTTCGATTCGGTTCGGTTAATTTTTTATGAACTTTATTGACTAATTTAACTACTAAATAAGAGAATTTTCATATAAAATCCTAATCTTGTTTTGTTTGGATCGATTTGGTTTGAAAAATTTAAAAATCGAACCAAACCATTAGTCATCGATTTTTCAAAATTTGAAACGTAATTGAAGCACAAATATTCCAATCCGAACCAAATCTATTGGTTCGGTTTGATTTAATTCGATCATCAATTTATCAATTTTTATTTACACTCTTTTAAGTACTGCTGAATATAAAATAGTTAAACCCTATTATAAAATAGTTAAATAATGGCCGTCGTTATAAGAATTAAATTAAATTTCTTGAAAAAACTATTCATAATCTATGACATCAACGACCTTCGTAGTTGTAGTTTTTTCCCAGCAATAAACACTCGTCCAGTAAAATTCAATACATGTGTTTTCAAATCAAAAGAACCCTAAATCTGATAGATGGATGTACGTTGTATCTCATTTATTGAGATATTGTTCCTGAGTTGATTTTAGGAGAGAAAGGGAATGAGAGGGAAGGATAGGAAAGGAAAAATGGTGTTCCTGAATTTTTTTAAGGAGGGGTTTGGAGGGGAAGCAAAATAAAATGGGAAAAAATGACGATTTTACCCTTATTTTTTCTTAATTTATTTAAACATAAGGACAATTTAGTAATTATGTTATATTTTTCCTCAATCCCCTCCAAATCCTCCATAAACTATGGAACACTCATTCCTCTTACTCTCTTTCATCTCCTTTCTTCTCCTCCCCTCTCCTTCCCTTCTCTTTCCTCCCCTTCCATTTCCCTCCCATCCAAACTCGAACAGAACCTGAGGAGCCAGCCTCTTCGGGGTTGCGTTGTAACTTCCTAATTAAAAAATATATATATTACCTCACATGTCACCAGTTAGTGAATGTGTTTGATTCTGAAGTGATCCACCACTGTTGTATGAATGTATAACCCTAAGCATCATTTCGCTTTCGTAGAATTATAATTAAACCGCTACGTAGTAATAGTCACTCTGACAGTGCTGTATTGGACTTTATATCAACTTTCAGTGCATTATTGGATTTTTTATATATCAACTTCTTCCAAGTGCTGACCTTCATGACATCACGAAGGAAATAAATTATTGAGGAAAATAATAAGATAAGAAAAAATATGAGTTGAACCAATAAATCAAATATTTTATTAGGGTAAGAATGCATTTAATATATCGTCAATTTTTTTTTCACAAATTTTTGAATTAAACATGAATTTCCTATAATGTTCTTTTTTCTTTCCTAGACCAAATAGTAAACACATTACATTCTGAAGACGAAAAATTCAAAGTTTAAATAATATAAAATTACAAAATAAGAATACTATCAACACAACATCGCAGATGTTTAGTTTTATCACATACAGGGAATAATAAATCAAAGTTCAGACTCGGTATAACCCTAATAATTAAAAATTATGGTTTTGTGTTTTAGCTACATAAATTATATTTAAAAATAAACACACAAATGCAACACCCAATCAGCTTCTATTTAAGAGAGACACTTGGTGTAAACAAACACAGAAAGCACAGGAAGAAAAAAAAGATTTTAAGAGAGTATGGATTTCTTAGCAAATTATGATCAAGGTGCCCTGCTGCCCTTACTTGTATCATGTGCTGCTCTTGCTTTCCTGTTTGTGATTTCCACAAGGGTCAAGCCCGGATCGCCTCCGTCTCCGCTGCGCCTGCCGATCATCGGGCATATTCATCACATGTCGAAGCGCCCGCACCGAGCCCTGCAGAAGCTCGCACAGAAGTACGGCCCGCTGATGCTCGTGAAGGTCGGTCCTGTGCCTTTCTACATCGTGTCGTCGGCCAAGCTGGCTAGAGAGATCTCCAAGTCCGAGGACACGAGTATCCCGGCCAGGCCTCGGTTGAAGGCCGCCAACGTTTTGTTCCCGGGGCATAGGGATCTGATCTTCAGCCCTTACGGCCACTTCTGGAGGCACGCCAGGAAGATATGCGTCAACGAGCTGCTGAGCCTCAAAAGAGTCCTCTCTTTCCATCACATCCGGGAGCAAGAGGTGGCGAAGATGGCCGAGGTGCTTCGGTGCAACAAGCCCTCTTCTCCTGTTAACCTTGGCTCCATGTTTGTTAAGCTCGCGGACACTATAGTTCGTAAAGCGGTTCTTGGAGAGAAGTATGGCGGCGATGAGTGCAGTAAGTTGGTAGGCGAGCTGGCGAGGAACGCGGCTGACTTGGTGAGCGGACCGTGCTTGGGCGATTACTTCCCCATGCTGTCATGGTTCGATACTCTCACTGGCCACACTGCCAAGGCCAAGAGGACTTCTCAAGGGTGGAACAAGTTTTTGGACCAGGTGATCGATGAGCACCAGGCGCGGCCTGGCCATGCCGTTGCTCGCCTCGATGACGCCAAGGACTTTGTCGACATTTTACTTCAGCTGCAGAAGGAGGACACGGTCGGGCTGGAACTTACCCGTGAAAATATCAAGTCAATCTTAGTGGTACGCACCTGCCCTCACTACTAGTGCATTAAACCCCTGACTGTACCTCGCATTAAAAAATGAAACACGAATCTAGGGCTACTCTAAAACCTAGATTTCACAATAAATGAGGAAAGTTAAGAACCTTGCATCAAAACAGCAAGTGAAAAATGAATCTAGGGCTTCTCTAAACCCTAAGTTTCACAAAAATGGGAAACGTTAATATAGGTTTTCTCTAAACCCTAAACTTCACAAAACTGTGGAGAAACAAGAACCTTGGATCGAAAAATGAAACTGGAACATGAATATAGGGCTTCTCCGAACCCTAAATTCACAAATATGTGAAAAGATGAGGACTTTGATTCAGAAAAGAGAGTGAAACGTGAATCTAGGGTTTTCAGTGGATATAAACCCTACATAAAATGCATTTCTCTTGTGTTGCTGTTTTATGTGTGTGCCAGGACATGTTTGTTGGGAGCATAGACACTTCTGCAGCAATCATGGAATGGATAATGGCGGAACTGGCGAAACATCCGACAATAATGAAGAAAGTGCAGGAGGAGATAAGGAGGGTGGTCGGAGATAAAAAGAAGATCGACGAGCAAGATTTCCAGCATATGGAGTACTACCAATGCGTGATCAAAGAGTCGCTGCGGCTGCACGGCCCCTCGA
Organism: Kalanchoe fedtschenkoi; assembly: GCA_002312845.1. Classification (NCBI taxonomy): domain Eukaryota; kingdom Viridiplantae; phylum Streptophyta; class Magnoliopsida; order Saxifragales; family Crassulaceae; genus Kalanchoe; species Kalanchoe fedtschenkoi. The sequence continues at coordinate 4,521,725 of NQLW01000048.1, forward strand.
CCATGGCTCGACAGACCTCCTCAGCCACCACTCTGGGAGGCTTCGACATTCCCGGCGACACGACTGTCTTCATCAACCTTTGGGCGATCCAGCGCGACCCGATGCTGTGGGAGAAGCCGCTGGAGTTCAAGCCGGAGAGGTTTCTCAACACTTCACACGGGTTCAAAGGCCAGGACGACAAGTACTTCCCGTTCGGCATGGGGAAGAGGATCTGCCCCGGGTCTCAGTTCGCGCTTTCGGAAGTCGAATACGCGATCGCCAATCTGCTTTGCTGGTTTGACTGGAAGCTGCCGGAGGGCGTGAAGCTAGAGGACTTGGACATGCGTGACACCTTCGCGCTGGTGACGCGCAAGGAGTCACCTCTCCAACTCGTCCCATCGCTCCACAAAGCTGTCTGACGACGCTTCAGCTGTCTCCGCCCTTACCTCTCCACCTCCCATCGGCCGCCGGACGAAGGTTATACCTAGCTAAATAAGTGTGCCTGAATAATTAGAGAGAGGTAATTAGGGCAACATGGATGTTGCTTAAATGTCCTTTTTCCATTTCTGCTCATGTGCTTCATAATCCTTACAAGTATGTTACAAAGCATATCTAATTAATAATCAGAGGTAACACTACTGTCGTCCATCCGCCGGGAACCTCCCTGCACCACCCGAACCAACGACTGCACCACCTCAGACATCGGCGGCCGAAACTCTGGCTCCGCCTGATCGAATGAATGCAAAATAACTAAGACATTGTAAGGCTAAAAAATAGCCTATATACCGGGTGTGTAGAATATTTAAGCACGCCGCCGTTCTTACCTGGACACAGAGGGCGATTACATCGGCGAATCGAGATATCGATTTGGGAGGGTAGAGCCCTCGGAGGGCGGGATCGACCATCTTGGACAGCGCGTCGATGTCGTGGAGCTGCGGAGTGGCCCATTTCACCAGACACTGCTCCGATCTCGGCTTCGAACTGAAATACCACAAAACCTTAAAATTCAGTTTTAATTTCCCAGCTTTAGAGAAACTCGACACCGCCTGACCTGTCGAAGGGCATTCTTCCGGTCAGGAGCTCCAGCATGACGACTCCGAAGCTGTAAACGTCGCTCTTCGCTGTGAAAGCTGAAGGCCTAGTGCACTCCGGAGCGTTGTACCCCGCCCCCAGGTTCTGGCTCGTCCGCTGATGGCAGAATCTCGCTTAGTCAGCTAAATTTCAGAGGACCAGGTAATGCGGCAGTAGGCCAGTTTTTAGTCGAGTATACCTCGTAGAACTTGGCCAGGCCGCAGTCGGTGAGGCGCGGATTCAGCTCCGTGTCGAGCAAGATATTCGCCGTCTTGATGTTCTTGTGAACCGTGGATGGCGTGCACACCTCATGTAGGTACCTGAAAGTTCGTCAGCGTCGAATTTCGTAAGAACTAGCCAGGAACTCTGGCGCAGCGGATCGGGTGAAACTCGAAACCGGAGCTCAGAGCGCGAAGACTTACTCGATGGCTCGAGCGGTGCCCAGAGCGATCCGGACCCGTGTGTTCCAGGTGAGGGGATTGCTGAAGCCGTCGGACTGGTGCAGGAAATCGTAGAGCGACCCGTTTCTGAAATATTCGTAGATCAGCATGTGGTGGCCGGATTCTGAGCAGTAGCCGACGAGCTTGGCGATGCTGGGGTGGCTGAACTTCGAAATGTCCGCAACCAGATCATCGAGACTGCCCTGAAACAATGCGGAGTCCAGCTTCTTCACCGCCAAAACCTGACAAGAAAACCGTAAGCAATTACAGGGAGTAGTGAGGAGTGATTCCTGATAATCTCCGAATCTCGAATTCGAGTAATACTTTTCCATCGGGGTACTTCGCCCGGTAGACGCGTCCGATGGTGCCTTCGCCGAGTAGGCGCCCAGTGGCGAAGCCACCGGTCGCAGTCTCCAAATCTGCGAAGCTGTAAGCCACAGGCCTGATGGACACTCTCTGTTTCAACCGGGCTTCGAACTCGTTGTCGTTGAACGACTGGATGCGGTCGGAGAGCGAAGGCCTCAAGCCAGCGGACGAAGGCGACTGCAGAGACTTCACGTCGATCGAATTGTTCGAATCTGCTTTGAAGGCGTCGCCTTTGAAGCCTTTAGCTATGCCGCCACGCTCTGACTCGTGGGCGGAGAGCGGCGCGAACTGCTTATGCTCGCTGATCCTCGCTTCATCGTCGAGGTAAATCGACGACGGAGGCGAAGATTTCCTCAAGCCTATGATCAGAATTATCGCGACGACTACCAGCACGCCGAAGACCGACGCGACAATGATGACACCCGCCATTCTGGCGCTGGCGCCGCCGCCTTCTGCTTTATGCGGCCTCGCGTTGTAATGCACACCCGGCGGAGGTGGCGGCGCAGGCCCAGATGACCAAGAATTTCCGCCAGTTCTTCGCAGCAAATACATCAAACTATAAGCGGAAAAAGAAACAAAGGGTATCTCAGAAGCTTATATTTTAAGTCCTTACTCGAGCTTTCCGATGCCCTTCAGCTCGTTGGGAATCCAGCCGGAGAACTTGTTGTTGGCGACATTTCTGAAAAAAAATGAACAGAATGTCAGAATCCATCCGGCAAGAATCTTTATATCCAAGAACAAAAACAAATGCGGAGATTTACTGACAAGTCGTTGAGGGACGACAGGTTGGCCAGGACGTTTATCGAACCGGTGAGCTTGTTGTTCTGCACAGATCTGTGAGCGAAAACGACACGTAAGAACTAATCCGGCTTTAAGCGAGAAATCACCGGATACATGTGATCTGGCGTTTTCTTACAAGGTGGTGAGGCTTGAAAGTAGCCCGAGACTCTGCGGCAGGGCGCCTGACAGCGAGTTATACGAGAGATCCCTGTGAATCATCGTCAGATATATGTCAGTCAGACAATTCACCACGAGAAAAAATCGCATTTAAAATAGTGATACTCACATTTCGGACAGCTTAGATAAGCGTCCAAACATGTCGTTCAGCTGTCTGTTGAGCTTGTTGTGAGCTAGATTTCTGCGACAGTAAGGAGAAAATGAGATGTAAATAATACGACAAGCCATCAGACGGAGGCGGTGATCTTACAGGTACTCGAGTTCGGTCATCTGTGAGATGGAGTAAGGCACGACGCCGGTGAAGTCATTTCCGGAAAGATCCCTGCGCGGAAGAATTCATAAGTCTGCAAGTCATAACATGGCGTAGATTCGGTAGAGCTATCAACTTCTGCTCAGCATTGAACTCCTTACTTACAGATACTTTACGTTGGGCGGCAGCTGATACGGAACATCCCCGTTAAGGTTGTTGTTGCTGACGTCACTGTACTGACGGAAAAACAAGGTATCAGCTAACACAGGAAGGTAACTAGCGCTAGAACAAGGAAGAACATTGCTATCCTCACAAGTACGTAACGTGCGGCAGATTCGACAGCTGGTAGCCCAGAGATCCGCTCAGCTTGCGTCCGGATAAGTCTCTGCGACGAAACTGCGCTGTTAGGCGAATCGGAGAAGCTCAAAAATTACAGACTAGGACAAGAATGACCGAAAAATGTTATTCAGCATTTATGCTACATTTTGGTTACTGAAGAACCGGAGCAATCGATTCCGTCCCACCCATCGCCGCACGGATCACCTCCGCTCGTCTGCCATCCGTCCAAATTCGACGGGGAATTCAAGCTCGTGTACAGCACCGAGAGCGCAGAAACTGCAAAGATAGCAAAAGAACGGAAAGCATCAGAGCGTGGTTTGTTGGTAAGGTGGGTGATTTCTGACAATCTTTACGAACAGAGTTCGAATCTACTGCTGGTATAAAAAATCGGAAAGCTTCCCAACATCAGACATCATCGGAAAATAAAAAGACTAAAAACAGGCGACGCCTGGTATCAGATTTCTGCAACTTCTTCCTAACAGCATATATCTAACACATTCAAACCGGCATTCCAGTACTTCCAGCTCAAAAGTACGCATATATTTTGATTCTTGATAATTTCCACAGCGGATCCATCGGGAGCATTGGGATAGCCGCACCCGAATTCAACCCAACACATAATTTTGTCTAAATTATAATTTTGTCGTCTCAAATTTCAAATTTCTATCTCGAATACTAAATTTTATAACAACGCTCACGTCACGAACCACCCTCGGAAACACATACAAAATTACAAAGAATAAATCTCAAAGCATGTAGATTGATGGAGTTTCAGCAGCCAGAAGCAGACATTCACACAGCTACAATGAAGCAGGCAGCAAGTGATTTTAAATGCAAAAAAAATACCGAAAAATAAAATCGATTTAGTGCAATCAAGAGGATCGGTTCTGGGAATTTTCCAGCAGCCAGAGGCTCACATTCACAGACAATGTATCACGCAATTAATTACTCTAAAAAATGTAATTAAATAAGATTAATCACCATCAGGAGGATCGGTTTTGGAGTGAGCGGACGAGGAGACGAGAAACGCGACCAGCGCTGCAGCCAATCCCCAACGCGACAGGCGACCCGAGCGCCAGCAGAACCCTAGGATTCTCCCAAAGGCGACCATCTGCGTTTTTGTTGTATTGATTTTTTCGATTGGGTTTGTGTCGGAGGCGAGCTCGAAATGGAGAGAGATAGGGCAGCGGGGAGGCTCCGGAGGGGGTGGAGGTGGAGATCGGTTCCGGAAATGGCGGGTGGGGGGGAGTCGGAGCTAATTTTGGGGAATCTGAAATTGGTGGACATGGCTGGGTGGCAGATATTTTTGGGGTGTGGAATCTGAGAATGTTGCAGACGCCGTTCGACGATGCCCGAGAGAGAAAAAACGAATCCGCTATGTGTGATTTCCCGCCATTTTCAACTGCCGGTCGGGTCTATATTGAGTCTAGGGGAGAGCATAATTCGGATAAAACCGAATTATCGAACCGAATTAACCGAACCGAAATTCGGTCAATTCGGTTAAAACCGAATGATAAATCGGTTATTTATAATCGGTTAACGGAATAAAATTTATATTTCGGTTAACCGATTTAACCGATTAACATTATGCCCAAAACCCACAAAAACCCTAAAATCAACTATAAATACATATTATTCTCACTTCTCTCCCAAATCCCACCACCCACATTCTCTCTCCCTCCTCACCCTTCTCTCTCTCCTCACCCTTCTCTCCCACACGGCCACACCCACCTTTTCTCTCCCTCCTCACACTTCTCTCCCACATGGCCACACCCACCTTTCCTCTCCTCCTTACGCTTCTCTCCCACACTTACTCAGTTTCTAGAAACCATACTAAGCCTCAGATCTGATAAATGGAAGCTACAGTCTTGATGGATTCACCGATAGATTTCGGCTTCAAAGCTGCTGCTCTCTCATGCTCCAAATAGATTCTTGTAAATGGGGAGATGAGGCTGGACCGGGTTCGAAAATATTCAAAAGTATTCACCAGATCTGGATCCACCAGATCTGATGATCTCAGCTCACTAGTCTCCACTCTTGCCCAGATCTGGTGTCTTGTGTCACATGCGGTGATCTGGGTGCCCAGATCCATTATCTGCAGCCATAAATCTATATTGAATTGTAGTAGTAATAACTATAGGTTGAACATAAAAATAAAATAAAATTAATTTCGGTTCGGTTCGGTTAACCATTAAATTAACCGAATACCGATTAACCGAAAAATTCGGTTAATTGAGTAATTCGGTTCGGTTAATGGTTAAACAAAAATAAAATCGGTTAATTCGGTCAATTAACCGAATTGGTTATTCGGTTCGGTTTTAACCGAATACTCCCCCCTAATTGAGTCCGTTAATTTTCCACAATTTGACAAGCTAGTAATATTGGTTGGATTTTTGATAAAAAATTTAAATCGAATTATTTATAATTGTTTTGTAAATTTTGAAATCGAATTAAACAAAGATCTATATATCTAATAATATGGAGGCACTAATTTATATTATATATTTAGTTAAATTTATATATGATTTAAAATATATTGAAACAATTCGATTTGATTTGAAAAAAATAAAAATCAAACCGAACCAATAATCATTGATTTTTCAAAAATAAAGTCTTAATCAAATAAATAACACTCGAAACCAGACAAATCAGTTCGATTCAATCAGTTCAAGACCCATTCTTTGTGTTCAACCTAAATTTTGTTTTTGTCAAAAAAGAAAAATATTGAATAAAAACAAAATGAATTGCTAGATTATTTTTTATTTACAGAAAAACAAACCAAACATATCCAGCCACAAAAACCTTTGAACTCATGATTTTTGGTACAAAAGACAACCACCCAAATCGTCGTCAGCGGGCCGCAGCCTTGGTGGCTTGTGGGGGTGGCTTTGCTCTTTCATATTTAAACAATTGTTTCACTAATTTTAATTAAGTATGAAAGTGGGTGGTGTGGATTGGGAGTCGGTCAGGATCGGAGTGCTGAGAAGAGCTGCCTGGTCCTTCAGCTTTGCTTTTCGCTTGGTTTGGCTGAGCAGGCGCTGCGTTTCTTCAGCTTTGTCAGCAGGTAAGCCATGGCCACCTTGGCTCCCAGCGTAGAGTGTCCTCGCGACAAGCAGATGACTCCGCCCAGGAGGAGCAAGCCCTTGGCCACCGCCTGCCGCGAAGGCTTTTTCAGAAGCCTCTTCTCTCTGGTTACGATCTGGGTCTCCTGAGGAGTCGCGGTTGAGGGGATAGCTGAAGGCGTGTCGGCCATGGTTTCCAACTCTGCAGGAACCTGCGTCCGAAAGTCGATCAATCATGGCTCGTAAAATAATTTTTTCACGTTCTTGAAATGGGTCGAGTACCTACCTTCTGCGCCAGGGTGATGGCATTCAATGATTTACTCAGTTGTAGCCGATTAGCTGCTGAGTACTTCTGAAGCGCCGACTCCATTTTGCATATGTAGCCCCAGACCCCCTTTGCAAAGGCCAGCTTCGCCATCTCAACGTTCATGCCGGAATCTTCTTGATATATCAGTTTTATCTCACTGGCGTTTTTTCCAGGCACTGAAAGAACCGCATATTTAGGAACGACAGATAGAGAACACTTGAAAACAATAATGAATTGTTTACAAAGACCCACCTTTCCGGATTCGCCAACCGGACTTGTAAAAACCAACCCTGACGTACTTCTTATTCCTGGGCGCCATCGGGTGCTCACAATCCTAACAATGACAAGAAAATGAGAACACATTCGTTCCGACCGATAGACTGCAATTATCTGGTATGTATAACAATGCAATAATTTTTCAGAGACCAGGGCGACGATTTCCATACTAAGATTTTTCTCCGCCGAAACATTTTTATTCACAACATCATCATCTAAAAGGATTTACCAAGAACTTGGACAGTTATATTCATAGTTCAACTGAAGCTAGAGATACCTGGTGATGATGATTACGTGAGTCACAGTATCATCATTTAAACTGATTACCCAAGCTGTATACAGTTACATTTAGGCTGTGTTTGGTTTAGGAAAAATGAACGGGAAAGGAAACTATTTGAGGGAAATTTTGATGGAATTCCATGTTTGGTTTAGCGAAAGTTGGCGGAAGGAAAATAGGATGGAAAGTTGGAAGAAAAGTTCGGTTAAATTAAAGAAAATTTTCCATTCCAAACCTACCAAATAAGGGGAAATCAAATGGAATCCAAGAGGATTTCATTTTCTTTTCCCTCAAATTTTCCCTGAACCAAACACAGCCTTATGGTTCAACAGAAGCTAGAGATGTGTGGCGATGATGATGCTAACCTTAGTCACACAGTAATAAGTCTTGTCTTTACCCTCCCACAATCTCCATGCCAGCACGTACTCCCTCGCTGTCAGCAACGGCATCTTTTTTACCGTGCGACCTGTCTCAGTTCCGGTGGCCTCATCCACCTGCAGCTGCACGTGCTCGACCACAGTCCTATCCCACTGCATCCGATACTCATTGTCCATGTAGAAGTCCCGCAGCACATCAGTGTCGTAATTCGCAAACTCTGTCACGCTCAGGTACTTCCACGGCTCATCCTGGAACAACAAGTCGACACATAAGCACCTGAAATCCAACAGCGCCGAAACAGCCAAAATCCATCAGTACCTTATGCTTGCAGCACTTGGCTTTGTAGGAGATCGTGGGGCTCCGCTTCTCGATCACATCATCCCATTTCTCCTTCTCGATTGATTTATCGTCCAAGCTCAGGATCAGATTTTTCAAGTCATCCTCGGTTATCAACCAATCAACTCTGAAAGCATGAAAATCACAACTCGCATTCAGCCATAAAAACAACTCCAAGCTCCTTCCCCAGGAAAATAGATTCAAGTTTAGATCAGAGGAAAATTCGAAGGACAAAAGTTTAGCCTTCGAAACAACTCCAAGCATCTTCTCCTACTCATACTTCCAGCAAAAGAAATTTAACGAAAAATAATTCAAAAGAAAAAAAATCATCACAAAATCCAAGTCAAGTAATCCAAAGCTATCACCCAATCAATTCTGCACACAGAAAAATCACATCCTTCATTCAAATAATGAAAATTCAGACTTAAAACCCGAACCCTAAACTCCTACGCATACTTCCATCAAAATGTTCAGAGAAAAAAAATCACAAGAAATTCCAGAATTCAAAATTCCAGCCTTGGAAAGTACTCCAGGCATCTTCTCCTACCTACACTTCCAAGGAAAATATTCAAAAAATAAAATATAAAATTCAACTTCAAATTCCCTAGAGAATTCATCTTCTCCTACTCAAAATTCCAAAAAAAAAATTACAGAAGAGGGAAATCGGAAGTACTTGGGAGGTGGGGGAGGTGGGCGGAGGGGGTTTAGGGGTTTGGGGGAGGAGCGAGAGAAGAGAAGGTAGTGGAGGAGCTTCCAGAGGAGGATGAGGGAGAGAGCGAGTAGAGTGGCCCAACCACCGCTCGGATTGTGGCGCCATAGATCGTGAGAAGATGCGAATATTCGATCTCTGTGGAATATGCGAGTCCAGATGCCCAAATCGACGAACACGCCTGGTGAAGATGATGATGAGGATGATGGTGAAGTCATCTCTTTCTCTCTCCTCTTCTCGCTTCTTCGATTTGCTACGGTGCCGATTTTTCTGTAGCGCGAGATCCAGCCTTGCTTTTCACATCCCCCAGAAAATTAAATCCGTCAGTTTTATAATAAAGTGTTTTGCAATTTAGGACAAATGGTTACGGTTGATTAGCCGCTTAATTAATTAGTAATTACGAATTAACTAATTAATTACAGTGCATTGTTACAAGAAGTGTGTGGCTGGTTCTCTACTGTTTGTTGCTCCTGGTAAGAGACCTCAAGGTGAATTTGATCGATCCCGAGTGTGTGTGATTTCTGGCTTCGGATTTCTGCGGTGGCATGGAGCCGAGCATCTGATCTGTGGTGCTCGAGGAGTGGACAAATAAGAGCCAGAGGATACGATTTCTTATTGACCACAAGTGGCTCCAAGACTTTCTTGCAGTTTTGTGTGAATCGAAAGACTTGGGGACCCCAAGCTGTCACGCTTCGCAACCTCGGCCATGTTTCGGATAAGTTTGGGAATGGGCAAGCTTCGTCCGACGCAACTTCCATTGGAGCAGAAATGTCCGCTGGTCGAGTTCGATAACCAGGTGGAGTCGGATAAGTAATGCGCATTCCGAGAAATGAATCTTCATTGAAAATAAGACATGGAATTACAAACCTTTAGCTACTCTGCAACCACAAAACTCTACCCAACAGCTGAATCATCTCATCCTAAAGTGAAACAGAAGAAGGATGGGAGAAATGAAACGGAACGCATCGATGCGAGACTAGAACTGAATTAGGAATCAAAAGCAGGGCGAAAAAAGGCAGTAAAGAAGCTCACAGTTACCCAAGAGACTAACCAAGTTGATTGGGGAATGCATCCTTTAACCAGGCTGCCTGTTGCCACAATAGTGTTCAATAGTTTCCGTTGGCATGAATAGCTAGCTAGTGTGAACTGGTGAACCGGCTGAAATCTGGGGGATGTCCTTAGCAGCTGCGACGGGTGTAGTTTTTTCGGTAGAGGGGGCACCTTTGTTGCTCTCGTCTAAACGGACAACTTGAGCAAAACTTGTTGTCATCTGGTTTATCAAACCGGTTGGTATTATGACTGGGTTTCGTATATCAGTTTCTCCAGCAACACCAAAGGTCGCCATGGTTGCTTGTTGTCTAGCCTTCCTTTCATTCATGACTTTTTCTCTCTCTTCGTAGAAGTCGAAATCATCTAGGATTGACATTTCAGTTTCGTAGTTCTTGAAAATCTTCAATATCTCAATACCTTGATCAAGTTCTACCTGCAAATTATGAGAATACCATGAACATGGCCATTGACATTATGGCATATATAACTTCAAACCATTTCACAATAGGTTCAAAGATGTTTCCACGGAATCTAAATCATAACATCTCAAGGGTTTGTCCTTAAATTGGGAAAAATGGCTAGCAATTTATGTTGAAACGAGGAATAAAGCAATGATCATGAAAGGAACATGGAAAGTTTCAAACAACCCCACTCACTATGGCACACTTCTCACATCATTTTAATAAAGTTAAGAGCTAAAGTTAAGTAAGAACGGAAAGCCTAAAACAAGCTTGCAGTCAGGAGCATGCATCAGAAGAATTTAGTCAATTGATGACTATCTGACTTGCATTGTTGCAAGTAAGTTGAAAATGAGGACAATCTAATTGATTTTTTCATTGCGTCTCGTAAGTATTTAAGTCCATCAGCATATACGATCAAACATCTAATTTTAGTTTCAGGTGCCATTGAGAACATACCTCTTGAGTATCGCGGCTGTTGGTCACAGGCTTGTTGTCATTATTCTCAAGTACAATGTGTCGAAATTGGCTGTTGGGCACATCTTTAATAGCATGCCACTTAACAGGGAATTGCCCACTCCATTTATCCTGCTGCCAATAGTCGACACTTTTCTCAAAGTCTACTGGCCCAGTCATTTCTGCCATGCCACAGATTTGAGCACTAGCATTCACCTACATTCAAAAATGAGCTTCGAGGCTATAAATGTGAAATACACTTCACAAAGGCCTAGTGTGTATTTGACACACACATAACAATGCATATAAACACTAAAAGAGAATAGGGTTACTTACTGAAAACAAAAGAAATACAGGGCAGGTCCCTTGCCTCTCCTTTGCTTCACGGTAGGCAGCATCTAATTTTCTATTCCCATTAGGTGTGCTGGCCCACACACCATATTTGATACTTTTGTGAACATTGTCTTCACTGTAGGACTTAATGATGAAAAACTTTGCAGCCTCATAATCTGTGACAAAGTCTGGTTGGTTGTACGGCTCATTATGGACGACCTTAGGGGCCGGTGTGCTTGATTTTATGTTCCCTGTCGAAGAACTTTGATCAGTTGTGACCTGGACCTTTGATTTTGAGGCTCTTGGTCCACGATTTTGTTCACCAACAAAGTCAAGAGAACCATTGCAACCACAGATAGAGCTTGGTATCCTAATGTGCTGTCTGCTGTTGTCATGTGCTAGCCATCGTTGGCTAGTTGCTCCAGAACCAGAAAATGATCCAGTTCTATAGGTAGAACCCTGATTATAAGCACTACAAATGTTGCCTCTTTGATATGAATTGGAACCAGGTCTGAACCCATACGATAACCTCTGGTGTTGAGAAGCCTGCACATAAACATTATGAGGGCATCTATCTATATAAAAAAACATCATGAAAACACATAAGTGCACACAGATTAGCAAGCAAAAGACCAAGTTACATGACATGGCAATTAAAAAATGGATATACAAATAGTAGTTAAAGGTTAATGCCCTCTGAACTTTTCACAGTAGGAAAAGCAATATCTATGCGCATAAAACATAAACGCCCTCAAAGACGTAAGGTAGGTCTAAACAGCCAAATCAACTTGTTGATACACAGGACAAATAAACAGTAAGAAAGGCAAATTCAATGAACCCAAATATCTATGGCCTGGTTGTAAAGAGGGTGATGGGTGAATTCTGACAATCCCTATGACCAGACTTTGAATCCACTAGTGGTCGGGCGTGCGTCGAGTGTGTGCATTAAATTTATATTTAATAATTTTTTTTTACAAAAACAAAATGAACCCAGATATCTGATTAACAATTGTGGATAAATCTCATCTCATCACATGCTTGGCATGACAATACCAGAGCATATTGCATCTTTCTTGCTAAAATTGTCATGAAAACACTAGAAAATAAGACATTCAAATAGAGCTGGCAACCTAACATCAGTAAATACAGGATAAGAAATAGTAACTCATCACATTATATAAGGATCAAGAGAAAACATTAGGCATACCGTGCCTGCATTATGCCTATATGACCCATGTGGACCACTTGAATGTTGACGCACTGGTGAAAAAGGGCTCGGTGATCTCTGTCTGCCAGCGGGTTTCGACCAATCGAACCATGATGCAACAGGACCAAATCCTTCATAACCTGGCGACAGCCCATGGAAACCAGGAGATTCTGCATTACCGGGAAAATTACTGTGCCCGAAATTACCCACCGAAGGTGGGTAACTGGGGTTAGTGCCAAGTGGAGTTCCATCATTTTGAAGACTTGGAGTCATGAGTGAGGCGAGATCTGGCTGTGAAACTGGAGTTGACGACGTTATGAAAGGCATGGAGGGGACAGTATGCTGGTAGAAAGGTGGTCCTGAAAAGGGAAAATGGTGAGGGGAGTACAGCTGTCCATCAGCATGGACAGAGGGCAATGGAGTAGTAACTGGGGAATATGGCCCATATGGCATTTGTGGACTGTAGCCATAGCCAGTGTGAAATACAAGAGAAGGATTATCATTAAAAACAGCCTACAAAAGAGTGTACAATAAAAAGAAAGTTAGTTTTATCAAATAACTTAGCAGGAATAAATACAGAGACTAGAAATCTCACATACAGGAGATCCAATATCCAGTCCTTCAGGAGTTACGAACTGCGGGTATTCATCCCATTCGCCAGCCGGCTGTTCATATCCTAAATATTCAACACGTGATTCTATAAGAATGTGAATTAAGTC
>NQLW01000048.1:4535462-4572076 GCA_002312845.1 Kalanchoe fedtschenkoi
GGATGATGATGATAAGCTGACACGGCGCATCAGAAGGTCGGTCAAGAGTCGGAATCGGATCGGGCGTGGATCAGAGGAGATGAGGCGCGAACGGATCTGAGAGGAAGGCTGACAAAACTGGGCGAAGGAGCGACGCGTGGGATTTTCGATGGCGATTTGGATCGGTGTGATGACGAGGAAGATGAAGACGACGATCGTCAAAATAGTAACAAGATGAGAAATGAGATTGACGAAGTGGGAAACTGGGAATGAAACTGTCGCGTTACCGAAATTGAACCGCGAAATTGAGTGATCGAACCGATAAGGAGATTTGGTTTGTGAATGATGCTTTAAAAGCTGTTCGGATATGGTTCGACCGGCCGGCTTAAAGTCGCTCTTGTACAGATTTTGAACCGAGGACGTCTAACCTCAAAACGACACTATTTTACATTTTTGAATTCCGATCTATAATATTGCAATCACTCTTGCATGCACATGTGACGACGTCATTTTGACATATTTCAAAACGACATCTTTATACACTACACACATGAAATAATAAATAATATAAAAAATTTATACAAAAATCAGAAAAATTGTATTTTATTTACAAACATTAAAATAATAAAAAAAAATTATAAATTCATATATTTTTTTAATTTCTATCTTTTAAAATAATTATATATGAATTTCATAAATATGTGTATACAAGCGGTGTGATGAATATACATATGCAAATAATGAATATACATATATAAGTGATGAATATGTGTGTGCTAGTGATAAATATACAGATGCAAGTGATGAATATATGTGTGCTAGTGATGAATATACATATACAAGAGATGAATATGTGTATACAAGTGATGAATATGAGTATACACACACATATTCACCACTTGTATCGATACATTCATCTCTTACATACATATATTCATCAGTTTCATATACATATTCATCATTTGTATATGTATATTAATCACTTGTATACTTGCATACATATATTCATTAATTGCATACATAAATTCACCACACGCATATGTACATTCATCACTTTCATACACATATTCATCACTTGCATACATATATTCATCACACACATATGTACATTCATCACTTTCATACACATATTCATCACTTGCATACATATATTCATCACACGTATATATATATATATATATATAGATTATGTTTATACACATATTCATCACTTACATGTGTATATTCATCACTTGTATATATATATATATATATATATATATATATATATATATATATATATATATATATATATATATTCATCATTTACATATGCACATTCATCATTTGCATACACATATTCATCACTTGCATATGCATATTTATCAAATTTATGTATAAATATTTTATAATAATTAGGAAAAATATGAATTTGTAAATTTTTATTATTTGAATGTTTATATATCAAATTTGTATTTTTTTTTCAATTTTTCTGATTTTTATACAATTTTTTTGAATTATTTTTTATTTATATGAGTGGTGTGTAATAGAATTCAAAACGATGTCGTCTCTGGAAGCAAGTGCTCCTGGATCACACAAGAATTTGCCATAATATTGTGTACACATAATGTAAAAGTTGATAAAACATAAAAATATAAAATAGGCAAAATAATAAATAAAAATCGAAATATCTCAGAACATAAAAATAAATTTAAAATTTAAAATATATCTTTGAATTGTAGCCAATTATTAAAGCAGTTTATTTGAAAGATATAACAACATTTGAACTTAGCTCATTTAATAAATATATGATTCATAAATTATTGCTTTTTTGATAAATATGCAAAATTATTAAATATTTATCAACATTAGTGAATAAAAATGTATAATTATTACATAAAAAATGAAATTTATTAATTTAATAATGCAATTTTTTATTTGAGTATCAAGATAATATTTTTTTACATTTATGCTTTTTTTACTAATCATATTGAGCTGAACTGCTGACGCGCACACATTTACGTACATATACCCAAGTATTCATGTGTTCACGCTTCAAAAAAATCATTCTAAGTTATAGTTTGGTCCATAAATAGTAAAAATAAATGAAAATTTCAGAAAAGAGGTCAAAATTAATTTAAAATAATATTTTAATTCATAACAATTCAAATAAAATTAGGGCAAAACAAATATACCCGTCAGGGTTTACAAAATATATACTCGAACGCCTAAAATAACTTCATTTTGAATGTTATTCAAGAGTTTCATGATTCAAAATTTCTAATATTGTAAGATTTCTAGGGTTTGGAGAGTTTTAGGATTTATTTTTTTAAAATATTTATGTGATTGATGATTTTAGAGTTGTGAAACGACGCAGTTTTGAATTTGTTTGGAACATTCAAAAAAACAGTAAAAACACGAAAGTTTGAAACAAAAAATCTTTAAAACAATAAAAATTCTAAAACTTAAAAATCCTAAATCTCATCATTTCAGTCACTAGGGTATGTAGCTTATATACCCCAGGGTATCCGCTAAGCCCATAAAATTAATAAATTAACAAAATTTATAACTTGTACTCCTTAGTTACATATTCTACTGATTAAATATTGATAAATTCATGCACCTGCAGCATCAATATTCATGAAATAAACATGATTGATCAAGCTGATCGTTATAAAAAAAAGAGAGTAAACTACAAGAACAAACTCTAGTAAACTTGGCCATGCAAATTTCTGAAAAAAAAGAGACTTTTCAACCATCATGCGGTGTTTAATCTCAACAACACTCTTCCACAATTCCACACAGACCATAAACCCTAAAACCCCAGCAAAGGATCAAAATCCATCTTCAGTCACCAAAGAAGCAATTCACTGAAGACGGAAGACCTTTCAGCCTCAGCAGGGGCTGCCGAGCAAAGCTCAGATTTTGTTCTAATTAACCAAAATAGTCTCTTTAAAACACCCACTAATCTGATCCAAATAAAATTGATCTACACAACTGCAAATCTACATTCAAACCACTGACAAGAATTCAACCAGCTTCTGCAAAACCTTCAATATAGAACAACAGTATCACCACAATTTAATCACAACCCTAATAAATTCACATACAAAAACAGATCAGAAACAAAAGCATAATTTATTTATCAATTCATGACCCGATTTAAACGACTGTGTTCAACAGCTCAGACAGAACATGAACCCTAAAACAGCAGCAAAGCATCAAAATCCATCTTCAGTCAACAAAGAAGGGCAATTCACTAAAGATGAGAGACTTTCGACCTCAGCAGGGGCTACCGAGCAAAGCTCAGATTTCGTTCTAACTGACCTAAATAGTATCTTTGAAAACTCACAAATCAGATCCAGATATAATTGATCTAATCAACAGAAAATATACATCCTAACCACTGACAAGAATTAAACCAGCTTCTGCATACCTTCCAGTATAAAACAACAATTCAATCACAAGGCTTACAAATTCACAAACAAAAACAGATTCCAAAAACATAAGCGTAATTTATTTATCAATTCATGACCCAATTTAAACAACTGTGTTCAGCACCTCAGACAGACCATGAACCCTAAAATTCTAATCCCCAGCAAAACATCAAAATTTCATCATCCGGTAGACTCGACAGATAATCCGACCAAAGAGACCGAACCTTTGGACCTCAAACGGGGCTGAGTAGCTGGAAATACGTCGGCTTCGGCTCGGACTGCATCCCGATGTAAATCACCAGCGGAATGAACCCGTAATGAGCCACCACCTTCGCCACCTTCAGCGTCTTGTTCGTCAGCTCCTTAAACTTCGTCGCGATCGAATCCTCGTCCGGCGACGACCCGCCCTTGCTCATCTTCCCCTTCGATTTCGACGAAACCCTAGACGCCATTTCTGCTCCGGACTCTTCTCGTGTTCTCTCTCTTTTTCTGCCACTCGTCTTATACGGGCCGGGTTGTTGGGCCGAGCGGCAGTTGCCAGACGTATTAGGCTGGGGCCCATTAAGCTCACACATTTATAAAACCGGTTTTCTGATTTTATTTTGTTTCTTATTTTTATTTTGGACAAAAATATCACCCTATAAGTTATATATTCCAGCGTTCAAAATGACACCATATAGAAGTTATATATTCGAACGTTCAAAATAAAATCATTTTAAATGGTGTTTAAAAATTTTTGGGTTTTTGGATTTAGGTTTTTTTTTTAGTATTTTACAGTTTCTACGATTTTTTGTGTTTTTTGAATTTTGTTTTTAGTGTTTTTAGTGTTTTTTTTTGAGAGTTTTAAAGTTATATATGAAACAGTATCGTTTTTGAGGATTTTTGAAACATTCAAAAAAGACATTATAAATAAGAAATTTTAAAAATCCAAAAATCTTAAAAACACAAAAACACTAAAAATTCTAAAAGCCAAAAACAATACGTATAAATTCTAAAAATAGAAACTTCATAAACCTAGTACTTAGAATTGATTTTCAAGTCAGAATATAAATAGAATCCAACCAAATGAGGGGAAATTCAACAAGCCTAGATTTAGAAAATTAATTATGAAATTACAATACCGATATATTTTCTATCTTCAGCCAGAAGTATACTTTGCTAGCTTGAGACATATGACAATGCCAATACATGAACTCATGCTAGGTTATTAATAATACATTTAATTACTCGATCATGTTGATGAGTAATTTACACCATGGGGGTTTTTTCGTGCATTTATTTTGGATTGCAGCAAAAGTTGAAAGATAAAATTACGGGCGGCCGACGCGTCGTCAGACAGCATTGTGGAGCGATGGCACGAGGTAGAGAGGCGACTCCTTGCGGGTCACGAGCGCGAAGGTGTCATGCATGTCCAAGTCCTCAGGCTTCACGCCCTCCGGCAGCTTCCAGTCAAACCAGCACAGCAGATTGGCGATCGCGTATTCGACTTCCGAAAGCGCGAACTGAGACCCAGGGCAGATCCTCTTCCCCATGCCGAACGGGAAGTACTTGTCGTCCTGGCCTTTGAACCCGTGTGAAGTGTTGAGAAACCTCTCCGGCTTGAACTCCAGCGGCTTCTCCCACAGCATCGGGTCGCGCTGGATCGCCCACAGGTTGATGAAGACAGTCGTGTCGCCGGGAATGTCGAAGCCTCCCAGAGTGGTGGCTGAGGAGGTCTGTCGAGCCATGGTCGAGGGGCCGTGCAGCCGCAGCGACTCTTTGATCACGCATTGGTAGTACTCCATATGCTGGAAATCTTGCTCATCTATCTTCTTTTTATCTCCGACCACCCTCCTTATCTCCTCCTGCACTTTCTTCATTATTGTCGGATGTTTCGCCAGTTCCGCCATTATCCATTCCATGATTGCTGCAGAAGTGTCTATGCTCCCAACAAACATGTCCTGGCACACACATAAAACAGCAACACAAGATAAATGCATTTTATGTAGGGTTTATATCCACTGAAAGCCCTAGATTCACGTTTCACTCTCTTTTCTGATCCAAGGTCCTCATCTTTTCACATATTTGTGAATTTAGGGTTCCGAGAAGCCCTATATTCATGTTCCAGTTTCATTTTTCGATCCAAGGTCCTTGTTTTCTCCACAGTATAATTTGTGAAATTTAGGGTTTAGAGAAAACTATATTAACGTTTCCCATTTTTGTGAAACTTAGGGTTTAGAGAAGCCCTAGGTTCATTTTTCACTTGCTGTTTTGATGCAAGGTTCTTAACTTTCCTCATTTCTTGTGAAATCTAGGTTTTAGAGTAGCCCTAGATTCATGTTTCACTTTTTAATGCGAGGTCCAGTTAGGGGTTTAATGCACTAGTAGTGAGGGCAGGTGCGTACCACTAAGATTGACTTGATGTTTTCACGGGTAAGTTCCAGCCCGACCGTGTCCTCCTTCTGCAGCTGAAGTAAGATGTCGACAAAGTCCTTGGCGTCATCGAGGCGAGCAACGGCATGGCCAGGCCGTGCCTGGTGCTCATCGATCACCTGGTCCAAAAACTTGTTCCACCCTTGAGAAGTCCTCTTGGCCTTGGCAGTGTGGCCAGTGAGAGTATCGAACCATGACAGCATGGGGAAGTAATCGCCCAAGCACGGTCCGCTCACCAAGTCAGCCGCGTTCCTCGCCAGCTCGCCTACCAACTTACTGCACTCATCGCCGCCATACTTCTCTCCGAGAACCGCTTTACGAACTATAGTGTCCGCGAGCTTAACAAACATGGTGCCAAGGTTAACAGGAGAAGAGGGCTTGTTGCACCGAAGCACCTCGCCCATCTTCGCCACCTCTTGCTCCCGGATGTGATGGAAAGAGAGCACTCTCTTGAGGCTCAGCAGCTCGTTGACGCATATCTTCCTGGCGTGCCTCCAGAAGTGGCCGTAAGGGCTAAAGATCAGATCCCTGTGCCCCGGGAACAAAACGTTGGCGGCCTTCAACCGAGGCCTGGCCGGGATACTCGTGTCCTCGGACTTGGAGATCTCTCTAGCCAGCTTGGCCGACGACACGATGTAGAAAGGCACAGGACCGACCTTCACGAGCATCAGCGGGCCGTACTTCTGTGCGAGCTTCTGCAGGGCTCGGTGCGGGCGCTTCGACATGTGATGAATATGCCCGATGATCGGCAGGCGCAGCGGCGACGGAGGCGATCCGGGCTTGACCCTTGTGAAAAACATAAACAGGAAAACAATTGAAGCACATGATAGCAGTAGAGGCAGCAGCATACCTTGATCATTTGCTAAAAACTCCATGCTTAAATCTTTTTTTTTTCTTCTTCTACTTTCTGTGACTTCTTACACGAAGTGTCCCTCTTAAATACTATGTTGTTGATATAAGGTCATAATATGTTGACAAGAACGACGATGTCAGTTGAAATTAATGTATTTGTTTGTATGCATGTATATTCGTTCTTGGATACGTGTACCATTTCGGTTCGGTTTTAATAAAATTTTAAATCTAATTTTTCTAATCAGTTTGAACATTTTGAAATGGTACCGAATCATCATCCGTAAAAGTCAAATTAAATCAAATTATGTGATTTCGGTCCGATTTAATTTTTCTATGAAATGTATTTACTATTTGTTTAAAAAATAAGAATTTTTTTATAAAATTAATAATATAGATTGCTTATTTATATTATATACTCAATTAAATTTATAGATGTCCTAAAATATAATGAAACGATTCGGTTCATTTTGACAAAAAAATATTAAGTTGAACCACTAATTGGTTTGCCAGTTTTTTAAAATTTGAAACCAAACCGAACCTATCATCAATTCGATTTAATTCGATTTGTCGATTTTTATTCACACATGCTCTTCTGTCATAAAAAAGTGGTTTCACACTCTACGACTGCTACTACTGCTGCGTAGTTACTGTTTAGTTATAATTTTATGAAAGTCGTGATCATCAGAAGATATTTTGGGTTTTAGAAAACATCTTTTTTTTTCCTCCCTCAAACGATAACAAAGACTATGACATTATTGAGCATCTGTTTGGATCTAGCATATATGAAACCGCCCAATGAATCTTTTATTCAAATAGTTTAACAGCATGCATGTATCGAATTGATGTAAAAATGGATTAAACATTATCTGAAAAATGGCAGCATGCGAGATATAAAATTAACATCATGCAATTATTGAGGAATTAAGCGTATATGAACAAGCTAGACAGAGTTTAAATATGTGCATGTCGGCAGAATTTTGGCAGCCACTGACTGTTTTTTGGGCCACTTTCGTTTTTATTCTGAACCGGCTCATTTGAAAAAAATTATCAAAATGATCTACCCAATTTTAAGAGACATTGATGATGGCTTTTTTTCATACTACTGTATTTTGATGATATGCTGATTACTGTGAATAATATGAATGATTTTATTAGTTTGGAAGCTTTATTGAGCCAGAAATTTGATATGAAAAATTTAAGTGTTGTAAAGAAAACTCTTGGGATGATGTTGGAATCCCCCACAAAAAATGTTAATCTAGATTTCCAAACCACGCGGCATAAACCTAGATCTGGAATGCTACAAATCGATAATGGCTTTCGTGGTAATGCGAATTACCAAATATAGATCTAGATCTGAATTACCTTATTTAGTTGTCACGTGTCCTCAGCACGGCAAAACGACTTTGCCTCTAACTATATCCACACTCGTGTATTATACTGCGCCTGGCTTGAAGTACTAGCTTCCCTCGGAAAAATCCTGACCCCTCACTAGTGTGTGTTTCTCGTTAACACATAACAAAAATGTAACGTCATCTGAAAACAAAAGTCCTAAACGTCTATTTATAATGAGATCAGGGCTGGGTATTGGCTCGCAGACCAAGTCCATCAGCTAGAGGTTACTAGGCCTGTGTCCGTGGGGTAGATCTAATGGGTATTATCCATGGGTCGTACCCATGGATTTAACCCATATGGTCTATCCAATTGAGACGCGGATTTAACCGGATCATATCCGGACCGAATCTTATTACTTGATTTTTAATTACTCAACTCAATATCCTACACTCATTTATGTGTGATCCTTTAGGTTTATTCTTAATCAATCATGGGCTAAAGCGTATTGATCATAAGTGACCTCTAGTAAGATATTATGATTCACAATTAAGAAAAAGTTAGTTCTCGAGACACCCATACCTTAGTCAATGCGAGTCAATTAACTTTTTTAATGTGCAAACACAAACAATCTCCCACTTGCACATAAACCAGTTACTAATAATCCATATGTCCAACAATACTAATTTGAATCAGTATAAGGAAGGATGAAGTGTAATCCTTATTAGGCTCATTCGCATTTCTTGATCTCCAAGTAAGATTGACATATCTAACGACTGACATTCAGTCTGTTTGAGCACTGCCTTGCATTTCTTAATCTTAACTCATCGAGGGATCCAAAAATATTTCTTTCATCATATGAAAGTGATAGATCCATCTTTTGGTTCACACTCCTCATCAAGATTCACAACATACTCAATAATCATCTTTATAACTATCAGTTTATCGATAACGTTCGATGATATCAAAACATGTTACTCTTTAAATAGGAAAAACATGACCAACTCAAGTTAAGGACTATACTCGCATACTATAAGATATATTGATAATAATAATAATAATCTTAAAGCGGGTCGGTTCAATACATATTCTTTAATATGTATCCATGTTATTAGTTTGGTATTCAATGCCAATGACCTGTGGAACATGGTCATCAACTGATTAACATACTAATAATTAAAGATTATTGCATCTAAAAAAATCATTGAATAGGGACATATTTTGAACAACATTGTTTTGTGAGTTTCAAAGTTTCATAGTCAAGTCACGTACTTGATGATATGAAGTAATTTTTTTATATTCAAAATGAGAGTTGTATATTTTTCAAGCCATAAAATGACTCAATTAATGATATATACCAAACATACAACAAGCTCATTCTCAAACCAACATCCTATAAGTACATGGTTTAGTTAACGGATTACACATCGATTAATTCTGTTATTTATAAGTCTTACTTATATTACTAAAGGAGTTTTGTTAAACAAATATTCAACATTTGCGATTCATCAATTTTGTAAACATTCATATCACCTCTACAAACAAATTTCAGTTATGATATGAATGCACTGAAATACATGCTTGACATGTATTTAGATCATTTATAACATTTACAATTATTGCTTTCAGACCTTATCCAAACAAGACATTTCTTAACCACACTTCTTAAGTTCCAAGGATGTTTTTCTATTACGATTCACAGTCTCTTATGGTGAAATTTTTTATCAATTATGAATAAATATATCATACATTTGTATTTAATAGAATAATTATGCTTCCACTAATGCCCTTACGAAAGCATAGGGTTCTTTTCACTTTAGTGATAATCAAATTTCTTTGATTATTTATTTAAAATGAAGATTTCATCTCCGAGATGCTCGTTTCAGTTCATAATACTGAAACTTGCTCAATCTCATATTTTAAAATGAAGATATAAAACCTCGAGGTTGTGCCATACACATCCTCTTATAAATTTTCCTTTAAAGAAAATATTTTCTTTATCTTCATACATTATATTTCAAAAATATAATATTATGATGACTAGGATAATCCGAATGAGTTTAAATACTGCGATAAGTTCACTGAATTCAATAACATGAACTCAACTAAAACATATACCGCATCTTAAATGTTGAAATATTTCCAACTATGTTGGCCATTTTGAATGTCCACTTACTTCCAAAGATTATTACATCGTTGGAGAGTAAAACAAGTTCAATACTTTCTTTTGGCCCACACATACTCCATCTCGGATTTCATGACAAAAATTTATTTCTCGGAGGGTCCACCACCACTTCCATGTGATTCATAGGTCCATTGTCTTCTACTACTAACAATTGACATTGTTTAATTATTTAATTAAACATATTATATATGTTAATGACTCATTCTTTCAGACCTATGAGATGTGCTGCCACAAGAATAGTCATAACTCTTTGTGCACTATGTACTTTGGCTCAAACTCTTTTGAGTCATAATCCACTCCCATTAGTTTTTTTAAAAACCAAAACTTCCTTAAACTCTCTATTGTAAATGGTAAACATTTTGGTTTCATTTTGGAAGTGAAAATTTCTAAGACATCCAATATGTTGTCATTTTATTAAGAGTTGATGGACTCCTAATGAGCATAATATTTTCCATGTATGCCCCATGAATTTTGTTGAAGATCGGCATGATTCATCATTGAACCGACTATGCATCTCTAACGCAATTCGATCTATCCTTTAAGGCACACCCTGACACTATGTCAAAAGTGTTGTGTTCTAGAAGGAATGAGTTGTGAAATCATTTAACACTCATTTTGATGATAATTAAAACTCTAAACTCAAATGTTTTATTTATTGATTAAATCGAAGAAACTCAATCTTCTTGTCTAGATGGTGTTATACTTTTCCCTTTTGTAACTTTTTGAATCTCTCAAGGAATTCTAGTACATGCCATATCATATGCATAACCATTTTGTTGCATTTTTCAGCAAATGCACATAAGTTTATAAACCATTTCTGCTTTGATAGATCTTATGCATCAACATGCACATATTTTATAAGTTACTCTTGCTCTCACTGGTTTAAGTGAGAGGAGTAACAATCATTTTATCTCATAAGCAATACTTGTGTCTATCAAATTTAAAAGCAAAAGATCTCAAAATCCATCAAGAGGGATCGGTTGAGAATCTCTTTTTGATGTGAGAACTAAAAACTTTTCCAAAACTCACTACATGTCCTATTACATGAGGGGTATTTTGGAGTTAATTTGTTAGCCAATCAGAAACTGCCACATGTCCCACTACCAACATTCACAAGTCAATCTCTGACTGCCACGTGTCTCACTAACTCCTTTACTACTACAGATTTGATTTTAAATAACGCGTATTTATAATCACGTTTCAAACTCAAAAACGTGATATAAAAGAGAAAAAATGATTGTATTTAAATGTTATTAATCTATTAATCACGCCTCAAGTCCAAAAGCGTGATCAATAAACCATAAAAAATGATTGTGTTTTACGACTAGGTACCATTAATCTCGTTTATTAGGAGGAAACGTGATAATCACGTTTCTTAGAACCAAATGTAATTAAAGATAGAGGATATCTTTAATCACGTTTGACCCATGAAATGTGATTAAAGAACCTATCTTTAATCACATTTCCATCTAATAAACGTGATTAAAGATATGATCTTTAATCATGTTTGACCCATGAAATGTGATTAAAGAACTTATCTTTAATCATATTTTCACCTAATAAACGCGATTAAAGATAGGATCTTTAATCACGTTTCTTATAACCAAACGTGATTAAAGATAGAGGATATATTTAAATACGTTCGACCCATGAAATGTGATTAAAGAATCTATCTTTAATCACATTTCCACCTAATAAACGTGATTAGAGATAGGATCTTTAATCACGTTTCTTAAAATTAAATGTGATCAATTGATTGACGGGATCCAAAATTACAAATGTAATTAAAAAAATTCAAACACCCTCCAAAATTTTCAACAGTCCACTGCTTAAATTCTCCCCTAAATCTTCAATTTTTTCTTATTATCTCTCAGCCTATCGACTTTTTCACTACTTCTACTCTGACTTGCACTACGCGAATTCCTGTCTTCTCTATCACCTTTCAAATATGGATGAGGATAAAGGTAGGACTCATCATGTTCCTAATCAGCAGCAGCAACAACCTCGTTCGATGTTCACTGTTTCCACCATATATCGAGGGAGATCTGTAGGGAGGAACGGAAGGTGTTAAATGGGTGTTAGATCTACCAAATGTTGGGGAGTAGAAGATGAATTTCATTGAGTATTTTTTCCTTTTTTTTGTTTAAATTGTAAAAGGTTTAGATCAACAAACAATCAATGAAATTTGGATCTTTCTATTTTATTTCTTTGCATTATTGAATTTAATTTTTTTGTTATAATTCACTATTTATTTATTTATTTTACTAGGGAAACATTAAATAATTAAATAATAATTAATATCAACAAAGTTGGAACGGAAAATTAATATTTGTCAATTTTATGATTTCTTGACGAATACTAGTGTAAAAAATTAAAGAAATTGATTAAATTATGACTATTTTTCCTATAGTGAAAGAAGACTATCTTTAATCACGTTTGTTATAACTGAAGCGTGATTAAAGACACGATCTATAATCACATTTGATGTATCTGAAACGTGATTAAAGATACTATCTTTAATCACGCTTGTTACATATGAAACGTGATTAAAGATATCTTTTTTTAATCACGTTTGGTACTCGATCTTTAATCACGCGAGCATTAATCACATTTAACAAACGTGATTAAAAACAAAAATACATATTTGTAGTAGTGCTTCCACATGTCACACTCTCTTACTCTCTCCTTACGCAAACTCATTAATTTTTATTTTCACTTTTTAAAATCAATTTATATAATTATTTTGATATTATTTTTATAATCAAATTTTATAATTATTTATAAAAACTATAAGCTTTAATTTAAGATCCATTTTAGATATATTTTTTAATAAAAACACAAAACACAATGTACAAAGAAACAAAGTACAAAGTTGAAAATTCATAGTACTTTGTACTTTGAGCTTTGAAATATATGAAATATGAACTTTAAAATACGAACTCCGTATTTACACTTTGAACTCTTGTACTTTGTGTTTTACAAAAAAAATTATAAAAATATCAAAATGGATCCTTATATTTTTTTACAAATGAATATGAAATTTATTTTTTAAAAAATATCAAAATAATTATGTAAATTGATTTTAAGAATTAAAAAAAGAGAGAGAATGCGGCTGACATGTGGTGGACACTTGTCCAACCTCACCTATCCCCACTACCATTTGCCCCACCTCTCCTATCCATTTGATCACATGATCCAACCCCTCATGTACAGTTTTCAGTTCTCACACAATATTTGGTTCTCAATAAAACCTTCATATATTCATCAATATGGAATTTTGCACACACACTCATTGTTTATGTAACACAAAATGGATGCCGAGAATTATATTTGATATTCATTATTATATACCCAAGGTTGTATAGTTTTGAAACTTAATTATCCTATTGTTGAAATCGCCCATACAAAATATTAATCTAGATTACTAAACTACACGGCATAAGCCCGGATCCAGAACATTACAAAACCAATTTCATAACTTTTACGGTAATTCAAATTACCAGATATAGATCTAGATTCAGATTGCCCATTTTTAATTTGAATTGTTCTTCATCCATATCTAACATACAAATTGGATCTGAATTGAGAAATTCCAAAAGAAAATGATTATAAAAAAGAAAACAAACCGTAATATAATATTACCTTGTTCAGCTGTCTCCTTTCTTCAGCACGACAAATGATGTGTTTCTAAGGGCATCCACACACTCGTGTAGGATCTTCTCTCGGAAAAATCCTAACCCCTCACTATTATATATTACTTATTATCATCTAATGAGAATGCAACATCATTTAAACAGAATCTCTAAGCTTCTATTTATATTGAGACTACGGCTTCTGAGTTTCGGCTAGCGGGTCAAGCACATCAGTTGGGTTATTATTGGGTATGCATTTGTGGGCCAGACCCAGTGGGTATTATCCATACATCATATCCATGAATTTAACCCATCAAGTTTATTCAATTCAGATGCGAGTTGACCCAGATCATATTCAGATCAAATCTTATTCCATTTTTACTCAACTCAATATCCTACACTCGTTTGTGTGCGATCCTTTAAGTTTATTCTTAATCAACCATAGAGTAAAATTCATTGATCATAAGTGGCTCTCTAGTAAGACATTATGATCCCCAATTAAGAAAAAATTAGTTCTCGAGAAAACAATAACTTTGTCAATGCGAGTCAATTAACTTCTTGAATGGGTAGACACTAACAGGAGATTCAACAGGATAGAGGGTCAAGGAAACTGTGATTATCTTAGTGTGGATGTTGAGAGGGTACTAGACAAATTCGGGATGAGTGATGCAAAATCAGTGAGCACTTCATTAACAAATTAATTTAAACTTTATTAAAAAATAATGCCCAAGGACATAAAATGACATTGAAGACATGACAACAGTTCCTTATGCCAGTGTAATTGGTTGCTTGATGTATGCAATGATTTGTACTCACCCTGATTTAGCTCATGCTGTTAGTCAAGTTTGTGTAAGTACATGTCTAAACTAGGTATGTGATAGTGGGGAGTAGCCAGGTAGATTTTCAAGTATTTGAAAGGTAATGCGGGACATGATATTATGTTTAGCAGCCAGCAAAATGATCCATCTATTACGTTGGATATATAGATTCAGACTAATTAAGCCGGTGACTTTGATGGTAGAAGATATACTACCGGATATGTTTTTACTCATGGTAGAGGGCCTATATATTGAAAGTCTATTGATACGAAATAAATGGAAGTGACTGAAGCTGCAAATGAGACTTTATGACTTGCTAGTAAAAAAATTGGCTGTTCAGCAAGGTGGAGTTTAGTTGCATTGTGACAGTCAGAGTACTATTTATTTAGCAAAGAATCAGGTATATCATGTTAGGACTAAGCATAATGATGTGAGCTTTCATAAGATCAGAGAGTGTTGATTGAATCTAGGGAGCTACTGTTATAAAAGATTTATATTTAAGAGAGTGCAGCTGATATATTGACCGAACTTATCACTACACACAAGTTCAAAATTATATGGACTTGTTGAATTTTGACAGCTGCTAGAGAAGAGCAGGAACTCCAGACCGCTTTGAGGTGCGAGATACTTCAGGATTTTATCTCATAAAAAGCAGGATATTAGCTAAGATGAATATTTGTTAGGTATAACTCATATCCAAATAAAAAAATGATATGTCAAAGTGGAGCGGAAAGAAGCAAGTGAAGCAAAGCAAAAATATTTTAACAAGGTCTTTATAGCAAGGTCCTCACAGTTAGAAGAAGAAGAAGAAATTAGATACTAAATTTAACAAGAATATCTTTATAGCAAGGCGGTCTTCAACATTTCCCCCAATATCAAAATCCTAAATCAATAGCCTAAATACGAAACACACATATGTCACCCGTAAACTAGTGCATGAAAGTTGCATATCTATGCAATGACTACCTAAAAATAAACCCAACATGTTTTTTAAATCCCCTCAAAGTCAAACTCTATGGGTGTGTTTCGTTTAGAGGGAAAATTTGGTCGAAAGAAAAATCGGATGGAAAATTGATAAAACCCAATGTTTGATTTAGACGGAAAATATAAAGAAAAGGAAGTTAAATGGAAAATGTGATTCTAACTCTTAACCTATAAATATGATACAGTAAGGTTCAATGTATGTGAAATGAATAATCATTTCTTCTATCAAATTCAATGTATCCGATCAAGTTTAATGTGTCAGACAAGTTTCTCTTATTAAGTTCAATGTAACTGACGAACTTAAAGATCATGCCTTTCACTTAAAAAAAATTAAACCAAGCAAGCAAGATCATGCCTTTGCTCCACCTTCCTCCACTACACCATATTAATCAAGTAAGGTGTGAGCTCTGATGCCAATCCTTGATCCACCAAGCACCATCCAACTTAATCAGCTCGCTCACCAATCTCCTCAATGGATCATCCTCTTCTTGAATATGTTGAATATTTGATGCATAGCTTTGCTCGTTCACTACTACAGATTTTGGCTATTACCACGCTTCTAATATTGGTGTCACGTTGTGACCATTCTCGTCAGGATTTTGGTGTTCGATTCCACATCTTTCACTTTCATGCTTAGCATCATCATCTAGGAATAAGTACTAATACCATCTCTTTCATGGCAGCTTAATTAATTTCTTACCGTTCTCTTCTAGCATACATCATTTTCGGGGTCATGTACGAAATTAAAGATTAGGTTTACATTTCAAATATTTAAATGAATTAACAATAATTAACTCGGTGATCGCTGAAAACAAACAGAAACCTTATTCTTAATGATTTTCTGTTAACAGGAAAACGAGAGGATCAAAGATGATGCAATAGAAGAAGTATTGGCAGCTGATCTCTGTACGTACTACATATATTATGCTTGGAGATATTTTTAAAAAGCGAGTCGCGACTCAGCTTCAATCATTCAACACTAAATAATTAGTCTTACTCTCTCACTCATAAAATACACAAATAAAGACCAACAATAATAATCCGCCACAATTTTAATTTCTTATTAAGTATTATTCACTTCTTCAATAATCACATGTTGTTTAGATTAATGTGTGTCGTTTTGTATCTTATTAATTACTCAATAATTGGCCCTGATCGATGTGATCCAATATTCTGGTAGCTGCCAATCGACTTTTTATGCATGATGTTAAAATAGTTGAATTATTTTCATCGATGTAATTATTTTAATAAAAGATTCATTTTATGATCAGATTTGTGTTTATCATGTAAAGTAAAAATAAAAAAATTTATCATAATTGATAAAATAATCGAGAGATTGTTTAGTATAGGGAAATTTGATAAAAAAGGAAATTATTGGGGAAATAAATTCCTCATGAATTTCATCCCTATTTTTTTATTTGGTTTCGATAGAAAAATGTGTGGAAATTATTAAAACACTCTTTAACTAAATCAAAACTCCCATCCCAATAACCTTCTAATTTTCCATCCCTCAACTTTATTTAATCCAAACATAGAAATCCATTTATTTTGATTGTCTCTCATTTTTTTACCTTTCAAATTTTCCACTTAACAAACATACAGCCAGAAAGCTTTATTGAAAGCTTAACAATGTGTTTTTATTAGCTGGATGAAAATGAGAGGATCAAAGATGATGGAATCTAATAAGGATTGATAGCTACTAAAATATTGTATATGCACATGATGCCTCTAGAGTTGGATTGCTACTAAAATCTTATTAATTCGACATGAATAGCTTATAATTTTCAGAATCATTGATCATCTGAAACTTTGATTTTTGTCTTCAATGATTCATAATCCATTGATTTAGTTAGATTACAATGAACATATAAGAAATTCGAAGTGAGAGTTATACATTTTTAACTATCTTCACTAGTAAATAACACTCTATGAGGAGCCAGACTCTCACCCATAAAATAGTCAAATAATCCGCCGGCCTGCGATTGAAAAATATTCAGGCAAGCATCATCCAGCTCTTTGTGTCGTTATTAATCCTGTTAAATCTTAATATATCCTCAACTTGGTCGATAATTATATGTTGTTTATCTCGTTGATTGCTTATGTGCATCTCATATCTGTCACCGTTATTGAATATTTAATCCTCATATGATTCATTATAGTGGATCAGGAAACTCAACTTGATGCAAGCTGCCAAAATAACTATTTAAATAATTTCATGCGTAACTGATGATGCTGAAGCAGGTTTTGCTGAAAGAGTAGTTTATCATCAATGAATTATTGGTCTTTAAAACCCTAATTATATTGGTGGCGGATTTTGGGCACGCAACAGCTTTGACAGATAATTGACATAGAGAAGAGACGTTAACTGTGGACATGGCCGCCGGTCAGATTTCCAGGATAGTCCGGACGGTCTTAGACGACCCTAGAACTCTGGTAGGCAAACTCCTATGCTGCTCTACTCTTATTTTACTGCTGTTCAGATTGGCTGGTGGAAAGGCGAAACGTAGCGGCGGTTCAATTCCACCGTCTCCGTGGCGCTTGCCTATCATTGGCAACTTCCACCAGCTGACCGCCAATGTGCACCAAGGCCTTGACGCCCTTTCGCTGAAATTCGGCCCTATGTTTATGATGCGCTTGGGTTCCGTCCCTGTCTGTGTGATATCATCCGGCGAGCCAGCCAGGGAGGTCACCAATACTCACGATGCCATATTTTGCAATAGGGGGTCTACAAAAGCCTCGCGGGCGCTATTCTCTGGGAAGAATGATATTCTTTTCGCCCCAGACAACAAATTCTGGAAGCTGACGAGGAGGCTTTGCGTCAGCGCGCTGCTGAGCCCTACGAATGTGCAGTCTTTGCACCACGTCCGAGAGGAAGAAGTTGCTCAAATGGTCACAGTCATAAGGTCTAATCAGTATCAGGCAGTCGATCTCAGCGATTTATTCTATAAACTCGCTAGTAGCATACTCTTTAGGGCTGTTCTCGGCAAGAAGATTGGTACTGACGATGAAGGTCGTCGTGCGAGTAATGAATTAAGGATGAAATTGGCAGTACAAAGTACTAATGCCATAACTGACTTGGTCAGCTTTGAAGACTTTATACCTGCTCTATCATGGCTGGATCATCTCACAGGCCTCAATAGAAAGCTAAAGAAGACTGCTCAAACTGTACATGCAATGTTGGATCAAGTCATCGATGAACGTGAAGAAATCCAATCTGGAAATAACATTGGAGGAGACGATAATGATAACTCTAGCAGGAATGATGGAAAAGGTTTAGTGAACATCATACTCGAGCTTCAAAGAAAGGGCATGACTGGCCTGGATAATCTTACTCGAATCGACATAAGAAATATCGTGCTGGTCAGTAATATAATAATTAAGAGATCGATTCCAACGCGTAAATTTTTTTGAGTCATTGTTGATTTTTAGGGCTTTTCAGGACATGGTCCTTGCGGGAGTCAGTACAACTGCAGCAGCGATGAAGTGGACGATGGCAGAGCTGGCAAGAAATCCGCAAATCATGAAGAAAGTGCAGGAGGAGGTGCGGAGCGTCATTGGAGATAAGTCTGAAATACGCGAGTGTGACATTGATCGGATGAAATACCTAAAATGTGTCATCAAAGAGGGACTTCGAATGCATAGTCCGATTATCATAGGTCGACGGGCTGCTACAAGTGTCACTATAGGAGGCTTCAAGCTTCCTGCCGGGGTGACCGCTTGGATTAACCTATGGGCTGTTCATCGAAACCCTACCGTATGGGACAGGCCCTCGGAGTTTCTACCAGAGAGGTTTCTCAATGCTAGTTACAACTTCAAAGGCCAAGACCAAGTGTACTTTCCGTTCGGCTTGGGGAAGAGAATATGCCCAGGTGTGGACTTCGCAATGACCGAAGTCGAATATGCTCTTGCCAGTCTTTTGTGCTGGTTTGACTGGGAGTTACCTGATGGGGTTCTGATGGAGAATCTCGATCTGCTTTGCAGCAGATCAAAACCTTCCCATGAGATAGCACCTCTCCGCCTTGTGCCAAGGCCAAGGCCAGCCCCGTCCACCTGAGGCTGGCCATGGTGGTGTCTGTATTTATATTAGCCTGGCAAAATGCTTTCTCAACAATATCTTTTACGTTTCAATTTGAATGGCATATTTTCAAGCTCATTAGGAAATTTTCAAATTAAATTCAAGGGTCGCGTGGTATTTTAAAATCAACGTTGTGTTAAGGATATATAATTACTCATAAAACAATATTAACTGTATATCATAATAAAAATGAATTTTTCTCATGTGTTTTCTTTCTGAGCAAGTGTGTTTTTTGTCATCTTATTAATGATTACTCATAAAAAAGAATTATTTGAACAGTAATGGTTTTGTTATGGTCTGATGCGATCGCAGATTAATTATTTTTGTTTACATATGTACATCTTTTTGTGCTCCTTGTGATCAATATTTTGTAGTGTGTTAGCTAGGTCAACCTTACTTAATTGTCTTTCTGATGTTCCATTTCAATATTTTGCGGTGTATATTTTATAGGAAAAACTACAAAAAGGGGTGCGAACTACCACAATTTCAAAAATCACGGGTGCAACTACTGATTTGTGTAATTTCTAGGTTTTTCAATTATGAGGCTGTTTTGTAACTATATATATAATTCAATCGAGTCCAAATTTAATTTATACTAATTACAAACTCACCCCCTAACAAATCTAACCTAACCCGTAACTCACACACCTAACTCAAACACCAGCCGACTTCTTCTCTTCGTCCGACACATCCCGACATTGCATCGAGTGGAGCTTTGATTTGCTCAGCGACTATCAACAAGTAAGATTGACTTATCTTAAAGCTTCGATTTATGAGGGTGGGTGAGTGTCGACAGACATGTCCGTGAATGGCAAATCGATGGCGGTGTTAGGGTTTCGAATTGAGATTAATCGTAGGAAGAGTTTCGACTGTAATTGTTTAACGTTCTGTTAATTATTGGCAAGAGCATATATTCAACCTCCGACATGGCGAAGTCAACACCTGGACATATTCTTCACCCCAAACCAAATGGGAAGTAAACCTGGTATTGGCCCTTAAAGTCATAAGTAGAGTTTATAAACCTCTCCGGCAGAAATTCCATGTATTTTATTCGATGCGAACCTTTTTATTTTCCGTCCATTTCTGCCAAAATTCACTCAGATGCCGCCAAGTGTCCACTTTCGATGTGCGACACATGTCCAGAACGACAAAAATATCCAAGAATTGATGTACTTCTGCACATGCATGTGCACATGTCACACTTGCAGACGTGACACCTCAGAGCGCACTCTCTCTCCCCTATTTATCTTTACGTCAATTTCACTCAACTTAATTATCTGATTTCATGAGACTTTTTTTTAAAAAATATTTCATAATTAAATGTAAAATATTATAAGCTTCAATTCAACATCCGTATTGTATAGGTTTTCGATACATTTTCGGAAAAGTACATCGATTGAAAGTATATAGTTCATTATTGCACATTCGATGTACATTGAACCTTCAAATGAACTATGCACATTCAATGAACTATGAAAGTAGATAATCAGTGTCTTTTGTGCGTTTCAATCTATGTACTTTAAAATAAAAAATCATTAAAATGTGAATAAAAAATAGTGAAAATGGATCTTAATTTAAAGTTTGTGAATTTCTAAAAATGATTTTGATTTTTAATTTGTGAAAATAATCAATTTAAATAAAAAAATTATTTTTAAAACTAAAATGAGAAGTAATGAGTTTTGTGCAGGAGAGAGAGAGAGAGTGTGTGATATGTGGCTTGTTCTGATTGGCTGAAGAGGGAAATAGTAAGGCACGTGGCGTATTCTTATTGGCTGAAATGTGTGTCAGTGAAGGATAAAAAGGAGATAGTGGGACATGTGTCATTCAATGAGTGGTTTAAAAAAAATGTAGTGGGACACATGGCGGAGAGCATCATTGGTCGCGACCCAAAAGTTCAAAATACCTTTCCCCCTCAAAAATACACTCAGATCATTTTTCATCCGTCCGATCTGAAAATGAACGGAGATTAGAGGAGTTCGCTGCGCATAAAGTACATGGAGAGTTCTTATTTGAACCCTATATTCAATAAAAAACTTCACCTAATGTGAGAATTAAGAATCAAACATGAGGCGTTTAGTTATATGTTCCAATATATGAGAGAGGTGAACAAATGATAATGGGGTAAGTTGGGCAGGACACGTGTTACGATTTGGGGTGGGGTTGGGGTATAATGGTCCTTCAGAAAAATATACTTTTCTTACACATATCCGTCACTTGTCAACCGCATTCTCTCCTTTTTAAGTTTTAAAATTATTTTGATAGTTTTTTAAAAAATAAATTTCACATTAATTTGTAAAAAAGTATAAAGTTTAATTTAAGATCCATTTTAATATGTTTTTAAAACTTTTTTCGTAAACCACGAAGTACAAGTTCAAAATACAAAGCACAAAATTCGTTTCCTGGGGTGCTTAGGTCCAAATACCATTAGATTTAGCATTATGTATTTCTTTTTCATGCATAGCTAGGATGGAAGATTAAATAACTAGAAGAACAGGAAAGATGTTGTGTTTACTTCTCATATTGTCTAAAGGATTCATTCTATCGATCTGTGCTCAAGCCCAGTCGAAGACTTCTTAGATCAGCCCCAAAAAAAGAATAATAAACATCAAACCGCTTTCATTGTCATTAATCTATTAGGTGTTGCAAATTACCATCGTCGACCCTTTTATCAACATGTCACAAAAGCAATTCAGTCACTTTAATGTTGACAAACATCGTGCTAAATCGATCACAATATAACAGAAAGATGCAACATGACCTTGGCAGGCTGACATTCACTTGCTTAACTTTCACCATCTCCTACTTGTACCTTAATGCACATCATTTGAGGCACGTCGTCTCATCGGAATATGATCCGCGGTATAGAAAATAATTATTGGGACATACGTGAATCTTCTTATATTCAATCCTCATATGGAATATGAAATCTTCTTCGTGTCATAAGTCTGATTAGGGAGCAAGTAAGACTCGGGAAATATATCACTAAGCAACAATATTAGGCTAGTGAATGACTTGTCGCTCCGTCCAAATGAAGCCTTAATGTTGTAATGTTTTAGAACGGTGGATAATTTAGTGAAGTGTGAGCATCCCACATATAGAGGCGTGTCCGAATCAGATTTAACGGCCTCAAATATTTACATATCATCATAGTTGTGTCGCGTAAGATTGTTAAGCATCTGATTGAAACCATCGTCCTTGTATATATCATCATTTCGCCGCGACTCTTCACTCCGACCCATGCTAGGTTCATCTCTTTAAAAAGTTTTAATGTGCAAATACCAAACTTTGTAAGAAGCGCCAATTCCAAAACGTCAAATATGTCGTTGCAACTCAGATAGTTGAACCAAATTACTATTCCCACAATCCATATATGGGCGGTGAACATACTGCTTTAACTATGTCTCGACATAAGTTTGAGCAAATTCACAAAACTCACGGATACTGGCTTCATTCTCAGCACTCTTTCGGCTACACATCATCTAATCACGATTGTTCATTATGAATGAAATAACATGACACGTATAAATAAACACAATTTGATATACCGAACAAACACAAAAAAAAACTAATTTAAAACACATATATTTCAGTTGGATTTGTATATGATTTTTAAAAAGGTTTAAAATAGATGTGTTAATTATCACATCATATAATTAGATAAAGAATTATCGGATATAAAGTGACAACTTATGTATAATATAAGAGATCAAGCAAAACAACATCGTTTTGCTTTATGGTTTTCCATTTTAGTATTTTAGGGTATTTAGGGTTATACTTAAAATATCAAAAACATTAAAACCCAATAAAATAAATCTAAAAATCATAACTTCATGTATCCTGAGACCCTAAAAATCTTAAAATTATAAAATCCTAAAAATTTGAAATATAATAAAATCCTGAAACTTTAAAATAAAAAAGAAGTAAACCGATTTTTTTTTCTCCAGTCCCTTACCTAACTCAATTAAGCTCGGAAACAAAAAACCAAAGAAAAAAAAGTGCATCATTTAACCCAAAAATCGTGCACCATTAAATCTAGGTATCAGAAAATTTAGAGATGGTGCATAATTTAACTTAAAATCCACTGAAGTTACGTGCACTATTAAACTAAATTGATTTAGTGTCCTCCCCGTGCGAAAATTTGACAAAATGGATTTGCCTTTCAATTGCTTCAGCCCAGGCACAGGTAACCTTGACTATTTTCCCTGATATAATTATTAAAATATTTATATTTATATATGACAGATGTTGATCCACATATTAATTTTTACATTTAAGATCACATCATTCGGCAAACTATCAATGGTGCAATATTATTAACCTTCTACGGTTCTACCTATCATTATTGCTTTCTTGTCAATATATATATTCAGAGCCTAATTGATGAATAAACCCAAGTCCTTACACGTACACAA
Source organism: Kalanchoe fedtschenkoi (assembly GCA_002312845.1). Classification (NCBI taxonomy): domain Eukaryota; kingdom Viridiplantae; phylum Streptophyta; class Magnoliopsida; order Saxifragales; family Crassulaceae; genus Kalanchoe; species Kalanchoe fedtschenkoi. The sequence continues at coordinate 4,559,557 of NQLW01000048.1, forward strand.
ATAGGACTTGTTTACGGAAACCAGTCTCATCCGGTACATTACTCAGCTAGCTTTTACCCATTATTTTATTTTTTATTTTTTTTTAAATTTTGAATTTTATTGATAGTTGATCCAAAAAGGATATATTGGCGAGAAACGCCTACATGGATAAGAGGTGGCTCGAAGAGACAAATTTGGTGAATAAAAGAGATAATCAGATTATTATATAAATATTCAATAATCCTAAATAAATGTGGCACATTCCTCAAACTTGTGTAAATGTGGGTAAGAAAACTTGTGACTCGCTGGCTGGTCGACAAATTAAAGGCAGTGACAATTTCATGCCCACACTCTTCAGAGCCAACCATGCATGGTTGAGATTTCCCTGCTGTGGGGTGCCGACTGGAAGATTCCATAAAAAATTTTAGCCGAACATATGAAAATAAAAGACACGGTCCCTCCGCACTCCTCCAACCAGAGTTGAAAGAGACTGACTTAATTAAGGGCAGATTGGAGTTTGAGGAGTGTTAAAAAAACAAACCCCAAAAAATGGAGAGGATATGATATAAAAATAGAGAGGACATACATAATATAAGTGGTGGAAAAAATTAGTCGACAAAACAATTTGTTCAAATCTTCACCAATCAATAGCCAAATATCAGTAGCTATCGTTCTATCAATAGCTAAATAAGGGAAGCCAGTTTGGAGTATAAAGGGGCGCCTGATTTGTAAAATAACAACATAAAAAAACACAACAAAAAAACAAAAAGAAGAAATTCAAAGTTGCATTTGATTTCAATTAGAGCATCAGTTCTTAAAATTAAATGTAAATAGCTATTGTTCTATCAATTATAGTATTGCCTTATCCACGTTTCCAACAAGTGGTATCTAGAATCAAATTTTTTTTCCCTCAGAATTGACAATTTAATTGCAACCACAAATTTAAAGATGATAAAGACCAGCTATGGTAATTAGAGAATCCATATGAAATGCCTTCTACCGTCACAACAAATATGAGATGTCTTTGAAGAAGAATATACCGAAATCAAAGACGCAGCAGCAGAAACTATCTTGACAGACATTCAAAGTTTTGAAGTTGAAAAGTTATGATGAGCCAGAAAGCCGTTGGAGCTTGCTCACACAAACGTTACAGATCCATTTGACATACCATCACTTATACGAAATCGCTATTATATTATATTTGTTGATGATTCTTGCAGGAAAACATGTGTTTGAATTATTAAGGCAAAGTCTCAAGCGCTTGATACATTAATTAAGAAAATTTAAAACAACAGGGAGAAACAAAGTAGTGACTATTTGATTGTTTAGAGAGATCTCAAAATTATTAAATAATTTTTATAAAAAGTATGGAATTGTGCATCACTCGACACACTATCAAAATAAACATTTTTTCCGGTCACGGATTTGGCCGGAAAAGTGATCAGAAATCTGACAAAAAAATTCCAATCATATTTTCCAATCAAATTAAATGATTGGAACGAGGCTCCAGAAATGTCAAAATTGATGAATAAAAGAGATAATCAGATTATTATAAAACTTGTGACTGGCCTGTCGACAAAGGCAGTGACAATTTCATCCCCCACACTCTTCAGAGCCAACAATGCGCCCTATGGTCGAGATATATCCCTGGTGGTGAGACTGGAAGATTCCCAAAATTTCTAGCCTAACATTTTAAAAATAAAAGACACGGTCCCTCCACCCCTCCAACCAGAGTTGAGAGAGAATGACCTATTCACCGGTGCAAATTTCGACTCCACTGGTAGCAGGTATGATGATATCAGTGAGTGATGGATTGGTGATACCCTTCTCGATGCAAAATTTCGACAGAATATGTTGAACAATACTGTTTTGGTTATTATCAGTTTGGGATGTAACAATTTCGGCCTTACTTTCTTTGGTGGAGTTCAAAGCTCGAGTTTACTCTTGGTGGGTACCAAAATTTTCTACTCGAGAAGTTGCAAGGGTTTTTAAAGGTATGAGGGTTTATTCTTCACATAAAAATTTTAATCACTTTTTGTGTGTGAAATATACTGCAAAAATAATATCATGCATAGAAAAAAATTTGGCCGACTATACACTTGTTGTAGGTTCGTAAAATAGCCATCATGGGACTGCGCCGGCAGGAGGATGCTTACTGGTGGTCAGCAGTATAATTTGGATATGCATTGAAACGACTAATTGTTGCAGCTGCTGGAGTTCACCATCAGAAGTTGAAGAGCATGCATGTTATAGAAACTGTATATAGGCCTCTTCCGGACAGTGGTGGAACAGGAAACTTTAATTTGGAGGTATGAAAAAAAAAATTGTACGTCAAAATAAATTTCATTATCAGCAATAAAGATTTTCAAGTGTTTATTGTTTAGTTTTGGGATGAGATTTTCAAGTATGGCTATTATTACTCTTGTATGTGAGTATTTTTTTTTTCTAAAAAAAAGAAATTTATTACTTATGACCGAATAGCCGGTCTATGGCATTACACAAGCAGTGCTCATGGAGAGTTACAAGTTGATCACCAATTAGGAGAGCTACATGTCTCCAGGAGATTCAAATCCAAGGCACATGTCTCCATCTTATTCAACGCTCTTTTACTTTGCGTATCAAATAGATATTTTCACTCATACAAAACACACAACAAGACAAGATAAATAGAGAAAAAGAAGAAACACGTAAGAGAATATATAAGAGAGCAGCAGCTCTATTGCAGTAGTAGATACGTGTATTTTCAACACATAATTTTTCATATTAGAGGGCCCATCACGTTTCGTCCTTCCGTACAACTCTTTTTCGAAACTCAGCAAGAGCCCATATCGTAAAAATGTTTCGGTATGCAGCATAATGGAAGATAGAGGTCTTTGCAAACACACCAAGTATCTCCTATACACAACATAAAATACTTGAGCAGTTAGTTTCAACTCTCTCTCTTCTGGCTTCTTTATATCATACAAACTTTTTACCTGCTGCGGAAAATCTCCATTCTCCAGCTGAGAGTTAATAAGGTGTTTTGCTGCTGCTTTAAGAGGCTTGCAATCTCTTTGAGCCTGGCAATTTTTTCCAGTAATAAAAGTTATATTAAGTTCATTAGCATCTGTAATGAAGCGTGTTTAAAAATATGATGTCCATGCTAACCTGCCCAGCATGAAGCAGACCCATCAAAGCCCAAGCAGTTTGCACCACATTAGACCGCCTGTTCCCATCCAGAGGTACGTATTTCTGTATCAATTAGACATAACATGAGGGCGTGTTTGTAGAGGCCATCTATGTAATAAGAGTGATACATGTCTATGATTATATCACCTTTTCCATGCATGAGAGATAGCTCTCTCCCCAGCCACCATCTTCCTGCTGATTTCTCAGTAGAAAATCAACACCTCTACGTATTGCAGCACAGTCAGAATAAGTCTTTCCAGCTACAGCTAGTCCTTCAAGAGCGAACCATGTTGCATACGTGCAGCAAACAGCCCAATTCCCGTACCTGTTCATTGAGACAACACACGTCCTAATAATACAGCTGATTAAAAGGTTGATAAATAAAAACGGACTTACCAGGAACCATCTGACATTTGCACATCTTCAATATATTGGGCAGCATTCTTAATGGCTATGTCTATCTCACTCTTCCTATGTTCAGGATATAGTTTTCTGAAAAGGACCAAGGCCTGGAGTACTGACGAAGTGCACTCCGAGTACTCGTACTCGATCACAATGTCAGCGTAAAACTCCATCGGGTTCAGCAGCTAAAAATTGAGAAAATGAAAATTCATTTAGCTAAGATGTAGAATCTATAGTGTTGAATTTCATAGATCGCATCATGGTTTCTGATGCCATGCATGCTGAAGAAAAATCAATCTCTCATTTTCTCAGACTTGCGATAAAATGATACATAAATTCATTCGCACAAAGCGCACACACCAACACAAGAATATACATAAGAAACACATTATATTTCTAATGTGGTTCATCCTTCAATTAAACATGCGTCTACAAATCTCTACTTTTGCTAGATTTGTATCACAAAAATAATCGTCTTCTTGTCAACACTCTACGACCACTTAGGATGTGTTTGGTTTAAGAAAAATTTGTTGGAAAGGAAAGTTTTGAGGGAAATTTGAAAGGAAATGGAAAATCTTTGAAAGACTCCATCTAAGTTTCCCTTATTTTTGTTTCATAAGAAAAATGTCAAGGAAAATTGTTAAGAATCCATTTCAATATTTCATTTTCCACGATCAGAAAGTTTTATGAAAAATATGTAGAAAAATATCAACCTTTCATCACTTCATACATTGAATTTGAAGAAATACATTGAATTTGTTCAGTGATTATTTGTTTAAAATATATTGAATTTGATATGATTGATTTGTTAGAGTTAAGAATCATATTTCATCTAATTTTTCACCTAATTTTCTTTTCCTCCTATTTTTCATCTAAACCAAATAAAAGATTTTACTAATTTTTCATCAAATTTTCCTTTCTACCAAATCTTCCCTTAACCAAACACAGCCTTATATTTTCTAAATCTATAAAAACACCGCCAACCAAGAGGAATATTCCTCACATGAGTTATCCACTTCTCCTAAAGAATCCCTCTCCCTAATTGTTTAGTGGCTCCTACCAGCAAGACATTCTATATATATAAGCATTACTTTTATATTAAATAAATAGAATTATATGTTGGGCTAAATCCTGTAGTGGCTCAATAAATGAAATATTATGTGGATATTTTCAAGGAATACACTTGGATATTTATTGGAATATTCAAGGGAGATAATCTTCTATGCATGAAAATTTAGGATATTTAATTTCCTTTTGTTAGAGATACAATATTTTGTAGGATATACACAAATATTGTTACTTTTCATTTTTTTTCAAGATAAGATTTTCAATTCTATAACAATTTAACTCATCATAATTAATTAATATAACGTTTGAAGGTATGCGGTTTTTTACCTCTAACCACTTTGGCGCACCTGCTGGCTCCCAACCGGTTATTCCGCCGTTCTTACTCTATGTTTTGTTTGAAAATATATGAATGTCGGCCTTCTCAGAATAAAACTAGAATCAATGAATGGAAAAAAGAGGGGACGGATAAACCCTATACCTGTAGTGAGAGAATAAGGTTGACAGAGTCAAATATTCTCTGTTCATCCATCTTCTCACCAACAATTTCAGGTGGCATCAGAGAAAAGAGGAGACAACACTGAGCAAAACCAGAAATAGTAACAAAATGTGATGACATGTCGTTGATATGCTGCATAGTTATTGGTGGCTTGTCCCTTGAAAAGATATAAAAAAAGAGATGGCTAATTACCTTGAGGGCTTCTGCAGTGCAATCGGAGACTTGCCGTCCATGGTCTTGATCCGAGAATGTCCAACCTCCCTTTCTCATATGGAGATACATGCTTTTGAAGTCACCGGGTGGATTATCCTTCAACTTTAACATATTGGATAACAGTACGATCAACCTTACAGATTAAATGGATGTACTCTCTTCCATAAATGTTGTTCAATACAACAATGAGGGAAACGGACCTGGGACTTCTTTATGAAATCATGGCTCTTTGCTAGTGTCTCTTCTATTTCATCAGTCATACCACTAGCTAGTAATGCTTGAATGGTGAGGCTAGCATCCCATGCCTGGCTTCCAAATGTCTGTGTTTAAAGACTGACATATGATCAAATATAATTGCCGAGGATAAAATGTAGTCATGGGAGTCTTCATATAGAATTACATATAATTAACAAGGGTTTCAAAGACAAGGTGTGACCTGCATCTTCATCCCATCTTCTGAAACCCACAAGTAGTCTGGTACTCTGGCCAAGTGTTTTTTAAAATAATCTCCATTTGGATCATCAATCCAGCAAGCAAGTAGACACAGAGCCTTTAAAAGCAAGATGAGCATGTCATCAATAAATGCAGCCTCTCTCTCTCTATATATATATATGACATGCACACATACTGTCACTTACCTTATGTATAGACCCAATTGTCATATATCTACTGATCTCATCTTCATAATGAATATGGTTTATTGTCTTCTTCAAAGCCCGCTGCCTAATAAGCTGGTTGAGTGGCCAGTGAGTAAGGAGAGGTTCAGTAGTGAAGTAAAGAGTGTCCCACATCAACTTTTGAATCTTGGTATGAGGATAATACAGGTCCTCCTGCATATGAATCGTCCAAGATAAAAGTGTTGCATTGTAAACGAGCAATGTGATATAAAAAGGATTTCAAAGAGTTTACCTTACAGCACAAATGACACACTCCTGCCCATTCTATTTCATCATATGGCTGAGTGTGAAGCTCTTTTCTTAGTTCAAGAACCAAGGGTGTTATCGGACCTACAAATCTTTTGCCATATATGTATGACATGGGCAAGTAAACATTCCGGCAGTAGCACCACATATTGGCTGCGCTCATGAGCAAATGGGTCAGGTGGGATTCTTCATTTCGGTTTTGACTATTAAGAAATGTTTGCAATACCATTTGGAATAAATAAAGCCCTAGCTAATACAATCAATATTTAGGCAGGGCTTCACGCATGTGTGCTGCACCAGAAGTTGTAAAGGTACTAACCTGGACAGAGCGGGAGAAAGGAAGGAAGTAGCCAGAATTCAGGAGGCATGGGATGGCATCCAGACCATTCAAATAAACCCATTATCTGCCAGAAAATAGTTTCTGTAATGTAACCTCCTGGTGAACAAGAAGGATCAATATCAAGAACATTAAGGGTAAGAGAGCCTCATTTTATACCGCAAGATAAGTTTTTCCCCATGATGGAATGGCTGTAACACCTCCATGGTCGAGAATCCATTTCCTGGCCCTAGCTGCAGAATTATCCTGACCTCCTTCAGGTCCTACCCCAAGTATGCGCATGCAAATGTAACTCAGAGCTGTGCCGAACATGATACTGTAGCCGTCAATGTGCAATCCCCAGCCACCGTCTTTGTTCTACAATTCCAACAGTTTACAAACATTGCCCCACTTTACTGCTAAATCTCAAGTTTACAGTTCATTGAAGAAGAGTGTAAGCTTTTTAGAAATTTATTTCGACTCATCACCAAATTACATATACATAGAGAGAAAGAGGTAGAGAGAGAGAGGGGGTTCAATTTATGGAAACCTTAATTAACAGAGAGATGCTCTCTCAACAATCTCATTTGGGAGAAATTTTTGGGCGGACTCTATTCACCACGTGGCGGTGGACACCACCAATAGAGAGTCGTCATGTGACGCGTTGAAAAATAAAAAAAAATTCAAACCAATAATAAATCATCACGTGTAATTTTGACTTTTCAACGCGCCACGTGGCGACTCCCCATTGATGGTGTCCACCGCCAGACACAATCCACCCAAGAATCAGTCCTCATTTGGGCATCAAAAGTCTCAATGGCAACAAAATTATAGGATGGATATGTGTCACAATTTGAGAAGAGTAGAGTATAATGATTCACTACGTACCCGATGTCACTCATCACATGTTCCACTTATTTTCCTGTCACATGTCACACCTCCACTCTCTTTCGTCAAATTCATTACTTTTTATTTTTGATTCTTGAAATAAATGTACATAACCATAATGATATTTTTCAAAAGATTAAATTTCGTAATCAATTGTAAAAAAGTATAAGGTTTTACATAAAATATATTTTAATTCATTTTTAAACAAAATATTTTATAAGTTCAGAGTGTTCTAGAACTTTACTAAAGTTTAAGATGAACTTTAAACTTTAGTTCAAATTAAAGTTTATTTCAACGTGCTAAAGTTCATGATGAACTCTAGTCTTTAGTTCATAGTTCATTTTGAACTTTATTCTGAATTTTAGAATTTGAAACATTGCACAAAGCTCATTTGGAACTTTCATAAAAAATCAAAAATAATTTTAGGGCATTGAACTTCTAAAATTAAAAAATATATTCAAAAGGCATCTTAAATTAAATATTATATTTTTAAAAATGACTAAGAAATTTTATTATAAAAAATATCAATATTATTTTCATAAATTGATTTTAAAAATAAAAATTAAAAATGAATGAGTTTGAATAAAAAAAAACTACAGATGAAATGAAAAATAAGTGCTTTATGGGGTAGCAAATGAGTTTCTCAAAAATTTGGTAGAGTGGAACAAGTTACAAATTCTCGGCGACATTAACGTCAAACTTCTTTATGGCCACATGCTGTGGAGTCTCTCAATTCACAAACCAAATTGAGTCCCTTCTCCATATATATGCAACATATAGGAAGTTTTTTATTTTTTATAATTTCTCCTTATTTATGAGATTGTTGAATTGAACTCAGATAATGAATTGAACATTAAGTATGTGACGGATGAAAGAGGATAGAGAAAATATATATCATATTTGCATATATCATTGCCTTAATTAAGTTTCTGAATTTAATGTCCATCACCTGATGATTGTAAATAAAACGTAGGATTTCTTTGCGGTGTTCGGCAGAGAATACTGTATTGAGATGTCCCGTAACATATAAGCATATGACCTACACAGTGATAATCAAGTTAAAATATATGCATGGAGCACCAAAATAATGTTTGACGTTCCATTAGGAAGTAGCTTAGAAAATCAATACACTATTGGAAGAGGGATGTACTGCTTAATTACCAGAGGTGGCAGGAAATACAAAGCACCAGCACTCTCCGCAGGCCAATGGCCGTCTTTTGCCTGCAAGGCTGAATAGTAATGCACAGCTCTCCTTAATGCCGCAGTTGCAGTCTCCAACGTTATCTCCTCACCATCTTTGATTTTCACTTGTGGTATAGTTTGTTTGAAATTTTTCTCCTTCAGGAACTTCATATGCAAATTGAAATGGAAAATATTAACATATATATCGGCTCGAGAGGCCTCTATGGAAACAATTAGTGAAAAAATATTGAACAAAGAAAATAATTATTGTCCCTCGCACTTGTAAGTGGTATTAATTAATCACACAAATTTTAAAGTTGAAAATAGTTTTTAAATTTTATATAATTAAATATTTCCACTTGTCTATATGCGCGTATACCTGCGTGCGCCAAAAAAGATCATGAGAGGCTCTAGCGTCAAAGCGATTTTTGTAGAAATTAGCACGCATGGACTCGATTTCTGATAGCTCTTCAGGAGTTCCAGCCTCGGGGTCGAACTCCCATATCTGCCTTCCCACAAAGTTATTGGAGCTGAAAAGGTAAGGATTATTTCCACCTTCTGCTATTTTCAACTTCCACATCTTTAACACTTAATTAGAAAATTTGGCTTTGCAGTGAGATGTAGAACAGGGATAAGCGAGGTTATATATACAAGAGATTTCGTGGCGAATAAATGACTGCAGTTTGCAGTTGGCAGGAGGACAGGTGGCTTCGATTTTAAATGAGCTGAAACTTTTGTCAACTAGCTGCATCACCAAGAGCCATGGATAGGGCCAACTTGCATGTCCCCTCTATCTGCATCTTTCCCACGTGTCCCCTCATTCATTGTCATCTCGAACGACTCATGGAATGAAATTGATGTGTGATGTTTTGGTTGGGGATTGTTGTCCTTACTGCTTACATTTCCTTATATGGTATATGGGCTCAAAAATATCTAACTGATTGAAAGTCCTTTTCAATTGCTTGCATGTTTTCACTATTTACTTAGGCTGTGTTTGGTTCAAGGAAAATTTGGTGAAAAAAATTGAAGGAAAACTGATAAAATTTAATGTTTGGTTTTGATGGAAAATATGAACGAAAGAAATATTAGGTGAAAAATTTGGTGGAAAATGTGATTCTAACTCTTAACCTACAAATATGATACATAAAGTTCAATGTGTATGTGAACTATATAATCACTTCTTCTATCAAGTTCAATGTACGTATCTGATCAAGTTCAATGTATCCGACAAGGTTGTTTTTTTACTAACTACAATGTATCCGATCAATTAAGTTTAATATATCCAACGGGGTTGAAAATACAAATATGATGGAAAATGAAATGGATCATTATTATTTTACTTGACATTTTTCATAGCAAACCAAACAAAGATAAAATTAGATTGAATCCCTTAAAAATTTCATTTCCTTCTCATGTTTCACCAAATTTTCCCTAAACCAAATACATCCTTCGATATAAGGAAAAAACTTAAAAGGTGTTCCGAACTTTCACCACTTTCTTAATTATGGTTCGAACTATCTGATTTGTCGAAAATGATGCAAAAAAAATAAAATTGGACTGATTTTATAAAATAAAATTTACAGTTACACTCCTAAACTAATATAAAAAAGCATATTTGCTAGCAAAAACTATGTCATTTGGTCATAAAATTAAATAATACCATTTCGTTCACATAAATAAAATGATGTTTTTCATACTCAATCAATCATAATCAGAAAAAATTTAATAAGATCAATTAAATTGAATGAATTAAACCAACTGCTTTTAAATAACATCCTACATTAGTCATATTTTTTTTTCGTCACATCCTTTTTAACAATTCGGATTGCCTGGATCATAATTAAGAAAATAATGATGGTTCAAAACCCTTTTAATATTTTTTTCCCAGATCTATAATTACTGTTTATTAACAGTGGAGTGCATAACATGTGTCAAGACATTTTTTTTAAGCATTACGACTTTTAATAAATTATTTAACAATTATATAAATTAGATTAAGATTGAAAATAGTTTTTTTTTTTGGAAATATAGATTTCATTCCAAAAAGATTAGGGCATTACAAAGACCAATCCTCTCAAATATTTACATTGGTTTATTGGAACTTTTTGTTCCAACAAACAGCAGTTCCAACATCCTTGGACGGCAACCCAGTCACCACTAGTCGACGGCATTAACACCCCCGACAGGCCTCCTTAATGATATGCTAGCATTCCGGCATCGAGCCCACAAATGAACGAATAGATGAATGTAAAAGTTGAGTGGCACGTATGCCTTAGTGAGGTCCCGAGCACATGGATCAATATCATCCTCGATAATAGAAGAACGGAAGATGATGGCCTGAAATTGGAGTTAAATGCGTCTCATATCCAGGCAGTCTCAATATTATTCTCTACTCTAAATTTTGAAAAGAAGATATGCATAATGGAGAAGGGGCCATAAATAGTCGTTTGACTGCCGAGCTTTAGTGCTTCAATAATGGCGGCCAAATCACAAACTTGATTTTCAAGTGACAAAGTCTTTAGCTGTATGAGTTAAGCTTTCTCATTTAAACCTTCATATATGGACGCAACATGCTTTAAGCAGGACTACAAGTGCTCTCAGTTTTGCACTGACAGTTTTACAGACAGAAAAGAGAGACTTCGATTTGTTCGTGTGCGCGTAAATATAAGGAGAAGTTGCTCTTCTTTGTAATTCACGATTATGGTTTGAAAGGTACAATTATTCATCTGAAAGTACAGTATGAATGGAAATCTGTACGTTGTGCTAAGCGTAGAGGTGAAAATTCAATTTATAATTAATGAATAATAATCAATACGGTTAATCGAACCGGTTAACTGACCAAAAATATTCTCAATCATTAATTGAACCGATAACCATTTAACCGGTTGTCCTTATATGTTGACTTCATAATCAAATCAAAATTGTGCATATGGCTCACATGCAACTAAATGTGAAATATATTTGATATTGATAACTATTTTTGTACGAAAAATCACATATATTGTGTCAGGTATATAAATTAGATACACGAGTGGTTATATATTTTTTTGTGTGGATATTTTTAGAATTTTCTGGATTTAAGATATTTTAGTGTTTTAGGATTTTGGTAGTTTCTGGAGGTTTTAGAGTTGTAGGATATAGAGTTTTTATGATTTTTAGTTTTCACAGCTTTGAGTATTATTGAAATATCCTAAAAATACTAAAAATCCTAAAACACTAGTCTAAATTAGCTAAAAATCATTTAAAACGATACTGAAAATTATGTGTATATAGCTAGCATAGAGATAAACATCTTATATACTATCAAAATTAATTTTGAAATATTTTCGGATTTGGTTTTTCTGGTGTGGGGTGCTTGAAAATGATTTTAAGGTGAATTTGTGTGGTTTTGTATATTTTTTCCGAAAAAAAACTTTAATATGCGTCAGAGGTATTTCGGGAAATAATTCGTTAATTCGTACATGTTAGGTTACAGTCAAGTAAAGGGATGTTGAGAAATTATTGGGTGGTGTGTACTCACAAGTGGGGTGGTGTCGCATGGTACTTTGATCAGTTACGTGATGCGTTAAAAAGTTAAAAAAGTTTTATAACTAATAAAAAATCATCACATGTATTTTCAAAGTGCCACGTGACATGTCTTTATTAGTGGTGTCTGCAGTTCATGTGATAATGTGTCTATCCAATTTTGGGACCCATATTTTTGGGAATGTATAAGGTGTAGTTTAGTGGGTCATAGATCAGTTGGGCGGCATTTTTTTTCGAGCCCCTAAAAACCCTCTCAATTTCCCTTCTACATACCACCCTAAAAATAGTGTCTAATAATTGAGGACCATGGACTATAGCTTTGGATCAACAAGGCTTGAACAAGCTAAGAGACATTTGATT
>NQLW01000048.1:4578989-4611852 GCA_002312845.1 Kalanchoe fedtschenkoi
AGTGTAAGATCAATAAGATAATAAATTATATAAAGCGCTTTGAACTAATAAATGAAGTGTATTATAAAGCCGTGTAAGACCCGAAATCATAACATCGCCAATAAAACTAATATGGAGTAATGTCAAGAAGAGAAGAAAGAAGATGTGAATCTTATCTTGTATGAGTAAAAAAGACTCTCTTCTATTTTACATAATTCTAAATCCTAACATATACAGAACTATGATTTCTCTTTTAAAAAGCTTAAATATATGCTTCCATGATTACTTGCATCAAAATCTCTAAGAATTTCATGTTGGAATTAGACTTGTATTGATTGGAAATTGAAAAAACTATATCTGAGTCGAAAAAAAAGCACAGTTGCACTCAAACTCTCTTTTGCCTCTTATAGAAGAAATCTTGTCCATATATGTCAAGTTCTGCAAGTTCTGAATCACAATTTCTTCGAACAAGAAATATAAAAGCTTTCATGTTCGGATCCTATTTTTCAGACCGATAAATAATGAGATAAGCTACCGAAGTTGATTGAAAAATAAGAGAACATATCACCATGAGAGATGAGTAGCTGTCGATAAATCATAAAACAAAATTCATAAAAACTTAAAAATAATTAAAAAAACCCCCATACAAATATAAAAAAAATAGTATCTCAGAATATGAAAAGAAATTTAAATTTTTTAAAAATATCTTAAAACATATTTATGAAATTTTAATTAGTTGTTATTGAGAATTCCGGCTAATTAACAAGAGATAAAATAGTAAAGAGCACACAAGATTTAACGAGGTTCGGCAGTCTGTCTACGTCCTCGGGGGAAAAGAACAGTTGTTTATTATTGAGTGTGTCATTGTACCCTATTAGGTTACTGTTATATGATATTTATAATAGAAATTCTATTCCTATATCATACCGTGGGCCTTTGGCCCCACAACCTCAAGGTCACTTAGTATTGAGCTACAACTACTAACCTTTTTGTTATTATCCACTGAAGTTCGGCCTATATCACTTTCTGCTCCACTTGGCATAAGCCCTTTATCAGTATATGAGTTATACCCAACAGTTGTCCATCTGGTGAATATAACAACTACTCTTATAAACATAGCAACATTTAATGAACATATCAGCTCAGCTAAAGAATATAATAAAACATCATCATTTGTTGAACATAACAAAATCTTATGACACTACTACAGATCGGGACTTATTACCACGCTTATTCCAAGACTTTTACCTCATTTTACAAGCGTGGTGACTACGACCGTCGTAATTGATAAAGTACAGAGCGTGGTAATAGGTGGTGAATCTATTACCACGCTTGTTGTAATAAGCGTGGTAATAAGGTACCACCTATTACCACGCTTGTTGTAATATGCGTGGTAATAGGGTACTATTTTTTTAAAAAAATTAAATTACGGATTAATTAATCCGTAATTTAATATTTAAATTATTTACAATTTTATAGTATGAAATACAAATTATATAAGCAAATTAGAAAATAGAATATTCAAATTTTATTAAAAATAGTACACAATCTATTACATGTTTCAATGCATCACGTACACATCAAATCTAGGCTACAAATCCACCAGCTACAGAAATCCGGTGCATCTCCATAATATGCGCCGCTATGCCCTCCCTAACTGAGTCGACCTCCGACAACTCGTAAGGTGCGAGTTCCTGGTCAAAAAACTGTAAACAAGTGTAAATTATTAATATGATTAAATAATATTGTACTAGATCACATTAAAACTAATATACACAAAATGATTTAAACTATAATTATACCTATTATAGACCGATCCGACTCATGTCAAGCTGGGAGGACAAATTCTCAATGATTCGGCGCATGTTTCGACATACATGTTTCGACATCAACTTATATGTGCACCACTAAATCTAGAAAAAAAACCATGCACCATTAATCGTGCACAATTACAAATTTTCTCTCTTGCGATTGAAAGCGAATTTCTGCTACCGCGCTAGTTCAACGTTCAGGCACGATGATAGTAATGAAATTCAATATTAGAAAAATAAAAATGTACAGTTCATCTAAAAAATAAAAATACACATCTAACATGCACACTAATGGTGCACTAGCGCACGGGTAAACTTTGTTGTGAACCAAGCATCGAAGCTTCAGAAAACTACACGCACGGAACTCAAGCGATTTCAAATGCAAAATATTGATAAACTCATTCTCAGCTCTTCTCCAACCGAAACTCACTATCCACCTAATCATCGATTTTCCTTCCATCCACACAAAAACCCCTTTCATCTCATGTCATCTGCTACCGTCGCGATATAACATCCTGTTCAGCAAAATTGATCCCACCAGACGAACGTGACGAATGAGAACGATCAGATTCCCATCCTTCACACTCCATCCCTGTCCTCATTCATCGAATTATGCAATCTGACAACCATCATACCCTCCAGTGCGAACACGAATGAGGATGGCAACACTGAAGCGTGCTTGCCTCTTAACGACATGTAGTTGGAGGTGGATGAGGATGGTGCAGGAGGTTATATGGGAAGGTGGAAATGTCTTCTATTTAAGGGGGAGTGATGCGGAGGATGAAGCTGGCGTGGGAGAGTACATCTGTTCCGTACAGATCCGCCATTGATGATGTAGGTTGAGATGTGCGATAATAAAGTTCCTAATAAATATAAAATATACGAGATATAATAAGAGATAATTATGATATGAGAGAGATTTTCTCTTAGATTTGTTTGCTTATAATTAGGAATTCGTTAAAAATTAAAAAATAAATTATAAAATGATGATCAATGGATAATATTGGTTAATTGGTTTTCATTTGATCCAAATTCTATATTATATATATATATATATATATATATATATATATATATATATAGGGCGGATTAATTATGAACACTTAAATTGTGAATAAATATGGACCAACCATTTCGAATATTAAATGACCGTGTTTTGACTTTACTTATTATATTTTATTTTAATTATATTTTAGTAACAACCCATAATATTCTCTACCAGATTGACGTAAATCACTAGAGGTGTATGACTGAACTGAAAAACCGATGATTTGAAATTTGAATCAAACCTAATTGAATCAATTAGTTTGGTTTGGTTTTTCTAATTAACTAAGCGGTTTCAATTTGCAATATACAAAAAAACCGATCAGTTCGGTTTTGTTCAGAAATTCTAGATGTAAACCGAACCGAACCAAACTGAATACCTTTCAAGAAAATCCTAGAAGATAATTGCGTCTCCTCAGCCGCTCGCGTATGCATTCTCTCCCTCTTTGGCCCCCTTTGATGTTCCCCTCTCAATGTCACATTCTCTTCCCCATCAACCGCTCGCTATCTCCAGTCTTTCTGGTCGTTCTCTCTTTCGTATGATGTTGCGCCACTCACGGTTTCTTTCAACCTCATCCTAATATCCGTATACGGTAATTAAGATGTGTTCTGATTCGGTCTTCTATTCTTACATTTACAAGATTTATGGTGGCTCGCGGTGTTTTGCAATCATTAATTGTTACTCTCTGGTTATTGAATGTTGGAACACACTCATGGTATTATTGACTTTTTTCAATGTAATTGCTTTGTAAGATTGAATGATGAGGTTAATTGACCTACTAATATATGTTGATTTTCTTTGCTTTATTTGGATTTCCTTCCAAGAAAAATTTCCTTCCCTTTAATTTGTTTAAAGTTGGTGATTGGCTATGAGCCACTTGCCACTGGTTGTCGCCTGTTAACTGCTGCTGCACGTTGTAGGTTGATTGCTGTTGATTCCAGTTGTTGGTTACGGCTCGCTATGCTTAACGTACTAATAACTCACTATGATCTCATTATGAGAGATAAAAGGTTTCTTGAAGAAATTTAATTGGCACTTCATGATTGTTGATGAAGGACACTGAAGAATCATGAATGTGCACTCGTGAAGAAAGTTGGAGGATAAACCTTGACTATTGTTTCTGTCTCTTGATTTGTGTAGGTGAACTATGGTCTTATACATGCTCTATGGCTTCTCATTTTGAATTCTCCAATTTTAATTTTTTAAAGTCACGGTGATGTGTCTAAGTACATCTTTCTAGCCTAATCCTTTACTCTAACTACCAAGTCTTCAGAGTTTCAGTATGGGATTATTTAATCAAAATATAAAACAGGGCCTTCATCATTAATACTAAAAACTGTTTGCCTAAATATAGTTTCAATAATGATTTCAGATTATCATTGGTAAGTGCTCTTAATTTTCAAGTTGCTTTTCATTGTAGAATTTGGTTGTCTTTTAAGATAGTTGCTGCACTGTGACTGAAATTTATTTTGGTGCAGCTACACTATTCAGAGAAGACTACTTTTAACTTTCATACCATTCCAGAATAACCTACAAGAACTGTGGGCTCTACTGAATTTCATCCCCCCAACAATATTTAGCTGATGTGTGGTTAAATGCACCCTTTGCAGACCATGACGATGTTTCCCTTTTAGATGACGAGCAATTCTTGATCATAAATCGTATACATCAGGTGCGTACTTGGGTAGGTTATTATCTCCCTTTCAGATCATATTTTCTTCCTCAAAATGACCTTTGAACATTTGTTCTCTTCGCTTTCCTTGTCAACAGGTTATCCGACCGTTCATTTTGAGGAGGACAAAAAACTAGGTTGAGAAATTCCTCCAGGTGACTGCTTAGAATTTGTGTTGATAATTTGTTCTTTTGCAGGTTTTGGAAGATTTGAGTCAGTTGTTTCTTCTGAATCACCAGATGCTAAAGTGAACCACCATTAGGTGGTTGAAAGAAAATCTCGAGTATTTATAAGTCATGGAGAAAAATAAGCAACCACACTTTATTAATGAAGTATTCAGTCCCTGAGAATGTCATTTTAATTTTTGATATATTATTGTAGAGTGTAAATACCTAGCTGAAACCGAATCAAATGGTTTGTTTCATGTTTGTAATATTGAATTTGGTAAAAAATATTGTGTATAGTTAATCGAACCGATCTGAAACTGAATCGAACTGAATGGTTTGGTTCGGTTCAATTTTTTGAAATAGACGGTTTGGTTTGGTGTAAAAAAATTAGAACCGATGAAGAATGACCGTTACACTCCTATAAATCACTCTTCAATTATATTTTTTATCTCTTTTTCCTCATTTAATCTTATTTTAACCCATTTAAATTACTTATTCACCTCGTCAGATCTCATGTCTTCATCCTCCACCATCCACGCCTACAGATTGTGTCGTCTGCATCACGACAAACATCGTATTCAGTACGGCTAGCACCATGTTCAGCAGCGGTGACAGGCCGAGGAACGAGTGCAGCTACTCGATGGCGACGAAGCTTCTGGTTCTGATCAGATCTGAACAGCTAGTTCCACATCCGTATCACTCACTACTTCTATAGTTGAGTCATCGATCTCGGCCTACATGCGACACTTGAGGGGTCGGGCTCGGGCTCCGGTACTGATTCAGAGCCGAGGAGGTTGTCAGGATTCTCACCTAGGTAAAATCTATTGTTGATGCAGATTTGATAACTAGATGTTCTTCATATCAATTATGATGCTTCATGACCCAAATTCCCAGGAAAGTACTCAACATCTTATAATGTTGTTTGTTATTGTGCGTATCAATTTTGTTCATAATTGTTATAATCTTTCAGAAGGTTATGCTTAATCTTCAGCACCAGGAAGATATTAATTGATGCAGACTGCCTGTTGGAGTAAGCAATTGTAGTGGACAATGACTTATCTTGATGGACTAGTCTCAGAAAGCTAATATGAATGTTGCGCTTGAGTAACAAAACTTACTGTCTTTACTTAGTGGTATGTCGTGACACCATCGGCAATAGGGGAGAGCATCGGTAAAAACCGATTCACCGAACCGATCTAGCTTAACCGAATTACTTCGGTTCGGTTAATTTGGTGAATCGGTTAATTCGGTCAAAAACCGAACAAAATTTGATTAATTCGGTTCGGTTAATGGAAGAGAAATTTTTGAGCTCGGTTAATTCGGTACCAAAAAATAAAATTATTAAATAAAAAATAGTTGTTTTACTTATAAATATATTGATTTTATAAAATATTTATTATTTGTTCGATTAATTCGGTTAATTTTGGTTAATTTGATATTTAACCGATAACCGAATTAACCGAATTATCGGTTAACCATATAATTCGGTTCGGTTATCGGTCGAGACTTTTAAAATTTGGTTAATTCGGTTCGGTTAACCGAACAGCAATTCGGTTCAGTTAACCGACCGATGCTCTCCGGTGAACATGCCTGAAATAACAGTGAACATGATAGTGAACGTGCCTGAAATAGAAGTAAGTAGTAAAACTATTTTAATGTGAATAAGTAATAGTGATTTTTTTAAAAAAATATGGTTATTTGAAAAGTGGACAGAAAATCTTTAAAAAATTGTTTTTAATGACAAAATGATCATATAAAAAAAATAAAACATTTAATATAGTACATAATTACAAATTTCAAAATCTGTATTATTTAATAAGTTTCAGATAATTAGTGTTTAATAAACATGCTTAAAAAGAAACAAAATGATAGATCTAAAATCGTTCGCACTTTGTTCACAAGTTAAGTGTTCGCAACGAATCCATCTATTATATATATATATATATATATATATATATATATATATATATATATATATATATATATATATATATATATATATAGGGGAGGGATCCGTTGAGAACCTTCTTAAGTTGAGAACTTTGTGGACAATTCTGGACCAATCATTTTATTTCCTTTTTTAAGTTTATTTATTATGCACTACTTATTATATGAGACTCATTAAATGTAATAGAACGGGTTTTTATTCAATTTGACATTTTGTAATTATTACATATTCTTATCTTCTTAGTCTGGAATCGAGCAAATGCATCGCAATTGTGATTTATGCCTACTAGTGATCATTCGATTTTCAATTTGAAATTGTGTTTGTGTACATTTAGTGTCGATTTGTGATGGTGAACATGTTCACCATCAATGTTAAGAATGTATGAGGTTGACAGTGAACAAGTTCACCACCGATATTCACTACTAAAAATAAAAAAAAATTATTATTAAAAAAAATCTGATAAATGTTCACTGCCAAATATAATACATAATTACACTTTCCATATCTATTACATTTAATGAGTCTCATTTAATAAGTAATGCATAATAAATAAACCTAAAAAAGGAAATAAAATGATTGGTCCAGAATTATCCACAAGGTTCTCAACTTAAGGAGGTTGTCAATTGATTCACCCTATATATATATAGAATTTGGATCAGTTGTGAACACTTATATTGTGAACAAAATGTGGATGATTTGTGACCAATCAAATTTACTATGAAACGACCGTGTTTCATTATTTTCATTTCCTTGTCAAGATAATTAATTTCATAATTATCCTCAATCATATCTTTCATTTATGATCAAAATTTATATAGCGTAATTCACTCAATAAATTTGAATTTTCCTCTCTCCGTCATCATTATATTGTTGCCGAAAAAAGAAAGAATCAATTTTTTATGCCTTATGAGCGAGCCTGCATCACCTCGTCCGATTCATGTTCCAACATTAATCACGTTCCGTCCGTTTTGTCTCCACAACCCACAATTCATGCTTCGACAACTTCAGCCGTCCCATCAATTAACCACTGTCTCTCTTCGGTTTGAGTCGCACCGGATTTGGGAAGGCTCGAATATTGGAAGGCGCGGATCTAAGAAGGGCTTGGATCCGGGAAATAATCAGATCGTGAGAGGCGCGGACTTGTGTCGCTCTGAACGAAACCGTCCGAGGGGCACCGGCTAGGCCATGGGTGAAGGAGGGCGGTGATGACGGCCCCAACCAAGCTCCATACTAGTCTCTTCATGTTGATGGATTGAGATCTGAGTCGAAGAGGAGGGCGGTCCGGTCAAGAACGTGGTGGGTGGGAGGACACGATGTAGGTAGACGGCACACGATGGGAGGACACGGTTGTTGCACAAATTGCATCATTTTTTGGTTTTAATTTTGATATTTTATTTTTCTTATGGAGGGGACTGATCTTATTTTTTACTCACAATTTCATAGTTGATGTTCTGTTAAAATTGAGTTATATTTTTTGTTGAAATTAGTTGAGAAAGGTAAACTGTGAACATGTATATGAGAGACGCCGGTGAACATGCCTGAAATGACAGTGAACATGCCTGAAACGGCAGTGATTGTGATTGGTGAACATGTCTGAAAGCGTAGCGAACATGCTTGAAACGGCAGTGAACAAGCGACAGTGAACATATCTGAAACGGTAGCGAACATGCCTAAACGGCAGTAAAATGTGTGTGAAATGGAAGTGAAAAGTGAACACCGCTCTAATGTGAAGATGTGACAGTGAACATGTAAACCATGAATATTTTATTTAATTATGAACATTTGAAAAGTGAACAGAAAATAAAAAATATTCTTTTTTAATAATCAAAATGTTGATATAAAAAAAAATTAAGCATTTAATATAGTACATAATTATACTTTATAATATCTGTCACATTTAATAAGTTTGAAATAATTAATAGATCTTAATAAACAAATTTAAAAAGGAAACTAAATGATTGGTTCAAAATCGTTCACAATTTGCTCACAGGGAGGGATCCGTTGCGAACACTTAAATTGTGAACAAAGTGTGAACGATTTTGAACCAATCATTTGGTTTCTTTTTTTAGTGTGTTTATTAAGCTCTATTTATTATTTAAAACTTATTAAATATGACAGATATCCAAATGTATAATTATGTACTGTATTAAATATTTTAATTTTTTATGACATCATTTTGTCATTAAATTTTTTTAAGATTTTCTGTTCGCTTTTCAAATGTCCATTTTTAAAAAAAAATTATTTTCACATATTTAAATTAAAGTGGTGTTCACTACTAACTTCCGTTTCAGGCACGTTCACTGTCATGTTCAACGAGCTGTAAAGGAATTTAGATTGAGATTTTAAATGATCCCATAAACAAATTGTTTGTAAAAATAAACGTGTCAAATACGTCATTATTTATTTTTGACTTGTTTATTTAACTAGTCCATAAATGACTTCAAATGATAGATTTAAGCTACCTCTGTTTCATTTAGGTGAGACGAAATATATGTTAATTATTCCAATCATCTTCAAATTAATTTCAAATCTCTTTAACTCTTGTTAAGATAGAATGTCACATATTTAAATTTGTGTTATATTTTTGAGCTTTTAATAGAGATTATTCTAAATATTTAACTCTTGTTTTGATGGAGATGTCTTATTTCCGAATCAGATTTCAAAACCTCGTATCATCATTCAGATTTATGACATGGGAATGACGCCTCTGTCACTTTAATGAGCCTTCCATGGCTATCTATGTAAAGCAGTACAGGGCCTCTGCTCTGAGTTACCCTTTTTGTTTATAGTCAGAAAAAGTTACATAAAAATATATTAAAAACCCTTTTTGTTTATAGTCAGAAAAAGTTACATAAAAATATATTAAAAACCCTTTTTGTTTATAGTCAGAAAAAGTTACATAAAAATATATTAAAAATTAGTAAATATAACATTTTTATTCATTTGACTATACAGTTTAGTTATGTTGATTTGTACGCTAATATTCAACACAGAATAGCTATAGTCCTCAAATAAGCAAAAATATTCATTATATAAGTGATAGTATTTGTTTGATCTATATATATATATAAATACATAAATATTCATCAGATGAACAATTATGTTCATAAAATTTTGTTAAGTACATCAAATGATGATGTTTTATTATATTCTTTAGCTGAGCTAATATGTTCTTCAGATGTTGCAATGTTTACAAAATTAGTTGTTATATTCACCAGATTGACAATTGTTTGGTGTAACTCATATACTGATAAAAGACTTTTGTCAAAATGGAGCAGAAAGTGACATATGACCGAATCTCAATGGATTGTGACAATAAGACTGGTAGTTATGCATTAAGATTAAGTGGGTTTGGGTTGCGGGATCAAAGACCCGCGGTATGGTATAAGAATAAGGTTTATATTATAAATATCATGTAACAGTAACCTAATAAAGTATGACGACATACTCAATGATGCACAACTGCTCTTTTGCTCTCGATGACGTAGACACACTGCCGAACCTCGTTAAATCTTGTGTGTTTCTTACTGTTTTCTTTTCTTAGTTAGCCGAAATTGTCAACAACAATTGATTAAAATTTCATAAATATGTTTTAATATATTTTTTGAAATTTTATTTTTTTTATATTGACATACTAATTTTTTTATATTTTTATTTTAATTATTTTGAAGTTTTTATGACTTTTTGTATTATGAGCGGTTGGTCTCTATTCCGATTCCGAGCAGCAAAGTTAAATAAAATAATGATGATTTATCGACAGCTACTCATCTCTGATGGTGATATGTTCTCTTATTTTTCAATCAACTTCGGTAACTTATCTCATTATTTATCGATCTGAAAAATAGGATCTGAACATGAAAGCTTTTATATTTCTTGTTCGAAGAAATTGTGATGCAGAAACCTCAAACCACAACCAGACTACCGGTGAGAAAATAAGCACTACCTAAAGTCCGAGACTATTAAATGTGTTTGATAAGAAGAAACAATGTTTATGAGATCACTTTAAAGACGCTTTAATTTAACTAATAATTTCAACCGTAATTTGGTTCATATTCTGTACAGACAAAATTATAACTAAACATATTTATTTTAACATTCAATCATTGAAATTAATTTAAACCACTTACATTCAATTAAACCAGCCAAATATAGATGGTATTAATGCCTTGACATGCATCACTCGCTTATATAGAGTTTGACTCGATCTTTCCGAAATTATTTGATTGCAATTGATTTCTGAAATCAATAATTAAAAACTATAAAGGAAAAAAATATAAAAGGTCAAAAATACATTTATCAAATTGGCGTCATTGCCGAGGATTGAACCTGGGTCACCGCCATGACAGGCGGGAATAATTACTACTATGCTATAAATAAATGCATACATGTGTTGTTGTATAATTTAGTTTAGATTTAAAAGTGACAAAAAATAAAAGAAAAACAAAAGGCACAAGATTTGGAGAAAGAAAAAAATATATTCAGTTAAAGTCCACTAGGGGCACCTAATGGTTTAAAGACTTACTACATATGCTAAATGTATCTGTGATTCCCATGAAGCTGTGTTAAGGTTTTTATTTTTAGGAGCAGTTTTAACTAAGCCAGCAAAGAAAAAAGGTTTTTCAATGAATGAAAACGAACTCAAATACTTTCGACTACATATTATTCCATTTATTGTGCTCTCATGTTATTCTATTATATTGTTCAGGATGAACAAATCTTAAATGTAGCGTATTTTGGTAGGATAACAATTTATCCTATTTTAGATACTTATAGTTAGGATATTTGAGTCAATTCTGAATAATTATAAGTGATTTATATTTGATTGTGTCTCTTGTAGGTTAAATATGAAGAAAAGTATCTTTGGAAAAGGAATATGAAGAAATGATTTGGACAAACTTTTTATAAAAAGTCAAAATCAAGGGCCAATTTATCAAAAGAAATAACTACAGGAGCCAATGTGCAAATAAAAAATACATGATGTGAAACCGTTCGAACTCAAATTTACATAGAGGTAACGAAAGCCGCAAGACCCGAGTCGTGTTGCCTGCACGACCTGATCGTGCTTCCGACATAATTAAGGTTGACGACTCGCTCCACCGTAGCTTGAGCCACTCACCAACTTAGGTCGATTGAGTCTTGTTCAACGCATTAGCACGGCTGAGTTCGAGTTTAAATATTAGGGACGATAAACTGCACGATCCGAATCGTGCTAAATTATAACTAGCATGACTTAGGACGTGCTGATGCATGGCATATGCAGAAAAAGCATATTCGAATTATACTCTTTCAATTCTGTTTTGGCGATAAATTTTCTTTTGAAAATTGCTCATAATTTTGAAGAAATTATAAGTTGAAATTTCACCTATATATTGAAGACGCGGACTCATTCTTCACATTTTCACACTCATATGTATCTCAGGATTCTACCATTTAGATTGGATTATCACGAGACTAGCTAACCTTTCTTCTACCTCCTTAGTTTTACTTTCATAATTACTTTGATTGTATTATGATGACATAGTGAGTAGTCTCTTTATTCTACAATCCTATGGATCTTAAGTTTTTGTAGACTTAGATTCATGTTCATAAATTAAATATATTCATCCATTATTATTCATGTTTCTTTGAAATACATATATGCATATCATGTGTATAATTTATTGTCTTATTGATCTTAAATCTCTTATCCTAGAAATTGTCATACATTGAATTTCAGAGTTGAATTATGCATGATAGAATTTGAATTTAGCATTAAAAATTTGCTGACCTCTAGGCTAGAATATTCTAATACACAAAAAGTCCGAAATCGGATGGATTTGTTATTTTATCTATTTGTAGCCAATATTTCATAGTCAACCGAAAACCATATTCGGGAGAGCTTGTCTAGGAGTATTGAGTAATTTATTTGTCCTGTGAATTGACTGCTCATTTAGGAAATATTAGTATAATAACTCTTTGACTAGTATTGGTGAGCTATGAAGACTAGAGTTGGAAAACAACACAGTACGAAACAAATTGTAGTTAATAATTTATTTCGTGGGAGCAGCCAGAAGTCGGACTTTTAGTAAATTATTAAATAATTATGCTGAAGTATCAAAAATGCATGATATGTATGAATGATTAGTTGATCTTCAAAATAACATTAAAATTTACATACAATTTAAATGAAGTGGATTTCCTATGATTTTTCTAACAATTGAATACAAACTCTTTGTTTTTATTTTGTGTAGAAACATGTATTTGATTCATAATCAATGGACTAGGTTTATATATTCATAAACTAGGGTATAAGTGTCTTGACAAGGCTTAGTTGCTTATTTAGGTTCGACTCGAACTTTCTGAAATCATTTGACTGTAATTGATTCCTGAAAGTGATAATTGATAAATATATAGGGTCAAAAATATATCAATGAATCCTATTTTGCAACAACTATATATAAAAAAAAACTATAGATGCTGTACATATTACGGATGATGGATCAAATATACTTTTTTTCATTGTAAAATATGTACTCGCCTTACTCTTGCGTTTCATTTAAAAAATTGGACTATTTTATTTATTTATTTGGTTTTCAAATTTTCTTAATTTTTCATTTTATGATTAATAAAATCTATTCTATAATTTAATACCGATCATTAATCTAGCATGCTCCATGGTTTACAAGCACATTTCATTTTTCACCTATTTCCTCCCATATATATAGTAGATAAAATAAAAATCATATAAAATGTTTATTTATTGACAATAATTGTAAATATATAACCTGTGAACTGGTTTAGGATTTTAGGTATGCTAAAGAAGATATTCAACTTTGAACAAAATTTGACATCAAATAAATACTTATCAAATATTTTAATAGCCGTTTAATTACATATATGATCGATCATTTATACTATGCATGACATTATCAACTGCCACTTGATATCTGTCCAACAAAATTCAATGAAGTTTCATAACCATCCTTAAAAAAATATTGATAGCAATAATTAATAAAAAAATTTAAAATAAATTCGTTTGACTAATGAATTACCAATAAATAATAAATTTCAAGCACCAATTATTTGAAGACAGAATCAAATCATGTCTTGAGCGTTAGTAGAGTGTCTCCATCTTTAATTAATACATATACTATTACTGGATATATATACTTTTAATTAATACACATACTAATAGTTTGAACGAATTCGGGATTAAATTTACTATTCTTTTGGCTAGAGTATTTAAATACGCAAAGACCAGACTTGGATGAGTTGATTATTTTATCTAGTTGTAATCAATATTTCTAGTCAACCAAAGATCAAAATTGAGAGTTTGTTTAGTAGTACTGAATAGTTTGTTTGTCCTACGACCTGACTGCTTGTTTAAAAATGTAAGTAGAATAATTCTTTGACAAGTATTGTGAGCATGAAGATCACATTTGAGAAATAACACAATAGGATATAAATTGTAGTCAATAAATTCTTGCGTATGAACACCCAAAAGTCAGATTCGCAGTAAATTATTAAGTAATTATGCTGAATTATCGAAAATGCATGATATGTTTGGATGATTAGTTGATCTTCAAAATAACATGAGAATTTACATACAATTTACGTGAAGTAAAAATCCTATGATGTTTTCAACAATTCATACAAGCCCCTACTTTTGTTTTATGAAAAATAAAAAAAATATTCACTATTTATTAATAATTCTAAAAAAAACTATTAAATAATTGTGAAAATTAAAATTATAATTCAGAAAAAATCTATAAAAAGTTCACTGTCAAAAAATCCATAAACACATAAAAAAAAGTGACGGTGAACACTGATTAAATAAATTCAGTATTTTTTTACACGGAAAATTTTTGTTGAATGAAAAATAATAAAATCTTAAATCATTAATGATATTTAACAAAATATAACAAATAGCTACACTTTCCATATATATCATATTTAATGAATCTCATACAATAAATGAAGTATCATAAATAAACTTAAAAAAGGAAATAAGATGATTGGTCCACAATGGTTCTCAACGTAAGGAGGTTCTCAATGGATCCTTCCCCTATATATATATATTCAGCTTTATGTTAGACCAGTTCAAATAAAGCTCGAGCTCGATCGGCTTGAACTCGTTAACAATTAATAAACCAGTTGAGGTTGAACATATGTATTTTAAAAGCTTGTCACACTCGGCATGAGCTCAAAGTCATACATTTTTTTAATGAAAACTGCAATACTTGGCTCGACTCACCTAGTTTGCAGTCTAGACTGAGCATATTAGAGTATAGTACATGTTTGAAATGCCAACCAGCTTCAAGTATCAGAAATCAAATGCTGCTCAGAAATCACAATCAACAATTTGAAAGGAAAGCAAAAACCTCCCTGGCGTTGTATTGGGATCTTTCGGCAGATGTTGGAATGGTGTCGAGACAAGAAGATGAAAATCATCCCCAAAGAAATCAATTTGGCGGCTGATCAATTGGTGTCAACGGCAAAATCGCCAAGTATTTGCATCTCTACTATAGGGAAGAGTCTTGCGATTAAATCACCAGAAAAATCTTCGAATCGATAGGAGTGGCCTCCCTAGCCGGAAAAGCCGATAATGAGCTCCGTCGGCTTATTCCTCCATCTGGTTACGGTAGGATTTGTCTCTGACTAGTGTACTTTAGTTTAATTTATCTTTTTTTGCCTTTTATTTTATTTTATTTTTATTTTATTTTATTTGTATCCCTGTTTTTTCTTAAACCTTTTGAGCTGCTCCTTGTAAGGGCCTGAACCAGGTTTTTTGGTTTCCTATCAATAATATTGTATAGGGATCGTCCCTTTTGTTTTTTTTTAAAGTTGAAGTGCCAGCCGGCTTAAATCTAAAAATTGGACCAAGGAGGTTTAAATGCTGGATAAAATTATCTCTCATTCAAATTTGTCTGTTTCCTGTATCTCCCAACTACATATGTTGATTGATTTGGTATGCAACAGCCGAGTAATAGCATAAAACTGTCAATAAAATATGCCAATTTGGAGATAGACAATTATTTATTACAATGTTGGAGTGGTCATTATAAGTACTCCGTATTTAGTTCACACAAATGTTTGTAGTAGACTGATTTGAAGCAAGAAATGGGGCTAATTTGGAGAAAAGTCCATTCTGGGTTCTCTTCATACTCAACAGCTGAAGAGGTTACACAAGGGGTTGATGCCACCGGCTTGGTTGCCATTGTTACTGGTAATCTTTTTGGCTCAGTGTTACTCATACAAAGGTTTATTATTGTAGTGATGGTGTTAAACGTTCGTTCGAACCAAATTGCATGATCCTTTTATTTGCAGGTGGATCAGCAGGGATAGGCGCAGAGACTGCTCGAGTGTTGGCTCTGCGTGGCGCTCATGTAGTCCTCCCCGTCCGAAATACGGCAGCAGGGGAAAATGTTAAAAAAGCAATATGTAAGGAAATACCTGGTGCCAAAATTGATGTCATGGAGATGGATCTTAGCTCCATGGCTTCTGTAAAAAATTTTGTAGCGCAGTTCAAATCCAAAGGGCTACCACTGAATTTATTAATGTAAGCACACTCGTCATTAAAATTTGACTAGGGCCCCAATTAATTTCTTACACATATTGCAAGTACATTTTTAGTCAGTCTTCTGTTAACACTTTTGTCTTTATGATGTTCTTCTGCATACTTCCGGAAGTAATAACGCAGGAATTTCATATACTCCGTTTAAGCTTTCGGTGGACGGTATCGAAATGCAGTTTGCGACAAACCATTTAGGTATATGTCGGTTTCATTTCAAACATACAAAAATATCAAGGCAATCATCTTCAAATAAAATATTTATGATGCCCTAGGGTAACTCGAATCATTTGTTTGAAGCATCTAAGATAGGTAAATCTATAGAAATTGACTTGCACAACAACTTTATTCTCAGTTTCAGCGGTTTAACGATTCGGTTCAGTTTTGTTTTTTGTAAAAACTCAAATCGATCAATTCCTAATCAATTTGAAAATTTTAAATCGAACATTTAATTTAAAAAAATCTAATTGAATCAGACCATATAATTTGATTTTTGGTTTTATTTAGTTTTTTCATGAATATTAATATAGTGACCAGAATTTATATTATACAATCAGTTAAATTTATATATGATCTAAATTATGCTGAAATGATTAGATTTGGTTCGGTTTAAAAAATCGAAAATCAAATCCAACCACTAGTAGTCAATTTTTTTAAAAGTGAAAGCGCAATCAAACCACTACTATTCAAAATCAAACTGAATCTATATGTTCCGTTCAATTTAAATCGATTCATCGGTTTATCAATTTTTATCTACACTCGTACTCTGTTTGGTTTACGGAAAATTGAGAAAAAAAATAGAAGGAAATTGAATTTTCCCCTTATTCCATCTCATTTTTCTCTTGTTCAATTAGGTATGAGAAATTATGTTGAAAATGTAAAAACGCTCTTTGTTATTTTCCATGTAATTTTTCTTTTCCCAATTTTCTCAAAATCAAACATAACACTATTTTTCATTTCATTTTCCTTTATATCATAATTCCTCTAAACCAAACAAAAGCCTTATTAGGTATTCACAATGAGGCCTCAAGTGACAAATTCTTATTTTTTTTTTCAGGCCATTTTCTTCTGACTAATCTTCTTTTGGACACCATGAAAGAAACATCTAGTAAAAACAATAAAGAAGGACGAATTGTGAATGTTAGCTCTATTGCTCATGCTGTTCCAATAGGAATTCATTTCGACAAAATGAACAACAAGTCCAGGTCGGTGCTATATATGTTGCATCTTAACGTATGTTATCTTGCATCTTTATGACCGAAACGGGTCATAGACTCGATCAGATGTGCAGCCATGCAATTAGGCAGTTCTTCACTGCAATGTGAGTAACATATATCTTCTATATATGCATGGAATAATATAGTCTTGTTTCTCCAGTTATCACGGAGGTCTAGCTTACTGCAGGTCAAAGCTTGCCAACGTTTTACATGCTACTGAACTCGCAAGACGCTTAGAGGTATACATCCCTGATGCTGTCCACTATCCCAAGTAATCATCTTTGGAATGGCAGGGTGTCAGGCGATATTGCTTGATTTATTTTTTGCCCAGTAGGACTTAATGGTGCCCGGCGGGAAAGAGAGAGGGTCAGATAATGCTGTGACAATCAAAATAATTAAGCTTATCAGTTACTATATTTCCTATGACAATGGCCGGGCAGTCTGCGTAGATGGGGGGAACCAGGTGGCTTAATTATCAAACTCTTACGGATTATTAAAATTTGAAAATTAAAAATTTAAAGAAAAAAATGAAGTGGGAGTGCAACAAATGGCCAAATAGTGCTCTGCATGTGTCCAAATGGATGGTGAAGTTATCAGATCATTATGATTAAAGGTATTCCATTGAACAGGAAGAGGGGGCTAATGTCACAGCAAATTCACTTCATCCGGGAGTAGTCAGGACCAATATCTTAAATCATAAGCTAATCATGAAAACCATAATCGGAAAGATGTGGAGGATGTTAATGAAAGACATTCACCAGGTAATCAATGAACTAGCTTCCACAAGTTTCGTCTGAAATATTTCAAACAACAAAACAATTCTCCATCTTATATAAAAACTTGAACACCTTTCCATTATACCAGAGTTGATGTGTTGTAGGGAGCTGCAACTACTTGCTATGTGGCGTTGCATCCAGGAGTCGAAGGGGTGACTGGCCAATACTTTGTAAATAGTAACTTGTCAAAATCTAGGCGGGCAAGAGAAGTGGATTTGGCCAAGAAGCTATGGGAATTCAGTACGGATCTCATTGTTGAAAATGTAATGGACTCTCAAAATAAAAAGACACTTTTATTATAAAGTGTAACTAGGAGCTGCTATTACAAAATGTGAATGAAGCTGCTGCTCCTCATTTTCTCTCCTGCAGGTGTGTATTTGTTTTTTCTTTTGATTGTGTTGTTGTTGTGATATGTTTACATATGAGGAGGGATGTGTTTTGTATACTACATGACAATGCCATTTTTAGTCTCGTTAAAGTTTCATGGGAGAAGTTAAAGAGAGAATTTCTCCCATTCATTGGTGCTTGCCACCACTCAATTGTTCTTATTTTGAGACTTTAACAGGTTTGCACTCCACTACCCCTCAAATCCGATTCTGCAATCCAAGTTTTTTTTTTTTGAGTCTATAAAATATGTATGTCTTCAGTATCTTCGTATATATATTTGTCAATTGTTCTTCAGTCTTGCAATGTACAATCTCAACAACTTTGTTCTGCACTTATTCTTGGATGAAGTGATACTTAGAGTCTATATGTTTGCTTCGGCTATGTGACACTGAATTCTTGGCTAATGATATTGCTTATTTGTGTCCACAAATATATATTGTTGTTGGGCCTTCTTCTAAATGATATATCTCGCTCAACATCTAGCTGAGTCACATCGCTTAACATGTGCATGTTGTTACAGTCATATACTCAACTTCACATGTTAAGAGAACAACATTTTATTGCTTCTTTGATGATCATGCAAATACAGCTGCGATGGGTGTATGAAATGCATATCCGGAAGTGCTTTTTCAATAATCCAAATCTCCTCCATATAGTCACTATTTGAGTAGTCAATCAATTTGAAATCTTGAGAATATTTATTGAACAAACCATGATTGGTTGTACCTTTCATATATATCTCAAAATTTTCTTAACTGCACCAAAGTGATCTTGTTTGACTTTCTCCATGTATTTGCTAATCACTCCAGCTGAGTATATATATAATATCGGACAGTGTGAAAGTTAATTAAATACCTTAAACTTCACACACTACATTTTTGAATAATGTATTGAATTTACCGGTTCTTCATTTGAATCATTTTTAGAGCTTTATTCTTAGTTCAGTCGGTATACTTGTTGGCTTGCAATTTTTCATTCTAAACTTACTTAGAATTTGATCAACATACTTCTTTTGTGATATGAATATCCCATCTCCCATTTGATTTCAGGAAAGTAAAACATTTCACCGATGTATGCCATCTCGAATTCCTTCGTCATTATCTTTTAAACTCTAAGGCTTGGTTATTTTCTGTAAAAATCATATCATCAACATTGAGACAGACCACCAATTAATGTATCACCATTTTCCTTCTGTTTCGTATATAAGACATGTTTATAGGGACTCTTGACAAAACCATTCATTTGAAAGTACTCATGAATTCTCATTTTCCAATCTCGTGGGGCTTATTTTAAGCCATATAAGGTTTTCTTCAAATAATGGACTTTATCTCCTTGACCATCTTTGATATATCTCAATGGTTGATCAATGTATACTTCTTCTTACAGGTAACCATTCAAGAATGCACACTTCACATCAATCTGGTAATTAAAATTTTTATTTATTTTATGTCGCAAGTGCTATCAGAAGTCTGATGGTATTGATTCTAATAATAGGAGCAAATACCTCGTCATAGTCAATTCCATGTCTTTGCGTATAACCTTTGATTACTAGTCTTGCCTTATGTTTCTCCACTTTTCCTTCGTGATTTAATGTGGTCTTATTGGCCCATTTCACATCAATTGCTTTATTCCTCTTTGGAAGGTATGTTAGCTCCAATGTGTCATTTCTTTGTATAGAGGTAATTTCTTCATTCATAACATCATTCCATTTCTTTTTATAAGCCACATCTTCATATGTGGTTGGATCACACTCTGCCATCAAATAAAATATTGAGTAATTCATAGGTTCAGCATTCTCGTAAATGTCTACCGACTTCTTATTTTAGATGGTGCTCCCCCGAAATTGCTACTCTTATTCAAACTACTTGTTTCTTCTCATTATATGATCCTTGAGGCTAGAATCATTATCATGGTTATGGTCTTCAACATTTTTTACTTTGTCATCCTCATCAAAGAATAAACCAGACATTTCATTTTCCTCCTTATTACACCTTAAGTAATTTTTTCGAACTCAACATTGCGTGAGATGATCAACTTATTTGTTACTGGGTTGTATAAACTATACGTCTTGCTTTTGTTTATCACAACCAACAAAAATGCATTTCACACCTTTGTCATCTACCTTCTTCCTTGTTTGATCTGGTACGTTTGCATATGCAATTAATGCACCCAAAGAGTCTTAGATGTCCAAATTTTTGTTTACTACCGCTCCAAGCTTTATTAGGAGTCTTAAACTTGATGCTTTTTGTTGGACATTGATTTAATAAATAAACTGCACACAACACAGTTTCAACCCACACTACTACAAGTTACACCTTTCTACCACGCTTATTTATATGTATTTACCACGTTTTGGAAGCGTGGTTAATATGAGCGTCCTAAATAATTTAAGTACCAAGCGTGGTAATAAGTGCATCACCTATTATCACACTTGTAAGCTTGAAGTGTGGTAAAAGGTATTACCTTTTACCATACTTAAAAGTTTAAAGTGTGGTAAATGATAATTTTATTTTAATAAATATAAAATGACTTTTACCACGCTTGGCAAGTTCAAGCACGGTAATTGATTTTATTTTAAAAAAAAATGCAATACAACCGACATGAACATCCTCTCAACAATTGTCGCCTCTTCCAAAATTCTTACTTAACTACTAACAATATAGTGGATATAATTACAAAGCTTTGAACCAACTAAAGAACAAGAGCTCAAAGACAAACTAAGCACCAAAACGATATCTCTCCGTTTGGCTGCCCATATCCAGAATAATCCTACCTACAAAACCCACCACGAAATGGAGGACAACAAAAAATTCGTAAATGATCAAAACTAACAGGATTACCTATCCATGCCTCTTCTGTAACTTTTTCTCTCAATGATGCTCATGGTGATTTATTGATGATGTAGCATGTCATATTGACAGCCTCTACTCAAAAATTTATAGGACGTCCTGCATCAATCTCAAGCATATCGCACTTGCAGTCAAAGTCATGTTCAATCTTTTCTGCAGCACCATTCTGCTGTAGTGTCTTTGCACTGTGAATTGTCTCTGAATTCCATTCTCCTCACAAAATTTTTGAAATCGTGAATCTGCATCTCTGTACCATTATCTGACATAATCTTTCTCCCCGTTTCGTTCTCCACCTTTACTCTCCATAACTTGAACTTGTTGAAGAATTCAAATTTTTGTTTCAAGAAATACTGAATCATAACAAATATTATGTCGACTCATCACGTATTCAAATAATGGTGTCTCAAGGAATCATTAATTGCATCACGTGACACATTGCAATTAATATTATCTTCAATGTTTTAATAATTCAAATTTTACCCATCTATCAACGGACTTTTGTGATTGAAATGTTTGATCAACTCCGTTCTAAATTAGAAGATTTTTAAAGTAAATTTAATTAAACTAAGATGGATATTAATAGTAATGGTTTAATATATTTAATAAATATATGATTAATATTTTTTTCAATTTCATGTAAAATGTAAAATTAGTAGATTATGACTCGTGAATAATACCTTTTTTTATTATAATAATGAAATTATTAATGTTTGACTTTTTAAGATAGCTGCTCATATTAAATATTAAAAATTATTATGTGACAAATAAAAGTAGACAAAAAAATTTAATTAAGTAATAAGTGATAGAGAACAGAAAGAGAGGAGTATTTTTAATGGTCCTGATAAGCATTTTTATAACTTTAATATTTAATAATAAAATCATCAACAAATATGTGACTGGAAAATTGACTTCTTTAATTAAAAAACCCTCAGCGCCAATAGTGTGTTTTTAGCTTAATATACATGATTTCATTTTATTATATCTTCAGACCAAAAAGGTTTTAAATGTTACGTGTGCGTTCTGCCAACCACATACTCTCTCTGTCCTCTTTTACATGTCACTTAACTGAATATTTTTATCCACTTTTATTTGTCACTTAATAATTTTCAATGCGCATTTAATATCAACAACTATCTTAAAACGTCAAACATTAATCACTTATCTATCATACTCAATACAAAATCATTCATCACCAGTAATAATCTATCAATTATACTTTTTGCACGAATTTTTAAAAAAAAACATTAACCACCTACTATTTAAATTTGTTTAATCGCTAGCATTAACTTCACCTTAATTTACTCAAATTAATCTTAAACGACATGTATTAAAGGACAGAAGGAATATATAGCCTGGCCAATGTCGGTGAACAATTTATTAAAGATGGAGACATTCTTATAGTATGTTGAAAGACATGATTTGATTTTATCTTCAAGTAGTTGTGGATTGAAATTGATTATTTTATCTACGGATTGTTATGAGACTTAATTCATTCATTTTCGTTGGCTCCACATAAAGCGGCAGTTGACAGTGTCGGAAAGAGTAGAATAAGAACGAGAGACTTTTGGTTGATCACCAGAACATATTTAATGATTTTCTTTATTATATCTGAAATCCTCAACATTCATATCAGATTGAATGATTTAAATAATTTTAAACTGGAATTAAATAATTTTGACGTTGCCATTTTAATCATTGATGGCGATTCTGTATAAATTAACTTACTTAAATAAAATAAATATAGGTTCTATCATGATTTATGTCCGTACCTTTGTCACTTGAACCCGAAAAACGAAATGCTTATAAAACAATTTGTCACTTGAACCCGAAAAACGAAATGCTTATAAAACAATTTGTCGAGCACAGAAAAAAATTATTAATTTATGATTTAGTGGCTAATAGTATAATTCTGAATTTAACTACGCATACAACGAGCATCAGGGAACAAAAGCAGCATAACTCTAATTAATAATGATCATTTATGACCATGTTACACTTGGGACCAAATTTGTGATATTCATTGAGAAGCAAGTAGCCAAGATACTATATTAAGCTGACAAATATCTGTGTACGTAGGTGTAGCTGACAATCCTTGTATTTTGCTTGATGTTGTAATAAGTACACTGATTCTGAGTTTTCTTCATATTTGACAGACGTTGAAAAAGTTACACAAGGATTATTTGACGATCCAGTCCTCTTCGTCATTGTTATTGGTTATAATCTGTTCCACTCAGTGTTACTGATATGGGCAACAGAATGTACTATTTAGCTATTTGTGGGGAGCTTCGAGTATGAAAGGTAACTTAGAGAGTATATTTATATTTTGTATTGGTCTTATATATGTGGAGCTATTGAATGAAATAAAATCATCGAAGAAATTAATCCGTAACCTATTCTTCTGCTTCCGTCATCTCCTAATTCCCCGACTCATCTCTTCTCCTCCCTTTCCCAGAAATCCTTTAATCCTCATCTACACTTCTTCCCTCATTTCTAGTCACAAAAAGATTGGTTGCGTTAGTTACTCACACAAAAGTTTTACGATGGTGTTCGATTTTAGCATGTTTTGTGATGTTTTGATGTAATATAAGATACTGAAACATGTATGTGTGTGGTGTATTATTTTAAATATAATTTTATTATATTTTTTCTTTTATAAAAAGTTATTTTAATTAAAATATATTATATAAAATGTTTTTAAATTTCAATGTAGAAAATAGGGTAAAGGGCAAAAACAATCAGCTTATTGTGATTAGAAATATGAAAAATTAAATAAATATAGTTAAATTAAATTCAAACTAAATTTGGAACGATTTGGATGTGTAATAAAAATGAAATGAATATAAAAATTTAGTCAAAAAAGTAAAAAATGAAGTAATAAAAATTGTAAGAAAATTAAAAATACATATTATCATGCTTAAAAACCGTAAACATGCTAAAAATATTTTAAAACAAAAAAAATAAAAAGATTTTTTGTCACACTTTAAAATGAGAAGTGTGTCAAAAGCTCACACTGATTACCACATTTCAAACAAAGAAGTGTGATAATATATTTGACCTTTTATAATGTGTCATATATTAAAGTGTAGTAATAGATAATCTACTTACTACTGGGTACTATATCATTTAGCGATAATGTCCAATTGATTTTTATCAAGGAGTCGGTCGAGATGACAATGGTTGAGGGGAGACGTGGGAGAGAGAGAGGGGGGGTCTGTAAGAAACTTGGCCCTAAGGGCATCCCATTAAAGGTTTGTGAAGAGATTTGTGTCAGGCCGCGTGAACCCCTTCGTTCTGATGTGGAGGTCGGTTTGTGACATTCTGACATAACACCGCTTCGTGCAGACGAAGCAGTTCCCGAATTGAGCATATACGGCGTTTGTAAGTTAAAAACGCCGTATTTGGTAGTACTTTATACAGCGCTTTTAAGTTAAAAGCATCGTATATGGCATGTACTTTATACGACGCTTTTCATTTAAAAACGCCGTATATGGTATTTATTTAAATATTTAAATAAAATTATAACAATTGTTTCTAACGTTCAAAAAAATGACCGTTGTAATTAAAAAAAAATTATTTACCAACACAAAAAATAACCGTTGGTGAAATAAAAAATTAAAAAAATAATTTTCTCCAACTATAAATAGTGACTAATTCTCCTATTTTACTTCATCCACTTCCATCCTTCTCAATTTTTCAACATTTAAGTTTTCCAAACTCTCACAAAAATGAGTGATCATCCATTTAGAGGAGGGTTCATGAATTTTATGAATTCTCCAAATTTTGGAAGTTCACCACCTCCACCAAATTCAAATTCATAAAATACTCCTACTCACAACCAATTTCCATCTACACCTCCCACCCCTCAAGATACTCAATTCATGAATTCTTCCAATCATGCACCTTTTCGTATCCTTTTTTTCTTAACTCTTCTCAGTCATTTAGTCCAGGTTATTATGGTGTTTACGGACAAAATATTATGTCCCGTCCTTTCATGGTTTCAAGTCCTAGCCAACCAACGGAAGGAAATCCAGAATATGCATCAATGGCGGAAAATGAGGCGCCACACAACGTTTCACAACAAGAAAAGAATAGTCGTCCTATTAAGTGGAGCGCTGAAGAGGAGGAGATGCTCATAAGCGCATGGATTACAATTAGTAATAACTTCGCAGTGGGAAATTCTCAGACTAGAGGCAATTTTTGGGCTCGTGTGGCAGGATACTTCAATACGTATCGGAAAGCAAAATTTGAAAGAGAAGAATCTCAAATCAAGTCACATTACTACTTGATGATGCCACATGTAAATGAATTTAATGGTTATTATAATCAAATTGTGTCTGATCATCATAGTGGATGGTCAGATAACCAAATAATAGAGG
This sequence comes from Kalanchoe fedtschenkoi, assembly GCA_002312845.1. Taxonomy (NCBI): domain Eukaryota; kingdom Viridiplantae; phylum Streptophyta; class Magnoliopsida; order Saxifragales; family Crassulaceae; genus Kalanchoe; species Kalanchoe fedtschenkoi. The sequence goes on from NQLW01000048.1 coordinate 4,604,767, forward strand.
CAGCCTGATTGATTTGGAAAAATGCGCATAAGAAAAAAGAGTTTCCTTATACGCATGTGTGGGAAATGGTGAAGGATGAACCATAGTGGGCAGTTCAAGCTGGAGCACAAAATGCATCAAAGAAGACAAAGACAAGTGAGTTTGGAGCATATACCTCATCATCAAACCATGATATCAAGGAGAATACTTATGAATGTAATGAGTCAGAAATTCGACTCATTGGTCAAAAAACTGCTAAACGAAAAATAAGAGGGAAGGAAAAAAAGAATGTGACTGAAGAATTCAATCATCAATGGAAAAGACTAGAAGAACTTCAGTCTGAAAAATTAGTTGTTCTTAACGAGATTAAGAACAAAGCAAAAGAAGATACACTTCGTGCTGACTATGAGATTCTAATGAAAGATACCAGCACAATGAGTGACCAACAACTCATCATACACAATCATATGTGTTCCATTATCAAAGCTAGACATGGCATTCCTTATGTTAATATACTTGTTCAATGTCGGTTCGAAGTTATCTCTTTTAATGTAAACTAGCCGTTGGATGTGGACCTTCTATTTAATAAAACTAGTCATTGTAATAAGTGTGATCCTCATTGATTATAAACTAGCTGTTGAAATAATTGAAACTCTGATGCAATACAAACTAGCCGTTGTAAAATGTGTGTCTATAAAATGTACCTAAAGAAATGCTATCACATTATACTTTAGCTTTGCCTCTCTCCAAATCTCATAAATCAAAATGTCGCAAAAATCTGTTCCTACAAACAGCTTTGATTATGAGGAATTCTTAATTGATCAGTGTACAGATGACACTGATGAGCAGATGATCCTTGTATTTTGCTTGATGTTGTAATAAGTACACACTGATTCTGAGTTTTCTTCGACATTGAAGAAGTTACACAAGGATTATTTGACGACCCAGTCCTCTTCGTTATTGTTACTGGTTATAATATGTTCCACTCAGTGTTACTGATACGGGCAACAGAATGTACTATTTTGCTATTTGTGGGGAGCTTCGAGTATGAAAGGAAACTTAGAAAGTATATTTATATTCTGTACTGGTCTTATATATGGAGCTATTGAATGAAATAAAATCATCGAAGAAATTAATCCTTAACCTATTCTTCTGCTTCCGTCGTCTCCTTCCCCGGCTCATCTCTACTCCTTCCATTCCCAAAAATCCTTTAATCCTCTACTCTTCTTCCATCATTTATAGTCACAAAAAGGTTGGTTGCATCAGTTACTCACACAAAGTTTTACGATGGTGTTCGATTTTAGCATGTTTTGTGATGTTTTGATGTAATATAAGATACTGAAACATGTATGTGTATGGTGTATTATTTTAAATTTAATTTTATTATATTTTTTCTTTTATAAAATATTATTTTAATTAAAATATATTATATAACATGTTTTTAAATTTCAATAAAGAAAATAGGGTTAATGGCAAAAAAAACAATCAGCTTATTGTGATTAGAAATATGAAAATTAAATAAATATAGTTAAATTAAATTCAAAATAAATTTGGACGATTTGGAAGTGTAATAAAAATGAAATTAATATAAAAATTTAGTCAAAAAAGTAAAAAATGAAGTAATAAAAATTGTAAAAAAATTTAAAATACATATTATCATGCTTAAAAACCGAACATGCTAAAAAATATTTTAAAATAAAAAAATAAATTGATTTTTTGTAACACTTTAAAATGAGAAGTGTGTCAAAAGCTCACACTGATTACCACATTCAAACAGAGAAGTGTGATAATATATTTGATCTTTTATAATGTGTCATATACATAGTTATAAGAACCGGACCGGAGGCCGAATCGGTCAGGGCTTCGGTTCTCGGTTTTTCGGTTGAACCGGCGGTTCAAATCGGTTCGATCGTCAGTCCATTTAAATGTAATTATTACTAAATATCAAATTTAGTCTGCTAGTTATCCTAATAATAACAAAATACATTGATGGTTTATTGGTTAGAGCTTCCGCATGAAAATCCAAAGGGCTGTGTTCATATCCCACCTCAAACATTTTAATAAATTAATTTTTTTGCTATTAATGATATGTAATTAAATAATCAATTACACTAAATCAGTTCAACTGGACCGATCCGGTTTGATTTTGTAAAAAACCGGCCGGTTTATCCGGGTTTCCCCGGTTCAGTATGCACACCGGTATTAATTTCAAATCGGACTAATACCAGATCCGGTTCCCGGTCCAACCGGCCGATCAAGTCCGATTCTGATAACTATGATCATATATTAAAATTTGGTAATAAATGATCTACTGGGTATTATTCTATTTACAACTTATTTTTATCAACGAGTCGGTCGAGATGACAACGGGGGACCTCGACATTTAAATCAAAGCCACCTGTCTAACTGCCAACTGACAACTGCACCCATGAGATCTCTTGTTTTTATAATCTCGCTAATCCCAGTTCAATATCGCACTGTCTAGTCAAATTTTCTAATTAGTGTTAAAGATGTGGAAGTTGAAAATAGCAGAATGTGGAAATGATTCTTAAATTTACAGCACCAATAACTTCGTGGGAAGGCAGACATGGGAGTTCGACCCCGACGCTGGAACCATCATCAATTCTTTAATTACGATTCACACAATTCGAATGGTTGAAAAGGATGCAGCAAAACAAAATCTGACTAATTTAGAATGTTATTTAAAATGAGTAAAGGCACCCGTAATCCCGACGGTTCAGTTCGAAAAAAATTAAAAATCGAACCAAATTATTAGTTATCCCTTTTAAAAATATGAAACTGTAAACCGAACGATTAAAGGCACCCATCGTCCTGACGGTTCGGTTCGAGAAAAATTAAAAATCGAACCAAATTATTAGTCATCCCATTTTAAAATATGAAACTGTAAACCGAACAATTTTTTAAAATTTGCAACCGAATCAAACCAAACCGATCCGAACCGGACTGGACAGAACCGAACCGCAGGGAGCGTCGTACGGACACCTTATTCTGTTATATTCAGTTGGTTTAATTCATTAAATATAATTGATCTTATTAAATTGTTTTCTAATTATGATTGATCGAGTATAAAAAACGTCATTTTATTTATGTGAACGAAATGTTATTATTTAATTTCATGACCAAATGACATAGTTTTTGTGAACAAATCTGCTTTTTATATTAGTTTAGGAGTGCAACTGTAAATTTTATTTTATAAAATCAATTCAATTTTTTTTTGCATCATTTTCGTCGACAATTCAAAGAGTTCGGACCATAATTAAGAAAGTGGTGAAAGTTCGGGACACTTTTTAAGTTTTTTCCTTATATCGAAGGGTGTATTTGGTTTAGGAAAAAAATGGTGAAAAATGAGAAGAAAATGAAAATTTTAAAGGATTCAATCTAATTTTATCTTTGTTTGGTTTGTTATGGAAAATGTCAAGAAAAATAATAATGATCCATTTCATTTTTCATCATTTTTGTATTTTCAACCTCGTTGGATATTCTAAACTTAATTGATCGAATATATTGAACTTAATAAAAAAACGACTCTATCGGATACATTGAACTTGATCGGATACAATGAACTTGATAGAAGAAGTGATTATATTATTTAGTTCACATACATTGAACTTTATTGTATCATATTTGTAGGTTAAGAATTATAATCACATTTTTCACCACAGCTGGTCTTTTCAGTGACTTCCTTGCCATGTGTTCTTTCCCTCAGCAGGTCACTCTCCAGTCTTGGGAAGATCTCATCCACTGATCCTCCTTCTTTAGTTTCCCATCAAAAGAATTAAGAATTGTCATTTTTCTATTTATAGCAGCAGGCGCTTATAAACATCTGGAAAGCCAGAAATGCTGTGACCTTCAAGGGGAAGACATTCAATCGGCAAAGTATTCTTCATTTGGCTAAAATTGACAGTCTCTTGAAGCTGAACTGCATCAATTCCATCCAGCGTACAGAGTTCAACCTTTCCTGGACAGCAAACATTAACTTGAACCACCTTCTTGTATAGCTGTTCTTAGGTGTTCTCTTGTTTTTAGCCTTTCAGTTTCTCCCCAAAACCCTTCCATGTATATTCTCCTTTTTTAATGCAAGCACCCCTTTTGCAAAAAAAAAAATTCATCAATTTTTTTTCACCAAACTTTCCTTGAACCAAACACAGCCTAAGTAAATAGTGAAAACATGCAAGCAATTGAAAAGGACTTTCAATCAGTTGGATATTTTTGAGCCTATATACCATATAAGGAAATGTAAGCAGTAACAGGACAACAATCACCAACCAAGCATTAAACATCAATTTCATTCTAGGAGTCGTTCGAGATGACAATGAATGAGGGGACACATGGGAAAGATGCAGATAGAGGGCGACAAGCAACTTGGCCGTAACCATGGCTCTTGGTGATGCAGTTGACAAATAAGTTTCAGTTCATTTAAAATCGAAGCCACCTGTCCTCCTGCCAACTGCAAATTGCAGTCATTTATTCGCCGCGAAACATATCTTGTATATATAACCTCGCTTATCCCTCCTGTTCTACATCTCACAGCAAAGCTAAATTTCCTAATTAAGAGTTACAGATGTGGAAGTTGAAAATAGCAGAAGGTGGAAATGATCCTTACATTTTCAGCACCAACAACTTCGTGGGAAGGCAGATATGGGAATTCGACCCCGAGGCTGGAACCCCTGAAGAGCTATCAGAAGTCGAGGCCATGCGTGATAATTTCTACAAGAACCGGTTCAATGTTAAACCCAGTTCTGATCTTTTTTGGCGCATGCAGGTTATTATATTGAAACTTACAAGTGTTAATACTATTTCAACAATTGTTTCCATGGAGGCCTCTCGAGAGCCAATATATGTTAATACTTTTGCATTTCAATTTGCTTATTAAGTTCCTAAAGGAGAAAAATTTCAAGCAAACTATACCACAAGTGAAAATCAAGGATGGTGAGGAGATAACGTTGGAGACTGCAACTGCGGCATTAAGGAGAGCTGTGCATTACTATTCAGCCTTGCAGGCAAAAGACGGCCATTGGCCTTCAGAGAGTGCCGGTGCTTTGTATTTCCTGCCACCTCTGGTAATTAAGCAATACATCTCCATTCCGCAAATGTGTATTGATTTTGTAAGCTACTTCTTAATGGAACGTCAAATGCTATTTTGATGATTTATTCATATATTTTAACTTGATTTATATTTTGTAGGTTATATGTTTGTATGTCACAGGACATCTTAATACAGTACTCTCAGTCGAACACCGCAAGGAAATCCTACGTCACATTTACTGTCACCAGGTGACTTTAATTCAGCAACTTCATATCCAACTACAAATTCATATGCGTATTTAGAGTTTTGAGAACCGTTCATTCAACATTATTCATCATCCTTGGGTTTAGGGCGGGTCATAGTTCGGTTAAAATCGAAAATCGAACCGAACCGATTTAATTTGATTCAAAAAAGTTTGGTTTTTATAGTTAATACTTCAGTTTTCAAACCGAACCGAATATCAAAATTATTATGATTCGGTTATCGGTTTTAGAAATAAAATATTAAACCGAACCGAACACCGAATTATTAATAATGATAAAATTAATATTGATTTATTTATTATTTTTAGTTACTTAAGTTATATTTGAATGTCAAAATTAGTTATTACAATAGTTGATAAATGATTGTATAAAACATAGCAAAAAAATTTACTTTTTCTATTTTTTATATAAATTTATTTTGAGTTAAATCATTATTAAGTAAGATTCTTTAATCGGTTTTTTCGGTTTTCAACCAAACCGAACTGAAACAAATCAAATCGGTCTTAAACCGAACCACTATAAACCGGTTCGATTTTCGTTTTGGAAATAGAAAACCAAATAATAGAATTATTTTTCAATTCGGTTCGGGTTTGAACCAAACCGAACCGATGACAATCACCTATTAATATGCAATTCTACTTGTTGGTACTAGCGATATAAAGATCCAGTAAAAAGTACACTTTATTCTTACACGTGTGTTCATTAAATGTCACCCGCAATTTTTCTCAATTTTTTAATTTTTAAAATCTATTTATGTAATTATATTGATATTTTTTTGAAATCAAATTTCATAATGAATTGAAAAAAAAATTATAAGGTATAATTTAAGATCCATTTTCAATATATTTTAACTTTTTTCTAAAGTATAAAGGTCAAAATACTAAATTCAAAGTTCATATTTCATAGTTTAAAGTTCAAAGTAAGAAATATAAAATTTAATGTTCAAAGTTCAAAATATGAACTCTGAATTACTAAATTTGAACTTTGAACTCACTTTATATATTATATATTTTATATTTTAGTAATTTTAGAAAAATTGTCTGTCTCTGCGCGCGTGTCGTGAATCAATTTATGTAATTATATATATATATATATATATATATATATATATATATATATATATATATATATATATATATATATATATATATATCTTATTTTAAAGTTTATACTTTTTTACCAATAAGTTTCAAAGCCTATTCCAAAAAATGTTAATTTAATTATATAAATTGATATTACGAATTAATGAAGAGAGCTACGGGTAGATAGCATAGCATATAATTCAGTCAATCCCATAGTGTATTGTTTAACAATTAATGAAGGGAGCTACAAAAAAAAAATGAAATAAAAACAACGATAAATAATAGCAGTAGTATCGATAAAAACCAAAGGACGTCATTGATCAACTGTTCACAATAAGTTATGTTTACATTTAAATATGAATGTACTTTGGTTATGAGTCAAAAAATTTCTATACATTTTGTGCTCTCTTTCTTCAATAAACTACCCAACTGTAAAATTGAGATATTAGCCGTAAAGCGGGGCAATGTTTGTAAACTCATGGAATTGTAGAACAAAGACGGTGGCTGGGGATTGCACGTCGAAGGCCATAGTATCATGTTCGGCACAGCTCTGAGTTACATTTGCATGCGCATACTTGGGGTAGGGCCTGAGGGAGGTCAGGAAAATGCTGCAAGTAGAGCCAGGAAATGGATTCTCGACCATGGAGGTGTAACAGGCATTCCATCGTGGGGAAAAACTTACCTTGCGGTATACAAGAGGCTCTCTCATCCTTAA
>NQLW01000048.1:4618413-4632015 GCA_002312845.1 Kalanchoe fedtschenkoi
GATCGTATGTGACCTTAGTTCCATCCACCTCCAAATTTATCTTAGAAGGAGGTTTTTCAGTGGCTAGTAATGTTTTAAAAAAATTAATCAACTCCTGTTTAATCACATCAGGGGAGTCTGTGGTCCCTGATGAGGTGTTTAGTTGGAGAATACGAGAGTTTATTCTATTTCTTAGTTTTAATATATTATTATTGTTATTTAATGAAAATTTTTAATTATGTTTTTTTTTATTTTTCTTCTTTAAACAAATAATTAAAGTAATATAAATAAATAATAACAACATAATGAAATATTTATTATATTGGTAATTAGTTTGGTATAAAAATGTATAAAAAAGTAATATGACACGTGGGTTCATGTGCAGAAGTTTATGAAAGGTTTATTCAATGTGAGTGAGAGATTTATGAAAAAGAGATTTATGAAGTTTGTTATGTGGCATGATACAAATTTGACGTGGCATGAGGGATAGGGATGCCCTTGTCGCCTTGCAGGAGATGCAAACTGGCAGCTTTTCCGCCTCGGCTACTGCCCTGCGTACGACGCTCGCGTGTCACGCGAGCCACGAGTCCCGCGTGTGCCGCGAGTGTTGCGTGCTCCGCGCGTGCCCTGCGTTCACCCCAGACTCTCCCTGCTTCCATGACCTCGCTGCTTGCTCGAGGTACTCCACTGCACAGGCCCCATAGTACCCAGGTTCTTCGGGCATCAAGTCCTCTGGACGCAGAATGGGCCTTGTGCCTTCATGAGCCAGCAAAGCATTACATAGGTTCTTCAAACCACTATCATGTAGGCGTTGCCTCTTAGGCTTTGCGCTCCGCGTTCTAGGCTTCGTGTCATTTCTTGTAGGCTTTTTGAGCCGCCGCACCCTAGGTCTTGTGACACTCTTTGCAGATTCTCCGAACCGCCACACCGTAGGCCTTGTGCCACCCTTTATAGGCTCTCCGAGCCCTATGATCTTTGGACCACTATCAATAAAAAAAATATATTAAAAAAAATATTAAAAATAAATTCAATCTCTAAATGAGTCGTAGATTGTTTTTGTTGGTCAACCAAAGATTTTTGTGGTCTATATATTAGAGAATCGTATCTCCGATCCTTGCAAAGATTTTTGTGGTCTATAAAAATTTCTACTGGAACATTTAAAAATAGAAGACATGGTCCCTTCACCCCTCTAACCAAAATTGAAAGAGACCGAGGTAAAGCACAGAATGGAGCTTGAGGGGGAGCATTAGGAAACAAATTACTAAGGTTACGTTTGGTAGCTCGTATGGAATAAGAATGTGTATTATTAACACTCATATTAATTACGAATTTTAAAGAGTAAAATAAGTGTTACATATCATTAATAAGTATACAGATCATGAACTAAACATTTCTATATATATTAATTATGTTATTTCATTATTAATACACTATACCAGACTTAGCTTAAAAATAGAGAGGATAAAACGTAAGCGGTGAAAAAAATTTGTGGAGTATAAAAAGGGAGCCAATCAATATCTAAGAAACTTAAAAATAGAGAGGATAAAACACTCTAGAGCCGAGACTTTATTATTCAATAAAATGGTAATTTATGTGCAATAACAAATTTCAGAAGTAGAAAAATGACAAGGCTCTTGCATGAAATTAAAAATATCAACAATTGTAAATAGTTAAGCATTACAACACTATGTTAGTTTTAGTAAAAACTTTATGTAGACTGAATCGAATCCTGTATGAATAAGCATTACACTATTTGAGTTGTGTGATCAATGATCTTTCAAGATGTCCTTTTAATGGGAGCATGATAAAAATTAAAAATTTCAAATTAGATATGCAATTTTAATATATTAATAATTAAAATTTTACCCATCAATCAATGAGAACATTGACGGGTCATAAAAAATATTATATATGTTGACTCATCGTATTCAAATAATGATGTCTCAAGGAATCATTAATTGCATCACGTGACACATGGCATCATTATCTTTACTGTTTTAATAATTAAAATTTTACCTATCAGTAGAAATAAAAAAGATACTAAACTATCATTATTTATTTAATTGCAATCAGAATTATTATGATTATCAAAAAGAGTGAGATGAAAAAAAATTGAATTAATTTTCTAAAATAAAATTTACCATGGCATTTCTAAATTAATATTTTTATGAGATTTAGATTTGTGTGTGAAAATTACGTCATTTAGTTATCAAAATAAATTATATCATTTTGCGCACATAAAGAAAATAACTTTTTTTGATAACCAAACGACGTAATTTTTAAACACAAATCTAAATCTTATAATAATATGAGTTTTAATGGTGAATTTTATTTGAGAAAATTAGTCTAATTTTTTTTCATCACACCCTTTCGAAAATCGTGATAGTTTTGACAACAATTGGATAAACAGTGATAGTTCAAATCCTCTTTTGAGTTTTTCCCATCTATGGAACTTTTGTGATTGAAATGTTTGCTCAATGCTCCCTTCATCCTCAATCAGAAATCATTTAAGGTAAGGTAAATTTGATTAAATATAGAAGATGTTAATGATAGTTGTTGAACAAACTAGATAGGTAGGTGATTAATATTTTTTTAAAAAATAAAATTAGTAGATTATTATTCGTGAAGAATAATCTTTTCAATTATTAATTTTTGACGTTTTAAGATATTTGTTGATATTAAATATGTATTAAAAATTATAAAATAACAAATAAAAGTGGACAAAAAAATTCGATTAAGTGACGAGCAAAAGAGCAGAAGTATTTTTAACTATGCTGATCAGCATTTGTATAACTTTAATAAATATTATTATAAAAACATCAACTATGCGACTGGAAAATTGATTTCATCAATAAAAAAAGTCCTTCCTGGAAAAAGAGACGACCTAAAAGTATTTTTTAACTTAATTTACATGATTTCATTTTATAATAAATAAATAAATAAATTTAATTTATCTTAATGTATGAGGATGGAAGTGAGGACTACTCAAAACTTCATTATATCCAATAAGGTTTTTAATGTTTTTCTGTGCGTTCTCCTAGCCACATAGCTGGGCCAATTTTAGTGTCCAATTTATTAAAGTGGAGACATTCTAATAATGCTGAAGACATGATTTGATTTTGTCTTCAAATAATTGTAGATTGAAATTAATCATTCTCGTGTAGTACTTGATTAATCAAACTAATAATTATAGCAATATACAATATATTTTATCTAAGAATGGTTATTGTTGGGAATAGATGAATAAAGTGGAGAGAAATATTGGAGAGAAACTTTGTAGGAAACTCACACCTTGCTAGGAAGCTCACTCTTTATTTCTTGGATGCTTACAAGTGATTACATGAGGGGTATTTATACTTGTTACAAAGAGGAATGGATGGCTAGGATGAAATTCATCCAATGGCTAAAAATAAGGACTCTAGAAAAATCTACTTCATGTAGGAGGATCCAAGGAGTTCTAGAGAACTCCACATCCTTCCCCTCTTCTCTTCATTTTGGGCTCCTCTTTTGTGTTCAATTTTGGACTTAATCTTTAGCCCATGGACTTGGACATTGATATGTTCAATAGTTATGAGACTCAATTCATTCATTTTCATTGGCTCCATATAAATGGCAGTTGATAGTGTCGGAAAGAGTAGAATATGAACGAGAGACTTTTGATTGATCACCAGAACATATTTAATACATTAACTAATAAAATATTTGATGAATATTTATCTGATGTCGAACCTTGTGCAGAGTTGATGATTTTTTTTTATTATATCTGAAATCCTCAACATTCATATCAGATTGGATGATTTAAATAATTTTAAACTGGAATTAAATAATTTTGACGTTGCCATTTTAATCATTGATGGCGATTCTGTATAAATTAACTTACTTAAATAAAATAAATATAGGTTCTATCATGATTTATGTCCGTACCTTTGTCACTTGAACCCGAAAAACGAAATGCGTATAAAACAATTTGTCGAGCACAGAAAAAAATTATTAATTTATGATTTAGTGGCTAATAGTATAATTCTGAATTTAACTACGCATACAACGAGCATCAGGGAACAAAAGCAGCATAACTCTAATTAATAATGATCATTTATGACCATGTTACACTTGGGGCCAAATTTGTGATATTCATTGAGAAGCAAGTAGCCAAGATACTATATTAAGCTGACAAATATCTGTGTACGTAGGTGTAGCTGACAATCCTTGTATTTTGCTTGATGTTGTAATAAGTACACTGATTCTGAGTTTTCTTCATATTTGACAGACGTTGAAAAAGTTACACAAGGATTATTTGACGACCCAGTCCTCTTCGTCATTGTTATTGGTTATAATCTGTTCCACTCAGTGTTACTGATATGGGCAACAAAATGTACTATTTAGCTATTTGTGGGGAGCTTCGAGTATGAAAGGTAACTTAGAGTATATTTATATTTTGTATTGGTCTTATATATGTGGAGCTATTGAATGAAATAAAATCATCGAAGAAATTAATCCCTAACCTATTCTTCTGCTTCCGTCATCTCCTAATTCCCCGACTCATCTCTTCTCCTCCCTTTCCCAGAAATGCTTTAATCCTCATCTACAGTACTTCTTCCCTCATTTCTAGTCACAAAAAGGTTGGTTGCATCATTTGATGCTTTCATTTAGAGGAAGTAAGAGGATGCAGACAAGTCCTAATTTTTCCATCGTATGGAATTCAATCAATCCGACGTTGATTGAGTATTGCAACAAAGTCAAAAGCAGTTCCAGAAGAGGTTCCATGAGGAATAACTCGCTAATACATGAAGAATGAGGAACAACCACAACAAGTTAGATAACGGATTTACCAAACCAATTAACTCCTTTCTTGAAGATCCAGACTCGGTGGGGACCAGCGACATCCATGCTGATGAGGTTAACACCAAACTAACTAGTGAAGAGGAAATTGTGTACGAAAATGAGGGACTCTTGATAGTGAATGATTTCAGCTTTGAGCGAAGCAAGGAACACCACACTAAGGAGAATGTGAGCTCCGTGCAAAAGCAAGCCCACTGATTCTCAATATTCACTAGCTGAAGGCAAGGTTATGATGACAAAAAAATATTAGAGGTATTCTGCTTAACAGCTCGATTTTGGTTACTTCAATTAAAAATACATATGCGGATTCCTGCCTATTGCCTTCCATTCAAGGTTCAAAAATCTTAGAATTATTGTGCACACCAGCTCTTTGGATAAATGTTCCAGTGAACTTGCGTTCTAAATATAGGGAGAAAATCTTTAAAAATTTATGCACATCAGGTGTTTGCATAAATACTCTAGTAAATATGTCTTCTCAGTTTGCTACTTCTTTGAATTTGAGCAGGACTATTTACTATTTTGTTGGGGTTTTGAAGTGCTGATTCTATAATATCTTGGTCAAATAAGCCTCCTCCGCAACCACTTGACCCTAAGCACCAAGATGATTTTTGATATAAAACTATGGCAAGCTTATGTCTCATTTAGCCAATTAATTGTTGACACGCGTGATTTTACTTTTAAAAATAGAGATGTGAGAGGACAACAAGAACAAGCGGTCCCTAATGAAAGTTTGCAAACATAAGTTCACACTATTTGATGGAGATTATAATTAAGAAGATTCAGCTTTTAGAGGACAAGTGTGTGTCTCTTAAGAATGATGAGGGTGATTTAGCTACCGAGAAGAAGAAAATTAAATTGTAGCAACAATTTCGTCAAGCAACTCAAAAAGAAAATTATTTCAAGAATTGGTTGGACAATAAACAAGATAGTCAATCAAAATTAGAACATCCTGGCATGACATGTCAAGAGAAAGTTTTCATCCGATCATAATCTTCAGGCTGGATGAGAATTTTTCCACTTCACGTTGCAGAAAAGGATCCAAGTTCGGGATGGACAAATGTTTGACGTAGATATGACCCAGGTCATTGTAATTATGACACAAAAAGCCCACGAGATTGGCGGTATATAAATCTTCTAACAAAGGCTATTAAGGAGAAGAAACAATCACTAGATTACGGTGACTTCATGGCAGAAGTCAAAACATTGGATGCTCATTTTGGTGGGGGAGTCTTAGTGCTGTCACTGGATATCTCACTCGGAAAGATGAGGTCACTACAAACTTCACCCTAGCCTTTTTTCTTGCTCCACGAGACAAAGATTACTTTATATTAAAAGATGCATTCAGATATGGGAGATGTTAGATCTCAAGAAGAAGCTCATGTTTCTGTAAATGAGATAGAAAATCCAATTACTCAAGACTAAGATATCTCATCACAAGAAACGCCTATTCTTGAAAATCATCTGCTGTGGAGGAAGAGACAGTGGAGGAGCCGGGTGAAACTGATGTCAATTATTCCAAGGCCCTTGAAGTGACAAGCACAGAGCCAGTTGTAGAGGTTGTAAATGAAACTCTAAAAATTTCATCTGATTTCATAAGCACAACAAAGGAAGTTCAAAAAAGGTCTCATGCTTCTATAGTCAAGGTCCCCGCACCATTGCCAAATCAAACAGTACACCTAATACTGCTAAAGATGCCTCAAAGACTATTATGAAGCTAAAAAAAGTTGTGGTTGCTCCTGCAAAAGATGTCTCAAAGACTTTAAGCAAAGATGTTATTGAAAATGGAAATCAGCAATATGAAGAAGGTTATTATTCCATTTACATTAAAGTACTGCCTATGAATGCCTCCCCAGCTCAGGTGGAGGCTGTGTTTAAGCAGTTTGGACCTATCAAAACAGGCGTTGTACAAGTTAGAGGTAGCAAGGAGTTTTGTTTGTTTTGGTTTTATTGAGTTTGAGGAGGCAAGTGTCGTACGTACCAAAGGCAATTAAGACATCACCTATCCTAATGAGAGGGCATGAAGTTTTTGTATAGAAAAAGAAATCCATAAATTCTTGAGTGAACAAGAAACGATTTCCTGCAAGAAGAGGGAAAGATTTCAAGTATGAAGATGATCAAAGAGTTCCTGATATTGAGGACAGTGTCATTTTCCATGGGTGAGGAATGATATAGGCACCAGGATGCACTATTTAACTATTTCTGGGGAGCCTAGAGTATGAAAGGAAACTTAGAGAGCATGTTTATATTTTTATTGATCGTATATATGGTGCTACTGAATGAAATGGAATTATTGAAAAAATTAATCCTTAAACCTATTCTTCTGCTTCCGTCGTCTCTTTCCCCGGCTCATCTCTTCTCCTCCCATTCCTAGAAATCCTTTAATCTTCTACTCTTCTTCCCTCATTTATAGTAACAAAAAGGTTGGTTGCGTCAGTTACTCACACAAAAGTTTTACGATGGTGTTCGATTTTAGCATGTTTTGTGATGTTCTGATGTAATATAAGATATTGAATTATGTATGTGTATGGTGTATTATTTTAAATTTAATTTTATTATATTTTTTGCTTTTATAAAAATTTATTTTAATTAAAATATATTATATGAAATGTTTTTAAATTTCAATAAAGAAAAGAGGGTAAAGGGAAAAAAACAATCAGCTTATTGTGATTATAAATATGAAAAGTTAATTAAATAAATATAGTTAAATTAAATTCAAAATAAATTTGGAACGATTTGGAAGTGTAATAAAAATGAAATTAATGTAAAAATTTAGTCAAAAAAGTAAAAAATGAAGTAATAAAAATTGTAAAAAAATTAAAAATACATATTATCAAGCTTAAAAACCATAAACATACAAAAAAATATTTTAAAATAAAAATATAAATTAATTTTTCGTCATACTTTAAAATGAGAAGCGTGTTAAAAGAGCACACTGATTATCACATAGACACGTCTAGATGATTTGGATACTATGCCATTTAGCAATAATGTCCAACTGATTTTTATCAAGGAGTCGGTCGAGATGACAACGAGAGAGAGAGATGGGCCTAACCATGCCTCTTTGTGATGACCTCGACATTTAACTCAAAGCCACCTGTCTAACTGATAACTGACAACTGCAAGTTGACGGCAATTAGTCGCCATGAGATCTCTTGTATTTACTTCCTCCATTCTAAAACATGTTATTTAACATTAATTTGAGTAAATTAAAATGGAATTGATACTAATGGTTGAACAAATTTAATGAATATGTTATTAATTTTTTATAAAAAATTTATGCAAAAAGTAAAATTAGTAGATTATTACTGGTTATGAATTATTTTTTTATTAATTATATGATAAAGAAGTGATTAATATTTGATATTTTAAAATAATTGTTGATATTAAATACAATTTAATAACTATTAAGTGACAAATAAAATAGACAAAAAAATTTAATTAAGTGATATATAAAAAAAACAGAGAGAGTATAATCTAACTAATTCAAGTTCAATGTCTCTCTGGCAAGCCAAATTTTCTAATTAGTGTTAAGGATGTGGAAGTTGAAGATAGCAGGTGGAAACGATCCTTACATTTTCAGCACCAATAACTTCGTGGGAAGGTAGACATGGGAGTTCGATCCCTGAAGCTGGAATCATTATCACTTCTTTAATTACGATTCAAACAATTTTATTAAATTATTTTCTAATTATGATTGATCGAGTATGAAAAATGTCATTTTATTTATATGAACGAAATGATATTATGTAATTTTATGACTAAATGACATAGTTTTTGCTAACAAATCTGCTTTTTATATTAGTTTAGGAGTGTAATTGTAAATTTTATTTTATAAAATCAGTCTAATTTTATTTTTTTGCATCATTTTCAACAATTCAGATAGTTCGAACCATAATTAAGAAAGCGGTGAAAGTTCGGGACACCTTTTAAGTTTTTTTCTTATATCGAAGGATATATTCGGTTTAGGAAAACTTTGGTGAAAAATGAGAAGTAAATGAAAATTTTAAAGCAATCAATCTAATTTTTTATCTTTGTTTGGTTTGCTATGAAAAATGTCAAGGAAAATAATAATGATCCATTTCATTTTCCATCGATCATCTTTGTATTTTCAATCTCGTTGGATATATTGAACTTAATTGATCGGTATATTCAACTTAATAAAAAAACGTTCTTGTCAGATACATTGAACTTGATCGCATACATTGAACTTAATAGAAAAAGTGATTATTTAGTTCACATACATTGAACTTTATTATATCATATTTGTAGGTGAAGAGTTAAAATCACATTTTCCACCAAATTTTTCACCTAATATTTCTTTCGTTTATATTTTCCATCAAAATCAAACATTAAATTTTATTAATTTTTCATCAATTTTTTTTCAACCAAATTTTCCTTGAACCAGACACAGCCTAAGTAAATAGTGAAAAAATGCAAGCAATTGAAAAAGACTTTCAATCAGTTATATATTTTTGAGCCTATATACTCCCTCTATCCTCTTTTACATGTCAGTTAATCAAATTTTTTTGTCCATTTTTACTTTTCACTTAACAATTTTCAATATGTATTTAATATCAACAACTATCTTAAAACTTCTAATATTAATCACATCCTTATCATAATCAATAAAAAAATCATTCATCACCAGTAACAATCTACCAATTTTACTTTTTGTACAATTTAAAAAAAATATCAACCATCCACTCATTAAATTTATTCAACCGCTAATATTTACTCAATTTTAATCTATTTAAATTAATCTTAACAACATGTATTATAGGAGAGAGGGCATCTAAGGAAATGTAAGTAGTAACAGGACAGCAATCCCAAAGCCAAACCAAACATCACACATCAATTTCATTCGAGGAGTCGTTCGAGATGACAATAAATGAGGGGACACGTGGGAAAGATGCAGAGAGAGGGCGACAAGCAAGTTGGCCTTAACCATGGCTCTTGGTGATGCAGTTGACAAGTAAGTTTCAGCTCATTTAAAATCGAAGCCACCTGTCCTCCTGCCAACTGCAAATGGCGGTCATATATTCGCCACGAAATATCTTGTATATATAACCTCGCTTATCCCCGTTCTACATCTCACAGCAAAGCTAAATTTTCGAATTAAGTGTTAAAGATGTGGAAGTTGAAAATAGCAGAAGGTGGAAATGATCCTTACCTTTTCAGCACCAATAACTTCGTGGGAAGGCAGATATGGGAGTTCGACCCCGAGGCTGGAACCCCTGAAGAGCTATCAGAAGTCGAGGCCATGCGTGCTAATTTCTACAAGAACCGGTTCGATGTTAAACCCAGTTCTGATCTTTTTTGGCGCATGCAGGTATACGCGCATATAGAGATTAGAGAATCAAGTAAAAGTCTTTCTACTCAACTTTCAATTTGTGAGATTACTATATTAAAACTTACAAGTATTAATACTATTTCAACAAATTGTTTCCATGGAGGCCTCTTGAGAGCCAATCAATACATGTTAATACTTTGCATTTCAATTTGCTTATGAAGTTCCTAAAGGAGAAAAATTTCAAACAAACTATACCACAAGTGAAAATCAAGGATGGTGAGGAGATAACGTTGGAGACTGCAACTGCGGCATTAAGGAGAGCTGTGCATTACTATTCAGCCTTGCAGGCAAAAGACGGCCATTGGCCTTCAGAGAGTGCTGGTGCTTTGTATTTCCTGCCACCTCTGGTAATTAAGAAATGCATCTCTATTATATTCCGCAAAGCTACTAGCTTCTTAATGGAACGTCAAACGTTATTTTGATGATCTATTCATATATTTTAACTTGATTTATATTGTGTAGGTTATATGTTTGTACGTCACGGGACATCTTAATACAGTACTCTCAGTCGAACACCGCAAGGAAATCCTACGTCACATTTACTGTCACCAGGTGAAGGACTTTAATTCAGCAGCTTTAATCCATGATATATACATTTATAAAGAGATTTCAGCAACTTCAAATTCATATGCGTAATGAGATCAGTTCTAAGAATCGTTCATTCTACATTATATTATTCATCATCCTTCGGTTAAATAGCTTTTGAAGGTTTAAATTCATACATGCATGCGTGTGGGATGAATTTGGACCACCAATCACCCATTAATATACAATTCATATGTGTTCATCACATGTCACCCACATTTTCTCTATTCTCTTCTAATTTTTAAAATTTATTTATATAATTATATTGATATTTTTTTGAAATCAAGTTTCATAATCAATTAAAAAAATTATAATGTATAATTTAAGATCCATTTTCATTATGTTTTGATTTTTTTTATAAAATATAAAGGTCAAAACAATAAATTTAAAGTGCATATTTCATAATTCATAGCTTAAAGTTCAAAGTACAAAATATAAAATTTAATGTTCAAAGTTCAAAATACAAACTCTGAATCAAAATTTGAACTTTGAACTCGTCACTTTGTATATTACTCTCTCCGTCCTCTAATACCTGTCATTTAAGGTTAATTTGAGTAGATTAAGGTGAAGTTAATGTTAGCGGTTGAACAAATTTAATGAGTGGGTGGTTGATTTTTTAAAAAAAAATCATGCAAAAAATAAAACTGATAGATTTATTACTGGTGATGAATGATTTTTTTTATTGATTATGATAAAGAAGTGATTAATGTTTGATGTTTTAAGGTAGTTGTTGATATTAAATACGCATTGAAAATTATTAAGTGACAAGTAAAAGTGGACAAAAAAATTCGATTAAGTGACATGTGAAAGAGGTCAGAGGGAGTATATATTTTGTACTTTAATACTTTTTAGAAAAACTGTCTATCTCTGCGCGCGTAGTAAATCAATTTATGTAATTATATGATTTTTTTAATTCAAAATTCATAATAAATTTAGAAAAATATATAAGGTTCAATTCAATATCCATTGTGGATATTTGTTTTGAATTTTTTTTGAGAAGTTCCACATCCCATCTTTACTAAAGTTCAGGATAAAGTTTAATATTTAGTTTAAAATTCATTCCCACGTGCTAAAGTTATGTCTAAATTTTAAAAGTGCAGGAGGCATTTTAGTCTTCAGTTTAAAGTTTAGAATGAACTTTGAGTTTTGTCTGGAGACTAAAGTTCATCTTGAACTTAAGTAAATTTTAGGAAAAAAATTATTAAAGTTCAAAAGAACTTTAGGTGTTGAACTTTATTTCTTAATATATATATGTATATATAGGTGAATTGATTACGAGCACTTAAATTGTGAACAAACTGTGAATGATTCTTAATCATTTTTTGTTTCCTTTTTAAAATTTATTCATTATGCTTTACTAATTATTTGAATTAAATATGACAAATATGGAAATGTGTAATTATCTACTATATTTGATAAAGTATTAGTAAAATGAATGGTTTAAGTTTTTATTTTTATCTCATAATTGACATTTTGATCATTATTAACAATAAATATTTTTTTCTATAAAATAATGCAAATTTGTTTTCATTATTATTCACTGTTACATATAGTTCACCATCACATATTATATAATGCGCATTATATACACACACTGAATCATGTGTGTGCATCAAATACTCAATAGAAATCACGCGTGTACACACATATTACACGCACATATTGTTCTTAACTTAAGTGTTCACAATTAATCTATATTTTACATATATAGAGAGGGTGGATCAGTTGAGAACCTTCTTAAGTTGAGAACCTTGTGGACAAACGTGGACCAATCATTTTGTTCACAAAACGACCGTGTTTTGATTATGATATCTCATTTTTTGACTTTATTTATTATACTTTATTAACTTTTATTTAGTAACATATATTACATAAATCTCACTTGATTAATTAAGAGCAAATCACTCCATCAAGTTAATTTAATAAATATATTAACATACGTTACTAAAACTAAAAACATAATAAATGAAGTTATAAAAATGGATATATAATGATAAAATACGGTCATTTTATGCCGGGCCGGCTCGCAGAAATTGAAGGCCTGTGCAACTAAAAATTTTGAGGCCTAGCACAACCCATACAAGGGCATATGTCGCCTAGCACAATGACCGCTGAAAGACATGTGCAAGTGCCAAAACCATTAAGCCTGCCAAAAAATTTAACTATACATTGAAGGACCCAGCTTGGCTCATGAGAACGAGCTGATAAAACCTGGTGCATCAACTGAAGCTCAACCAATGTGCATTTCACGTAAGAAATAACGCAACCAAAGTGTAAGTTTTGGACTAAACTATAGTCAAGCTTTTGAAGCATCCAAGTACAAGATGCTCAAAAACTTATTTTTCCAAACACTAATTGTAAAATTACCAGAGAAACAATTTAGACCCTTAAACACGAACTGACGGATCACACCCATTTTCATAAGTATGTAAGAACCGGCTTCTATATCATGGATCGAGACACTTCGGTATGACAAATCAAAAAAGCTGGGTACTTGTCCATCTTTCACATCAAGCCCAAGGGTTGATCCTGGATGATCTTCCTTCAACTCCTTTATATGAATCCTTGACATTCAGCTGCCCACTTCAATAAGTTAAAAATATAACCCCATCACTAACTGAAGAAAAACAATTGAACCAAGCTTTAATAGACAAAGCTAGCCAATAAACAAGATATTGTCTGGTTAACCCCAACCAGGCAACCAAAGAAAACGCCACCACCATCAAAGCATTTTGAATGCCCTTAATTCGCAGCTGATTTTTGAACTAAATATAGGGACAAGCAATGGCAACAATAAACAAAGCATCAGATAAACAACACAGCTGCAAAATCTCTCAAAGATGATCGTT
>NQLW01000048.1:4640173-4680973 GCA_002312845.1 Kalanchoe fedtschenkoi
TATGGTTTGATTCTAAGCAAAATCTTAGCCAGTTTCACTAGCTAGTGCATGATAAATTCAGGTGTCGAATCATTACGGATTGTGTAATGAACCATAAACTCATTTCAAGAGAAAATTTTTTGGGTGGACACAAGTGAACTGCGGGTACCACCAATAATGAGTCGGGTGACATTTTGAAAAGTAGTGCATGTGACGACTCACCAGTAATTTTTAATTTTTTTTCACTTTTCAATACGTCATGTGACGACTCCTCATTGGTGCGTCCACAATCCATCATGATTCTTGTCCACTCAAAAATTTCTCATTTCAAGAAGAAGAGAATACCACTATATAAGAGTAAGAAATCGGTGATATTTAGCACAAATAAGTGAACTTTGTTAAAATTTGGTAGCTGTAATTTAGAATCCTAACTGGATGAGGCACTAGACGAGAAGGCTTTCACTTTCAAAATTTTATAAAAATATCTTACTTATAAAACTTGAAAATGTTGAATTAGATTCATTACAAAAATAAGACAGTTAAATTAAGTTAGTCTTAGGTGATGTAAGTGTCTAATTAGGAATTTGTTTTCTTATTTCGAATTATTTTATATGTGAAAGTAATTAAGGAAAAAATGACTTATGTGTACTCCCTCCGTCCTCTAATACATGTCGTTTACGGTTAATTTGAGTAGATTAAGGTGAAGTTAATGCTAGCGGTTGAACAAATTTAATAGGTAGGTGGTTAACAATTTTTTAAAAAAGTTCGTGCAAAAAGTAAAATTGGTAGATGATTATTGGTGAAGAATGTATTCTTTATTGATTATGATAATGAAGTGATTAATGTTTGACCTTTTAAGGTAGTTGTTGATATTAAATACGCATTGAAAATTGGTAAGTGACAAGTAAAAGTGGACAAAAAAATTCGGTTAAGTGACATGTAAAAGAGGACAGAGGGAGTATGTGCGTAGTTGAAATGAATTAGTAACCAGTTTTAAATTTAACATTTTGTCTTGATGGGTTCTACGATGTACTACCGGGAGTAACAACACATGAATTTTCAAATACTGCATTTACCTAAGTTTTATATGTCGAACTTTTGAATGATTTAATGAGCGCGTATAAGTATTGGAGTGCTATAAATGTTGTCTTTCACATAAATGTGTTGTGCATTACATATATGTTTTTCTGGATGATTTGAGATGCTATATCGACAAATCTCTCTTTGAAGTTCGCGATGAAGTCGTCCAATTCATCATTGATTATGCAGAGATCGTAACGACTAATGATATGATTGACTAGTGTTGTAGTTTAGGTCTTTGGAATTAAGGAAATTGAAGTCATTGTAAAAAATGGTTATATTATGGATGTGAATGTGTCTCGTTGAAACCTATTAAAACAGACTTGTATAAAAGTTACATGTGAGCCAAAATGGCTTTTGTCTACAGGAGGAAACCTTATAATCAAATTCAATATAAAAGATAATAAATTAAACGGTGTTTTTTAGTTATATGTGTCATCTACTGTACTTATATTTTTTATAAATAATTAAATTAGTAAATGGTGGCACTTTTTGCTCACAAGCGTCGTCTAATGTGTATACTTTAGATGACACTTATTACAATTAAGTGTCATCTAAAATTCACCCGTTAGGTGGTGCTTATAAAAAGAGTATCACCGTCGTCTAAAGAATACATATTATGCGGCCCTTGAAATTCTTGATTTATTGAGGCGCTTGAATAAATGACATTTTTTAAACACCGTCTTATGAACAAAATAAACGTCCTTAAATATTTACATGTTCTTTTAATATGTAGTCGTGAACCTATGAGAGTTCAACATGGATCTCATAAATTGATATGATTTCGTTGTGACTGATAATTTCTAAAATCTAAAAGTTATTTTGTCATAATGGGAAATTGCACTCTAATCCTAATATTGGTCTTCTGGGGAACATCTACTATTTATCCATGATATTATAAATTAATAAAAATCCATGTAAATGTATCTTGTAAATGGGAAAGTAAAATTAATTTTATGTAGTAATGTTCACAAAATATTTTACTTTTTCCTTTGGAAATCTAATTTGCTTTCCTATAATAAGTAGATATATAAATTTTTGACCAAAATTAGTCTTCCTCTTAATGTTTTCATTTAAAGTCTCATTATATAACATACTATTAATGGTGCATTATTATTCATGTTTGCGCATCGTTGAATTCTTTTCAGTTTAATCAGAGCCAATTTTGATGAATAAAACGAACAATTAATTTATTATAGATACGTTTTATGTATCATAGATATAGATATATATGTACCTCGAGCTCAATCCTCATATACCAACACAAGCTTTACTAGTGTAAAAATGGTTACCATAACCAGCCTCATCCTCGCCATCTTCCTAATCCTACAAGACCAAATCATACCGGCCCTCGCCACCTCCTCGTCCTTCCCAGCCATATTAGTATTCGGAGACTCACTTGTTGACACAGGAAATAACAATTTCATACCAACACTCTTCAGAGCCAACCATGCCCCCTATGGCCGAGATTTTCCCGGTGGGGAGCCAACCGGAAGATTCTCCAACGGGAGACTCATGGTGGATTTCCTAGCCGAACATTTGAAAATAAAAGACACGGTCCCTCCAGCCCTCCAACCTGAGTTGGACGAGAATGACCTACGCACTGGTGTGAATTTCGCATCCGCTGGTAGCGGGTATGATGATATCACCAGTGCTGGATCGGTCATACCGTTCTCGAGGCAAATGGAGCACTTGGAGAATTATGTCAGCAAGCTGAAGCAGGTGGCAGGAGATGAAGCGCAGAATGTGTTGAATAATGCTCTGGTGGTCATCAGTTGCGGAAGTAATGATTTCGGCCTTAGTTATTTTGGTGGAGTTAGAAAGGTTGAGTTTACTCTTGGCGGATACCAAGATTTTCTGCTCCGTAAGTTGGAAGGGTTTTTAAAGGTATGAGGGTTATTCTTCAACTTAGTTCACTAAATAACTTTATTTTATGGATTGATTTTTTTGCATAAAAGGCCCCGCAAAAATAACATATGTGGAACAAAATTTTTGCAGACTATGCACGAGATGGGGCTGCGTAAAATAGCCGTCATGGGGCTGCCAGCGGGAGGATGCTTACCAGTGATCAGCAGTATAATTCGGACATGTGTTGAACCGACTAATGCAGCGGCCCAAGTTTACAATCAGAAACTGAAGAGCATGTTATCAAAACTACAGGCATCTCTTCCAGGAAGCAAGTTGGCTTATGCAAATATTTTTGATACCTGGGAAGACATGTTCAACAACCCACACAAATATGGTACAGTTGATATATATATATACATATATACACACTTGCATTGGTGAAAATTTTTGCTGACAGTGTTGAACATTTTTAGGGTTTTCGGTGACAAGCCGGGGATGTTGTGGAGGGTACCTTCTTGTGACCGGACCTCTTTGTAACGCATTCACGCCGCTTTGCCCAGATGCTAACCAGTATATGTTTTGGGATAATGTTCATCCAACAGAAGCGGCATACAAAAACATGGCTCAAGCCCTGATAACGGAAACCCTTCCTCAACTTTCATGAGTTATATCCAGGGGGGAAAATTATTTCAAGGACCAACAAGCAATGTAGCTCTAGACAACATTTCAGTCATCAAATGAATTTTCATTGAGTATACTGTAATTTTCAAGTCTGAGTTTCCGTTTCAGAAAATAGCCCAAAATTTTAGATTAAGACAAGTGACTAATAATTAAGAGGAAATATTGTTGGGTTAATCTCATGATTAGCCCAACCAAGGCTTAACAATTTAAGGTTCACGATCATGGAATATTTTGTTTCAATTCTGACAATTATGGGTTAAAGGCTTGCAGATGGCACAAGAAAATTTTGGGGCTTAGTCAAAACTTTTAATTTTTCTTGTGCTTGATGTTGTTCTTAAATTTTCTACAGTACTAGTTTGTTAAATTTTAATTTTAATTTTATTATGAAATTATATGCATTATGTTTACTTGAAATTAAGGTTTGTACTCAATTGAGTACACTATACTTGACCAAGTAGGATTTCTTTGTGAATTCTACTCGCCTGAGTAAAACGGATTTATGAGATGCTTAGAGATTTCTCTTAGATTCACGGCTTGAGTAAGATTTTACTTACCGAGTAAGTGTACTCGACCAATTAAAATGATTTTATGAGACATTGAACTTTCTCTAAAGGTTACACGGTCCGAGTAAGCTTTTACTCGATCCCGTAAATGGCCGAGTAAGCTTTTACTCTATCCCGTAAATGGTCTGTACTCGACCAAATAAGTAATTTGTACTCAAGCTAGTATGGGAAAGAATTGGTCTTTAATGTTGATAATCTCTAATTAAAACGGAACCAACAAGATATTTTGATTAGATATTTAACTTTTGATTTTGGGATTTTTGAGAATTAATTTTAATAATACGTGATTAGTTTGTGACCAAAGTTGATCATAATTATGTAGTGTTATTATAAATTTTCCCTATTAATCAATTATTTAAACTTCTTTTTCAATTCTTTTCAACTGTAATTTGGACTACAACTGTCGTTAGCATATTATAGTTAATCATACCAACATATGATTAATTTCATAATTGACATTGGTTACTTATATTTATTAATGATATATTTCTTTTCTAATTCATTTCTTTATACTTCAAACATTGCTAGCCACATTGTTGGCATTGATCAGCTTAACGGCACTCACTTCTTTGCCTACATGGAAAGAAAGAGATGGATGTTCTTGACTTAGATCACGACTTACGAGACACCACTCCCACTTCTTCTGATTCTAATCAGAAGAATTATCTTGAGAAGAAGATTATCTATTATGCCAATTCTTAAATGTGGGATTGACAGTCCAACCTCTTATGCCTTATGATAATTAAAACTATCATAAATGATGCAATCAGGAGAGCTATTTTAAACTCAGAGAACGCAAGGGATTATCTTGCTAAAGTTGAGGAACAATTGAAATATTTCCTAAAAGTTTATGTCATCACCCTCGTAATGAAAATATTAAACACTAAGTATGATGGCTCCGAAAGTATAAGAAAGCACAATATGAGGATGTCTGACAGGCTGCTAAGCTAAAATTATGGACATGGCCAATTCTAATAGATTCATGATTCACTTTTATCATGTTTAATTTTCACTCTCTTGGGGACTAAACTGTTTTTAAATTAAAAAAAAAATTAGACAGATAACAAAGCCAAAAAGAATTTGAATTTCTCTCCTAACATGGAGCTTTGCCCTCTAAGGCATGAGAAGGGTAAGACACATGTTCCATCCTTATTGCTTCTATAAGAAAGAGGGACACATTAACAAGGAATATGTGGATTTTAAAAATTGACTCGTACAGAAAGGTAATTATGAAATTTTCTTCATCGATGAGTTTCTTTATGTTAATTACTCTATAAATTCGTAGTGGATTGACTCGGGTGTCACCGTGCATGTTACTAATTCATTACAGAAATTCTATACTATGCGGACACTAAGAAAAGGAGAGAGAATCTTAGAGTGGTGACTGGTAAAGAAGCTGAACTTAAGACTATTGGATCACTCCCATTAGTTTTAATTTACAGAGAGGTTTTATTTTTTATCTTCACGATGTCGTCTATGTTCCTAGCATGAGGAAAAACCTTATTTCTATTTCTCCTTTAGATAGCGATGGTTTTCTTTATACGTTTAGAAACAATAAGTGTGTCATTCATTTTGATAACAACATTGTTAGTCATGCCGCTTGACATGACAAACTCTATATGCTTTCACTTAATGAATCTCCTTTATTATCAAATGTATGTGATGATGTTTCAAATAAGCACATAAGTATGATGAATATAATGAGACTTCAATGAAATTATGACATTATTATTTAGGTAACTTTTCAAAGAGGAGAACATAACGTCTCATTAGAGAAGAGTTAATTTAATCCATTGACTTCTCTTATTCACATGTTTGCAATTTACTAGATTAACGGAAAGTATGTTAAACAAATCAAGAAAGGATCGGAGCCGCACGGGTACGGGTCCTTTAGAATTAATTCACAATGATACATGTGGACCGTATCCGTGACATCTCAGTGTACACGAATTTGACTTCTTTGTTATTTTTATTAATGATTTCTCCTGTTATGGAATATTTTTCCAATCCTGTGACATCAACAGTAAATCAATGGTGTTAGATGAAACCATGTCAATAGTAAATGAGCATTTTTCGACATATTTTCGGCCAACTTGCGGTGATTATGGGATTTCACTTTTTGGTCAACATTGTTTTATTTGAGACAGAAATACGGACCGTTTGATGGGCCTAATAAAATTTGCATAATTTATATTGATAAATCCATTTAAAGTGTGGTTAGCCAGTAGGATATTAGACAATAATTCTTTTTGATCAAAATTTTGGTAGGAAGACTGTTCGAAAAGAGAACTCTTGTGGTTTTCAGTCAGTTTTTCGGTAAAACGGCGCCGCCAATATATAATGATTCTGAATTTTTTTTTAGTTTTTAGGCAGACCTTCTGGGAATATATCAATCAATCTCTTACTAGTTTGAAATGACAATTTTTCTAAACATTTTGCGGTCAAAAATTTCTGCCCGAAGTTTGTGGCCGTTTTCCAGCTTATTTTTTGCCATATTTGCCGGGGACTTTACGGGTCGGCCATTTTATGCAACACCTAAAATAATTTAAAAAACAATTCATATTAAATTTTTTAACGTTTTCAAAACGGTGAAGCGGATTTTAATTTTTTTAAAAAAAAACTTGGACTAATAATGAAAATTTGATTGATGTAAGATGTCCATAAAGGTAATCTTGTCCGTTGAGTATCTAATTCGAATGACTGATTGCTATTTTTTATTTTATAAGTTAAACTTTACAATTTTTGTCTGTCACCGTGAACCTCTAACAATAAAATTTGATAAACAATCCTCATAAGGCGCGACCTGAGGATCAGAGGGCTTTGGCAGAGAAGCAGCAAGAAGAGTGGCGGGGGGCATCGGTGGAGCGGGGTCATCATTCCGGTAAGATTCTGAAGAACATTAATTATAAACTTATAATGTTCGAGGGTCATCATTCAAGTGAGATTCAAGGTTGGATTTTTTTCCGTGCAGAGTTATAAAGAGGAGTCTATCAATATATCGGCCATGTAGCTCAAGCCAATATGAAGCTTCAAAGGAAGCAGAAAATACTGATGAACACATACATGAACACTAGTTGCGCGCCTGAAACTCAGAACAGAAAAAGCTGTATAATTGTATCTCAAGGTCCATCTTCACCATCTTTAATCAAGTTGCATATATCCGAGCATTCGACCAAACTGCGCAAACAAGTCAGTTATAAGAAATAATCCTTAGCCATATAAGAGCTATATATAAGAGCGATATAGTTTCTACTGATCAGGGTGACTAAGGGTGTGAAGTTTAAGAGTTTTACCAGTAACGACGGCTTCGGAATCCGTCTTTGAATACCACCAGAGGCCTGCAAAATATATACAAATGTGGAACTTAGAGAACTGATCAGGCCTTTGGTATCTATTGAACTCAGTTATTATATCTACTTTCCTCTTTCCTGAAATGATAATCATTTTGATTTTTTGGAGGATAGTTCGATTCGTTATTTATTTATTTTTCAGTGGTTAGGAGTCGCTCCACATCTTGATAGTGGTGTCCGAACTTACTGTGGGTGAGCTCAGGCGCATACGGTAACACTAAGATCTCAAATCTAAGGTCTTAGGATTGTTAGACAACACCGTTATCTACTAGATCAACACCTTATCGGTTTTTTTTTTCTCAAAATATTATGATAAATATACTATGTTAACTGGCACATATTTAGTAGCGAATTTTATTTTGATAATAATTACTTTTTCTATCTTCTTTAACCAACTGTCACTTAATTAATTCTTACTTACTAACTTTCATTTGGTAATTAACCATTTTAATACATATTTAATACTTTCACCTAGATTAAAAAGATAAAAAATTAATTATTTTATCATCATGATTCATAAAAAAATTCTTCAACCGTGTACAACTATTACTAACTATTACTAGTAGACGGAGAGAATATAACATAATTTTTATGATTTATATTTTAAATAATTTCTGTTTTAATTCAAGTAAACTTAATGTGACTCAAAGTCGTGAATCTATAACTAGTATTAAGAGCACAGATGGACCAATAAACTGAATGTCAATTTGACATATAATTTTGATTGTAATTCAAAAACCATGAATTCATAATTTAATATATATATTTTTCACATTTCCTCAAATGATTTTTATTCAATAACGAAGACGCTCGACAGTTAATTTATATATACCTTCTGACATTTAGCGGACCTTCACCTGGAGATCCTCCGCCGCCGCGGATGCAAGTCGTGACGCATTTGATAGTACAAGACTCCGCCTGCCTGGACTTGGGACGCTGAATCTTTCCCCTGCTGCAATCCTGCGGCGCTGCGCATTCCCCTGACAAAGTCTGAGGTATGTCCGACAGCGTATCCGCCGCATCCGGGGCCGCCGCAGAAAACAGCACCACAGCTGCGAAAATCCCGGTCGCCGCCTGCTGCAAACTGCTCTGCACGACAACAAATCTGCATTTAGGTAACCCTATGTTTCCCTGCTTGGGTCTGAAACTCAGCGATGATGGGTAGGTCAGGAATCTGGAGCTGAGGGTGTTGATTGAGTTACATGATATCATGCTTTGGCTGGCCAGGGCAGAGAATTGCCTGCCATTTTTTCTCATCTTCTTGGTGTCAGAAATGATAAGGCCACGGATAATGTTGTGCCTTGGTTCCGGACACGTGTCATGTTGTCGTTGAGAAGGAGAGCCTCAGACAATAAATCCTGTAATGTATTTACCAAAATAATAAAATTGTTTGAACCAAACATATCCTTTCTTTTTTCACTTTTACATACCACGAAACTTATTTTTGTTTGTTCATTTTAATTTTTCCCTTAACACTTATCAATGCGTATTGAATATCTACAATCACTTTAAAAATCAAAATTTAGTGATTTCATAATCAATAAAAAAATTAATTCTATATCAGTAATAAAATATCACTTTCTATCTTTTACAAAAAAAAATTAAAAATATACATTAAATTCATTTAACTTCTAGCATTATTTTTTATTAAATTTACACTTAAACGACATGTACTCCCTCTGTCCTTTTTTACATGTCACTTAACCGAATTTTTCTGTCCACATTTACTTGTCACTTACCAATTTTCAATGCGTATTTAATATCAACAACTACCTTAAAATGTCAAACATTAATCACTTCATTATCATAATCAATAAAGAATATATTCCTCACCAATAATCATCTACCAATTATACTTTTTGCACGAACTTTTTTAAAAAATTATTAACCACCTACCTATTAAATTAGTTCAACCGCTAGTATTAACTTCATCTTAATCTATTCAAATTAACCTTAAACGACATGTATTAGAGGACGGAGGGAGTATGTCATAACAAAAGAAGTACAAACTTACATATTTAAAGCTTAAGATTTCAGCTTCAGGATTCAGCAGCCATTGGAAACATTGGAAATCAGTCAGATCAATATTGGGCCATTTATTGGGCTCATAGTTTGGGATATGAAGTGCATTGCAATCAGTAATTAGAGTTTAAGCTTTTTCAAATAATTTATGGGGGAAAATTCAAAAGACCTCTGAACTATCCGTACTTACTCAATTAAAATCCGAACTAGCGTGATTTTCAAAAATAGTGAAATTAAAAAAAATTAGACTGATTTTGGATGATGCTTAAGATCAGTTTGTTTGAACACTTAAATATAATTGATCTTATTAAATTTGTTGAGAATTATTGATGATTGAGTAAGAAAAGACGTTATATTCTTTATGTGCGTAATGCGATATTATTTATTTTGATAATCAAACGATGTAATTTTTGCACACAAATCTAAGTCTTATAATAATATTAGTTTATAAATATAATGATAAATTTTATTTTACAAAATTAATTCTTTTTCATCACACTCTTTTAGAAATCATAGTAGTTCTAACCACAATCTGATAAATGATGCTAGTTCAAATACCCTTTTCGAGTTTATCCCAATATATAAATCAATCATAATAAATCACAAGTCAGAAGAAGTCTCCACAATTAAGAGAAAGATGTTCATATAAATAAGTTGAAAAGAAGTCAAGAGACAAGCTAATAACTCATCTAGACCCCTTGAGTATTCGTTTGAGCGAATATTATGGATTAGGATCTCACAAAATCAATTTTAGGTTTATGACTAATTGAATAAATCCAATATCATCACTTTCAAACTTTAAAATTCACAATTGTGAGATTATTGTGTAATACTTATATTTATAATTACAGCTATAATTATTTCTTT
Organism: Kalanchoe fedtschenkoi; assembly: GCA_002312845.1. Lineage (NCBI taxonomy): Eukaryota > Viridiplantae > Streptophyta > Magnoliopsida > Saxifragales > Crassulaceae > Kalanchoe > Kalanchoe fedtschenkoi. The sequence goes on from NQLW01000048.1 coordinate 4,650,564, forward strand.
CTTACAAACTATAATTAGGCACTTAACTAACATAATATTATTTTAAAACATTTACATTCAATTTTGAATTGATTTTAAATATTTCAAACCCATATCATCCGCTTGTGAGAACAACAACTCAATCAACATGTCGAATTTACTCCATTAACGAATAATAAGTGTGTTAGAAAGTGTTTGCAATGAATTACGAAATAAAATGAAATAGTAGTTATTGGTTGTAATTACAAATTGCTCCATCAACGAAATATCAATTTTAAAATATAATTCATTGTGAGAGGAGGAGATCAAGGATTTGGAAAAAAAATAAAAAGTAAAAATAAAATTCAATGAAAAATGAAACAAAACGATGTAGTTTTAGTTGTACGCTTAAATATACATTCTAAATAGTAATTTTATGTTGTAATTATACATTTAATTATTACTCAACAGCTTCTAAATTTAAAATAATCATAAATTTTAAAATTAGAAAATATTATCATAATTTTTAAATGAAAATTGTACGGACCCTTATTTTATATTTTTTTCCTTTTAATAAATAAATATTAGGATCGTAATGGGATGTAGCTAGAGCCGAAAATTGTTATATTTAAGAGTTAAAATTTTGAGACAGTACTAGGGCGAAATTTAGGTCGAAAGGTGTCAGAAAACATTAAAAATTTATGACCGTAATAGACCGTTAAGTTGGACATTAAATTACCTCCCTAAAATGTTCACTGTTAACAGACCAAAAAGTTAGGGCGACAATTTTTTTACCCGCCATCACCCTTAAACAAATTAGCGTGCTAACCCACGTTTTTCAGTTCAGTCCAATCCCATTTAAGCAAATCTGCATCTTCAAAGAGTAAACCCTCTACCAAGGGTCGGCATGAAAATTGAAAAATGGTAAGGGACTTGAAAATACACTCTCTTTATGCACAAGAAATTCTTGGGTAGACTGTTTCCACCACGTGGTGGTGGACATCACCAATAGAAATTCGTCATGTATCGCGTTGAAAAGTCAAATCAGTGACAAGTGGCGAATTCTCATTGGTTTGATTTTTGTTTTAACTTTTCAACCAATCACTCTTCCATGCTCCGAGAGCACCTACTTCCATTTGCGACATCGTTTCAAATAATTTCATATTCACCAGTTTTGCTTCAATATTCATTGGATTATTTATGGTTCCATATTTATCAGTTGTGTTTCCATATTCAACAGTTTTGCTTCCATATTCAACAGTTTTGCTTCTATATTCATCAGATTATTTATGTGTCTATATTCATTAGTTTTGCTTTCATATTCATCAAATTATTTTATAGTTCCATATTCATCATTTGTAGTTCTATATTCATCTATTTCCCTTTTATATTAATCAATTGTGTTTATATATGCAGCTCATGAATATAGAAGCACAATTGGTGAATATTCATTAGTTCTATTTCTATATTCACCAGTTGTTATTTTCTACGAAAATTAAAGCATAAATCATTTGATGAATATAGCAGATCATCTGATGAATAATATAAAAGCACAACTGGTGAATATTCATCAGTTCTGCTTCTATATTCATCAATTGTGCTTATATATACAACTGGTGAATATAGAAGCACAATTGGTATATATTCATCAGTTCTGCTTACGTTTTTTGAATTTACAAAATTACAAATCATCTAGTGAATATATAAGCACAACTGATGAATATTCACCAGTTGTGCTTATATATTCACCAGCATCCTTGGTCATATGGGGAATATATAAGCACAACTGGTGAATATTCATCAGTTGTGCTTATATATTCATTAGATATTTGGCCGAGCACGGGTGTGTAATACGTAAAACAACGTCGTTTTCATCAAAATCAAAACGACGTCATAAATGAGAATAGGTACTCCGTAGCACACAAGAATTTGCATTTTTTAACTCGACACAACAAATTCATATTAATGGTGTTCAACGCCACGTGATGGACACAGTCCACCCTAAAAACACTCCCTCACCTAGAGATATCTTCTACATTGCATTCATCTTAATTATATCCACTTGTTTCTCTCCATACAAAAAACTGACTCCATTCCATTTATCAGCCGCAGGCATGACAACTGCTCTTCAACCTTCCAGAACCTTACAGTTCGCTACTAGATTCATTTGCAGGAGCTTATGCTTGAGTCTTGAGTGACACATTTCGATAATATCGTCATGTCACCATCGAAAATTTATTGGGGCCGAAAGAAAAATCTCATTGGTGGGATCATGAAGTTATTATTGAGCTTCATTGGATCCCCACTTTATAAATGGGCAGCTTCTCCTACCCCATGTTATCCATCACCTCAGCCATTAGTTTTGATAGCCAAAGGGAAATATTCTCACCTTATGGATGCCTTCTCCTCCTCTTTCATCCCCAAAATGCCTCACCCAACAAAACGTATCCACACCCCAAACTTGTCCACACTAGCCCAAACCATCCCACACATTTCATCTGTCCGGATAGAAGACAGGAAGGCCACTATCCCACCTTCTACTACTCCTCCCACCCCGAAACAAGGGCATGAGGCGAGGAGAGCTGACAGTAGGTCAGCACAGGTGTCACCGCGGCCTGTTAAACAGCAGGCCGCGATGATCAGGTCACAGCCGGTGCAACAGACGCTACCGGTTGTGGTGTTTAATTTACTGGACAATGTGATCAACAATTTTGTTGATCCACCGCTACGTCCCTCGGTTGACCCTAAGCACGTCCTCTCGGACAACTTCGCTCCGGTAGAGGAGTTACCTCCGACGAGATGCGAGGTTATCTCGGGGTCTTTGCCGTCGTGCTTGGATGGAGTTTACATCCGCAACGGCCCGAACCCGCAGTTTCTCCCTAGAGGGCCGTACCATCTTTTCGACGGGGATGGCATGCTTCACTCGATCAGGATCTCTAAAGGGGAAGCCACCTTCTGCAGCCGCTATGTTCGAACTTACAAGTACAAGGTGGAGAAGGCGATGGGCTCTCCGGTTATCCCCAACGTGTTCTCCGGATTCAACGGGCTCACAGCCTCCGCAGCGCGCGGCTCCCTGGCCGCGTTCCGCGCCTTGACAGGCCAGTTCAATCCGGTAAACGGCATTGGACTGGCCAACACTAGCTTGGCCCACTTCGGGAACCGCCTCTACGCCCTCGGCGAGTCTGACCTTCCCTATGAAGTGAGGGTCACGCAAGATGGCGACATAGAGACCGTTGGCCGTCAGGACTTCGACGGCCAGCTCTTCATGAGCATGACCGCCCACCCAAAGATGGACACCGACACGGGCGAGACCTTCGCCTTCCGCTACGGCCCCATCCCTCCTTTCCTCACCTACTTCCACTTCAATCCTAACGGGAAGAAGCAACAAGATGTGCCCATTTTCTCCATGACAAGCCCCTCCTTCCTCCACGACTTCGCCATGACAAAAACGTACGCCATTTTTGCCGAGTCACAAATATGCATGAACCCGATGGAGATGATCAAAGGCGGATCACCCGTAGGGGCTGATCTGAGCAAGGTTCCGAGGCTTGGAATCCTCCCAAGATACGCGAAAGACGAGTCCCGGATCAGGTGGTTCGACGTCCCGGGGTTCAACATCGTCCACGCGATCAACGCGTGGGACGAAGGCCCCGACGAGATAGTCCTCGTAGCACCCAACATACTCTCGGTCGAGCACACCTTGGAAAGACTCGAGCTGATCCACGCGTCGATCGAGAAGGTCAGGATCAATCTCAAAACCGGGCATGTCTCGAGACAGCCGGTCTCATCCAAGAATTTGGACTTCGCTGTGATCAACCCGTCGTACATTTCGAAAAGGAACCAGTACGTCTACGCTGCCATAGGCGATCCAATGCCTAAAATCACCGGCGTGGTGAAGCTAGACGTGTCAATGGCGGAACGTAACGCTGAGGCCGTGGTCGGTATAAGGTCTTTCGGGGAAGGGTGTTTCGGGGGCGAGCCGTTCTTCGTGGCGAAGGACCCGAAAAACACCGAAGCTGAAGAGGACGAGGGGTATTTGATCAGCTACGTGCACAATGAGCGGACAGGGGAGTCGCGGTTCCTCGTGATGGACGCCAAGTCGCCTAGCCTCGAGGTGGTGGCCGCCGTGAGGCTCCCTGCCCGGGTGCCCTACGGGTTCCACGGCCTGTTCGTGTCGAAAAATGACCTCAACAATTTGGCTCGTGTCCTCTAGGTGAGGTGATTAAACGGTGGTCGACCTCCTCCACTTAGAATATGTTTATCTTTTTCCTTGAAGCAAAAGGTATGGTCCATATACATGTCACTCTCGTGTCACACATGTGAGTAAATACTAGAGCAAAATTATTATTGTGTAGAAAAAAAAAATCGATACATCATTATCGTATTGTTACTGGTATACTGTAAATTGTCAGAGGGTGTTTTTCTTACATTTTTTAAGATATTTGGCAAGCGGTTTTTTTTATGGATCTCTATTATTAGGGTTTATTTAGGGTGTAATTATTCTGTTCAATTTGAAAATTTTGAACACAGACCGAATTTCTAGCTTCAAAAAATAAAATAAATTAAATTAAATGGTTCGATTCATTTTATTTATTTTCTTATGAATTTTATTTATTAATTTATTTATTAAAGATGAAACTTTTTATTTAAATAATAACATAGAGGGAGAAATTTTTAGGTGGACTGTGGACACACAATTAGAGAGGTGTCACGTGGCACTTTGATCCGCCACGTGGCGCGTTGAAAAATCAAAAAAATTATAAACGAATGATTAAATGTCATGTGTCACTTTGACTTTTCAAAGTGTCACATGACGCTTCCCAGTCCACCGTCCACTCAAGAATTTTTCATATAGAGGTACTAATTTATTTATATATTCAGTTAAATTTATATATGATCTTAAGTAATAAAACGGTATGATTTGATTCCGTTTGAAAAAATAAAAAACCGGACTCAATTATTAGTTGTCGTTTTTCCAAATATTAAAATCATAACCGAACCATTAACATTTCAAATCGAACCAATAAATTTGGTTCTATTTAGTTTGATTCATCTGTTTATTAATTTTTATGTACAGACCAAATCCTTATCTTACATCCCATACAGAGAATGACAGTTGATAGCAATATGAAATCAAATGATTTTAGATGGTAAGTATCAATCAAATATTGTCATGATTTAATAGAATTATAATGTAAAAACGTTTGTGATAGAGACTTAAGGTGGTTCTTCGATATTCCTCCTCCACATAAGGCACAAGAAGATTTTTTTTTTTTTCCCTTATGACAAAAGTTATGATCCATCATGTCGATCTTTATCGTGTTACACAAGAGAGTCATTTCTACAGTGAAATTAATAATTGTGTAGAAAAAATTCGACACATCATTATCATCCTGCAGATACCCTACTCGCACTTGTACTGCATTGCTTCTCCAATTGTTGCAATGCGATTCGACAGGTTGAACATTATTTGTGCATAAGAAATTTAGATATCTATTTTTTGGGTGATGAGGAGCCTTTATTGCACCATATGTGAAATGTCTTGATCATCATCCTGGAAAAAATTTCAGGTTTTGAAGTGATGGATTGCCGGGGAGGGCCACATATATGAATTATTTGTCACCAGATGGGAAATCTGTAACTCTCACACCTTTCAAGTCATGAGTTACATCGCTCCAGTCGGTCCTCAGTATTAATCTAGTTAGATGTGTAACGGCATCCGTATCAAAAACAAGGCTGAAAATAAATTTGTGTCATCTTATATAAGATTTGTATCATGTCAATTCAGTTTTATCATAAATTTATTTTTTATAAATTTTTCTCTCACATTGAAACAAATCTTTGCTCGTGGATCCGCATGTCATATTTTACCTTTTCTACTTTTTTTTCATATTATATTAATTATAATTTTTTAAAAGTTAATAATCATTAGATTGTTTATAATTATATATTTTTATTATTTTTTCTTAACATTTACATATGAAAAAATTACTTAATTAAATTTTTTATTAAAAAAGTGATCTCTAATCACGTTTGATCCTACCAAAATAAAATATTAATCTTTAATCACATTTGGTAGGATGAAACATGATTAAAATTTTTTTACAAACCACTTTGTGTCAGAAGCACACAAAGCACCTCCCACATCAATTCAAACTGATTCATGCTCTGACAAAAAACTCTTAAAAAAGCTTCAATGTGGATGCTCTAACTATGTCGGCTGTGCCGAAAGATAAATTTGATTAGGCTTATTTTTGAGTTTTTAATTATAGAGTTACAAAATGAGTGTGTAATGGGTAATGTTTGGTTTTGTAGTAGTTTGAAGATGAGACTAGGAAATTCTATAATAATTGAGAAGATGAGAGGTGGTAGATGGCATGAGGTTTATAGAAAATGCACTACCCCTCCAATGAGAGAAGTATAAATAAGAGTTATGTGGTCATATGTAAACTATCTCATTCTCAAAGACAATTTTCTCTTTCAAAATTCTCTCCAAATTATTTCTTTTATTATTCAAGTCTCTTCTAACAAAGTCGTATACAAGTCACAAGATCCTTTTAAAAATGGCGAGTGGAGGAATGGTTCCCTTTCAAATTCTAGTCCTAAATAAGTCCAACTATGACAATTGGAGATCAGGATGAAGACGCTACTAAGAGTCCAAGACATGTGAGATATCCTGGAGGATGACTTTGTTGAGCATAAAGGAGACGTTTTAACGCAAGCTCACAAAAAGAGGAATTGAACGAGTCAATGAGGGACAAGAAAGCTCTCTTTTTTATTTTCCAAGCGGTGGATCGGATGACAAAAGTTTTGAGAAGATATCAAACGTGAAAACAACCAGAGAAATATGAGGGAAACTTCAAGTGTGCAATAAGGGATCCGAACAAGTAAGAAAAATTTGTCTTCAAATTCTTACTCGTCAATATGAGTTCCTTGTGCATGGAAGAGGCCGAACCAGTTTCGGACTGTTTTTTAGGAGTCCTAAGCATTGTTAATCAATAAGAGATGGAGAAGAGATAAAAGAGGTGAAAGTGATATAGAAAATTCTTTGTACTTTGAGTTCCAAGTTTGAGTACATAGTTACTACCATAGAGAAGACTAAATACCTAAAAGTCATGACAATCAAACAACTGATGGGATCATTGCAAGTCATGAATTTAAGAAAATGTGAAACCAAAATAAGAGGGACGCTTCAGAGAAATTGCTACAACTTAACTTTAAGGAAGAAAAGTCAAATCGTGGAAGAGGTCAAAGAGGAAGAGGATGTGGCCAAGGACGAGGATATATACATCGAGTCAAAGGTAGAGGTGGCTTTAATAGCAATGGAAGATGTGGTTTCAATGGTGAAGATCGATAAGGTGAATTTAATAATAGCCATGGTCAATGAAATTCATGGTCAAGCTATGAAAAGTCAAAACATCCAGCAATGCCACAATTGTTAATTTTGTTGTCATTATTTTGCATCAGAATGTAGACTTAAAAGGGTAGAAGAGATGGTCAACTTCGTGAAAAATAAAGTTGGAGGAAAAAAACTTAATACTAGCCCACAATGATAAAGATGAAGGGCAAAGCAATAAGTGGTACATTGACAGTGGCGCACGCAACCATATATGTGGAGGTAAAAGACTATTTGTACAGATGGACGCTGTCACCGATGAGAGTGTATCATTTGGAGATGAATTGAGGATTCTAGTAAAAGAAAGAGGTAAAATTTTGATACGCTTAAAGATACTAATTCATCTCAAATGTCTATTATGTCCTAGATATAGAAACCAACATTCTTAGCATCGACCAAACTATAGAAGAAAATGTATGACATCCATATGAAAAATAGTAAATTCTTCTTAAGAGACGGTCAAATCAACTTAATCGCGAAGGTTATGTCAAGATATATGATGTTCTTCCTAAACATATGTGACAAAATATCTCAAAACTTGCTATGGAGAGTCATCTTGGTTATGACATCTATAGTTTGGTCATCTCAACTTTGAAAGCCTTGAACTCTTGTCGAAGAAGGAGGTGGTGAGAGGTCTTCCACAAATTCATAACCCTGACCAACCATGTTAGGGATGCCTATGTTATGTGGAATACAATTTCAGAGAAACTTCCAAATGAGTCAAGCTCAAGAGCCACAAAATAATTGGAGCTCATCATCCACGCTGACATCTGTGGACCCATCAAACCAAGTTCCTTTGGTAAAAGTAACTACTTTTTCTTATACCCGTAGATGACTATTTAAGAAAAACATTGATATGCTTTCTAAAGAAATCAAGAGTATTTTTCATGTTCAAGAAGTTTAAAACTCTAGTGGAGAAAGAAAGCGACCTTGAAATAAAAGCTTTGAGATCGAAAAACAGAGGTGAGTTCACACACAATGAGTTCCACAAGTTTTGTGAAGATTATGGAATTTGACGCCCTCTCATGGTGGCAAAATCCCCACAAAAAAACGGAGTAGCAGAGGAAAAGAATCGAATCATCCTCAACATGGCTCGAAGCATGTTCAAAGTAAGAAAATGCCTGAGGAGTTTTGGGCTGCATGTGCTGTCTACCTAATGAATCGTTCGCCAACAAAAGTCTTAAGTCGTAAATGACATCATAAGAAGCTTGGAGTGAAAGAAAGCCTGAAATTTTCTACCTTAATATCTTTGGGAGTATTGCCTTTATATGTCCACGTGTCTGATGAAAAAAGAAGCAAACTTGACGACAAAAGCAAGAAGCATAAGTTTGTAGGATATGAATCTAAATCTAAAGGATACAAGCTCTCTATGATCTAAAAGGTGAAAAAGTCATCATTAACCGTGATTTGGAGTTCGATGAAGAAGATGCATGAAATTGGAACATGCAAGAAGAAAAATATAATTTTTTTCCTTACTTCAAAAAAGAAAGTGAGCCATCAAGAAGGGAGGAGCCTGAGGTGCCGCCCCAAGGTGGCCGAATCAGGCGGCCAGGCCTCAATTGGCTGATGTTATCAACCGGGCCCCGGGTGGTTGAGTTAAGGCTTTGAGGTGAGGTCCTGAGGTGGCGAGGCCCTGAAGTAGCTCGTCGAGCTAAGCTCCCGAGTGGCCAGGACTCTGAGGTGGTCGAGAGTTCAACTCTTCATTTTCAGCTTCGATGTGCTCCTAACAACCATTTGATATGCCTCTAATACAACTCTAGCCATAAATTAAAAATTTATCCTTTTTTACTGTATGAGGGTTACGAAGGTGTGAAATATAGAGTTTAATTTTTAAGATAATTAATGGCGGCTGGTGGTTTATCTAAGTTTATAGTTGAGTTTGCTATGTGCCTCGAGTTAGAATTCGATTATAGTTTAAGAGTTTTGGTTATGAGGTACTAAGTCTTTGTGTCTAATTCCTTGTGTTTATTCCTTGTAGCTGTTAGTTCAGAGTTATTTCTTGTAATTTGATTTCACAATGACATAGGGAAGCATAAGGACTTGGAAACAAAGACGTAGTTCTTCATAATCAAGTATTGATTTAGGGATATTTTTCACCGCCATCGTTTTTCTAGAGTTGCACACTTTTTTTAGCCTTTAATGAGATCTAAAATCATTCAAGACAATCATCCATCGCATTGACATCTTACGACAAAGTCCACCACCACCTCATCATTAAGTCTTCCAAATCAACCACCAATGACCATTATTCTAGTTCCATCTCAATTGCAATCCAATCAACCTCCATCTCCACCTAAAAGTCCTCCTCCATCACTCACACATAATCCTCCTCAAACAGCATCACATAATACTCTTCCTTCCCTAACACAAAATTCCTCACAAATCAATCCCTCCCCACAACTGATCAATAGTGGTTCCACTAGCCTATGTCCTCTCCAAAATTGTGAAAAGAGTCCTCGCTATTTTGGTTCCACTTACATCAACATCACCATTAAACACCCCCATTCTCCAATCAGTTGAGCCAACTTGTGTCAGTGAGGCTCTCAAAGATCCTAATTGGCGTAGCGCGATGTTAGCTAAATATGATGCACTTGTTCTGCATGGCACATGGGATTTGGTTCTTTGTCAAGATCAACACTTGGTATCCTGTAAGTGGATTTTTTGAGTCAAGCTGAATCTTAATGGCACAATCAGGAGATATAAGGCTCAACTAGTCACTCAGGAATTTCAACAACAATCAAGAATTATAAAGAAACTTTCAATGTGTTCACTAAGTCAATGACCATTAGAACCATCCTAGACTTATTATTTCATGGTTGGCCTTTGCGTCAACTAGGCGTTAATAACGCTTCTTAGTGGCACATTGAACGATGATGTTTATACGCAGCATCCACCAGGATTCACACATCCGACACATCCTGATTATGTATGCAAACTTTGCAAGACAGTTTATGATCTCTATCAACCCCTCGTGCTTAGTACAAGAACTTCAAACCGTTTTAATCAACTATGGCTTTGCACACTCTGTCTCGGATGCTTCCTACTTATTCATTTACGATTGTGAGGGAATGGTTATGTATCTTCTTATGTATGTTGATGATCTCGTACTTACTAGGAATAATGGCATGCAGCTATAGAGATTCATTGTTCAACTCAATGCTTGTTTTTCCTTGAAAGACTTAGGCCTGCTCCACATTTTCTTAGCATTGATATTCGTACGAACACTGGCTTATCCCATCACAACATAAACACATAACTGATTTGCTTTCTACATTCTCAATGGTTGGAGCTAAGAAAATCATAACTCCCATGTGTTTTACTACTGAACTGATTTTATATGGTGATTCTACACCGATAGATTTCATAACTTACAGACAACTCGTTGGTGGTTTGCAGTACTTATCACGGACCCGTCCTGATATTTGCTTCTCCATCAATAAACTCTCCCAGTTTATGCATAATTTGAATGTCACTCATTGGACTGCTCTAAAGCGAGCGCTTCGATATTTAAAGGCAACAGTCTTCCATGGCCTCTTTTTAAAAGCAACACATCTTCATGTACTATTCATGCCTTTAGCGACTCGGACGTAATGACAAGGTTTATTATTGATCAACCATAAGGTATATTGTCTATCTTTACCGCAATCCCAACTCTTGGAAATCCACCGAACAGAGGGCAGTGTCTCACTCCTCATCGAAATTCGAATGTAAAGCGGTTGCTAATGCTACTGCGGAGGTCTTCTGGATTAAGAATTTACTGGTTGATGTTAAGGGTGTCAATTCTTACACCACCTACAATTTATTGTGACAACACTGGAGTGGTCTACCTATCAACCAATTCCGTCTTTCACTCTCGCCTAAAACACATCGCTCTTGAGATTATAATTTTGTGGTGGGAAAGTTTAACAATGGCTCTCTCCAAGTTTGTCACATTCACACAAAGGATCAATGGGCAGATATTTTCACAAAACCTCTTCATCAAAGTACTTTTCTTCTATTATGGGGTTCAATATCGGAATCACCTGTGTAGCCTCCATCTTGTCGGGGCGTGTTAGTGATATACTATCCTCAGTCAAAAACAAACAACAGTCTGCAGATAAATCTTATCATGAGCTAGCAGTCAAATATTATTCATCAACAAGAAACAACAGATTATAGTAAGCGTTATCAAGAATACAAATGTTTGCTACAACTTATTATTTTTCAGTTCTTATCACTGTAACAAAAATCACTATAAATATTGTACCTCATACGTCAGTTAAATACACACTTCACATCATAAGTGACACAATATCAAACTCTAACTCTAAAAGTATCCATACTAATCTCGTTAACACGTGAATAAACTAATAATGCATGTCCAAGAGTACAAACAATGGAATGCCTGACATTTGATCAAAAAAAATAAGCTGCGCGGAACTCTGCGAAGGAGAATAATTATGGGCGTCGAACCACTGTAAATATTTCTGGATTCGGAGCTCAGCTAGAGCTTGCAGTTAAATGGGATCAGTTTACGTTTCAACTCCACCAGGCACCAATTTCTGCCCAAAATTGTTTTTTCATAAGAAGATAAACTGAAAAAAAAGAGGTTTCCAGTGAGTGATGCGTATCAATGATTTTGGTGCATTGCTATATCGGAGATGGTGGGGGAGGAATCAAATCTCATGGATAATCACATATAAAACAACTAATTTTTTTAATCTTTTCATTATATTATGTGCTTGGCCGATTTACATATAAGCAGCTGAAGTAATGTCTTTGGGTGATTTCTTTTGAATTTTTAGGGTTTTAAATTTTGAAAACTTTTAATATTTTAAAATTGTTAAGATTTCAGAATTTTAGTGTTTTTATTATACTTCAAAATCCCACAACAAAGTATCATTTTGTAACCCTAAATCATAAAATCCTAAAAATACTAAGAACCAAAACACTAAAACCAAAAATATAATCTTTGAAAACTTAAAATACTAAAAACGGTATACTTTGAAATCCTAAAACCCCTAATCATCACTCAAAACGGCTTGATATTAGCCGCATAAATATACAACTTGTATACCCTAACAAGATTTATCTATTTTTTTCTTTATTATACATATTAATTATTAAATTGATCCAAATTGTATGGCATCATATCTTATTCCACTTGGGACAGTGGGTATATATACTTTCTAGTTATCTTTTGGTTTTTTATTTATCTGTTGGTTTTCCTGTATTATTCTATACTAGTAATTTAAATATAACAGTTTGAAATTGTAATTTTTTTATTCATCGCCTTCGTACCATAAGTACTTTCCTACATTCAAATTCGAAGACTGTCATCAAATTTTATACTAATACGAGTTAAAATTCAATTGAACTACAAAAGTTCAATGACTTAGACTCTTTTCGTCGAGTCATTTTTAGGTAGATATGTTTCACTTTGAGAATCATGGACATCACTAATACATGATTAATTGACACATGTCGCACTGAAAAGATAATGCGACTTGTATCAAACATTGGTTAGTTAAAAAAGATTAATTATCTATGTGCTAATTCTCAATATTTTATCTATAATTCACCTGAGGAACTATATTGATTTACGAATGACTCATATTTCTCGACAAAGCCTTCTTGAGATCGAAGTGTAAGGTGAAGGGAAATATTTAGATCCTAGCCACTATCAACCACCACAACCATTCTTAAATCCCATCCATACATTTGAACTGTTGCCTCTCCATCCTTCAACTGGATGCATTGAGACAAGCAACAATAATGTCTGAAAGAGAAAAGCACCAATTTCTACACTCAACTTAGGGGATAAGACAAAGACCATGTTTTTGGATGATTTCCTGCACATTTTTTAAACTTAATTTATCATATAATTCACACATCATTCGAATCCGAATCTAAGGATTGATGCTGGAATGAAATGCATTGCACTTATCTAAAGAGTAATCAAGTTGATGTTGATATCCAAAACAATTCTATTGAGAATTCAGACCGATTAACAAAAATAAAATAGTAAAGATAACACAAGATTTAACGAGATTCGACATTATGTCTACATCATCGAAAGTAAAAGAGCGGTTGTTTATTATTTAGTGTGTCGTACATAATTAGATTATAGTTACATGATATATTTATAATAATAACACACTAAGTATAGATTTATCAAAATATCCTTGTACCGCATCACCGAGGGCTTCGTCATGCACCTCCAGATCCATGCGTGCCCCCAATGGAGCAAATGTCCTCGTTTTACTTCCGCTATGCTACAATATTTGTTTTTTTATCTGATATATGAGTTATACCCAACAAATTCACTTGTGCAAGACTTCATTTGTCTCTATCAAGACCTTACATTCAATGGTTCCAAAATCTAAGCGTGACGCAAGATGCGGTCTCCCTTGTCCCTCCTTGCAATGGAAACTGAATCATCAGATTCATCCTAAAATTTTGAATCCCAATTTTGAGCTGTTGGCGGTTTTCTCGTAGGTTGGCCAACAAATTTGGCTTGATGTAGGAAAATCGGAACCTTGCACGCATACTCAACGGTGGAATATTCAATGCTAGCTTTCATGATATCGACACTGACAAAATATCTTTGAAGGGTAAGAACCAAGATAGGCTATTATAGAATTTATAGATTTGTAAGTGGATCGCTCGCTCCAAATCATTTTAAGGTAATTTTTAGGATGTGGAATTTGTTTTAGAAAAATTTCGTATGATCGTAAAATAATTAATGCATAATGGACGGAAATATGCAACCATCCAAATGAGAAGCCTCATTTTTAAGAGGCTATAATTACATAAATAATCTCTATTTTTAATAAAATACAGAGCCTTCATTGTAATTGAGTCGGCTCTACTAGATCTTACCCTAAAAAAAATCAAAACTTTTGCTCGAGTAGCAACTTACATAATAGAAGAGGGACCGTGGCCACGGCGGAGGGATACTTTTCTTGTAACACTATTCTAAAAGATGTCTGTCTAGCCGATTAAGTATTCTAAATATTTTTAATAAAAAATATTCATTTTTAATTTTTATTTAATATTAACTTTTAATTACATATTAATATATATAACTCTATCTAGCCATCTGATTAATTTTTACCTAACCGACCAGTAGCTACATATTGGGTCAGCTGCCCAATACCGCCTGACATTTTTTTACCAGTAAGAAACCAAACTAGTAAGTAAATTTTTTTTTTCATAGTCAGAACCGCACACCTCTCCTCAGAGGCTCAAGAACACCTCCAACATATCTAGCGTATAAGCTTCCAACTGAAACTAAAATTTTGAAGTTGGTAGACAGTGAAAACCCCTATACCAACACCACCTTGCGTTTAAATAGCTGTCTCGGCGCATTTTGAGTATCAAAGCAGCAGGCAGCGAATGGACTCATCTATGTCTTCAAGCGGCCAAGCTCTACTCTTGATCCGGAACCCGGTCCGATCCCCGCTCATTTTAGCGTCCGGGAACCTGCGCAACATTTCACCGAAGAAAGTCGAAGTGGGGAGCCAGAGAAAGCTAGCCACGAGCATCCCGGCTCCACCTTCTTCGACGAATTCCACGGTGCCACAGCCGATCAAGATTGATGGAACAGTGGAAACGCGCCGAATGTTGCTGATGGCGAATGTGTTCAGATCCGTCGACGAGCTGATACACAAATACCTGGACCTTCCCCTGCGGCCGTCGATAGACCCCGAGCATGTCCTATCGGGGAACTTCGCGCCGGTCCACGAGCTGGCACCGACAGAATGCGAAGTGATCCGAGGCTCGATCCCGACGTGGCTCGACGGGGCCTATATCCGAAACGGTCCAAATCCACAGTTCCATCCTGCGGGGCCTTACCACTTGTTCGAAGGCGACGGGATGCTTCACCTGATCCGCATTTCCGGAGGAAAAGCCAAGCTGTGCAGCCGCTATGTCCAGACGCATAAGTACCTGGCGGAGCGAGCGGCCGGGAGTCCGGTGATCCCGAATTTTTACTCCAGCTTCAACGGGATCCCGGCTGCGGCAATGCGCGTGATTCTCGCCTCCGCCCGAGCTCTAGCCTGCCACTACAACCCCGCCAACGGCATAGGCATGGCGAACACTGGCGTCGCTCGCATCGGCCACGGTCTGTACGCTCTCGGAGAGTCAGATCTCCCCTATGCTATCCGCGTAACCGGCGACGGAGACGTTGAGACCGTTGGCCGGTTTGATTTCAACGGCGCGCTGTCCCAGAGCATGACCGCGCACCCCAAGCTCGACGCTGACACCGGCGAGGTCTTCGCGTTCCAGTACAACGCTCTACACCCCTTCCTGACCTATTTCCGGATCGATCCGGACGGAACGAAGACTCACGAGGTTCCGATTTCTTCATTAACTCGGCCATCGTTCTTCCACGACTTCGCGGTGACCAAAAAGTACGCCATTTTTTGCGATTCCCAGCTGGGCATCAACTCCTTCAAGAAGATCATACAGGGCGGGCCGCTTGTGGGAGCCGATTTGAGCAAAGTGCCGAGGCTGGGAGTTCTGCCGCGGTACGCGGCCGATGACTCGGAGATGCGATGGTTCGACGTCCCGGGGTTCAACATGGTGCATTCGGTAAACGCCTGGGACGAGGAGGAGGCGAATGAGATTGTCCTGGTGGCACCGAATGCGCAGTCCATCGGACACGCCCTGGAGCGGCTGGACCTGGTCAATCCGTCGATAGAAAAGGTCAGGATCAACTTGAAAACCGGGAACATCTCGAGAAACACAATCTCGCCGAGCAACCTGGAGTTCTCGGCCATAAATCCGTCGTACCTCGGAAAGAAGAACACGTACGCCTACGCCGCCATCGGCGATCCGCTGCCCAAGATAAAAGGCATGGTGAAGCTGGACGTCACCGGGGACGAAGAGGCCGTAGTGGGGCGCAGAATGTACGGGGAAGGGTGCTTCGGGGGCGAGCCGTGCTTCGTGGCTAGAGATCCATGCGACCCTGACGCAAAGGAAGACGACGGCTGCCTCGTCACTTACTTGCACGATGAATCAACCGGTGAGTCCCGGTTTCTCGTCATGGACGCCAAGTCGGCCAATCTCGAGGTCCTGGCAGAGTTGAAGCTTCCACAGCGCGTCCCTTACGGCTTCCACGGCCTCTTTATCAGGGGATCGGACCTCGGCCAGCCTCAAAAAAACTGATCTCAGAAACCGAAAGCTCCGGAAGCCAAACCGTACATGTAAATATTTTGTATGCATAGTTTCACTCCGAATTCAACTCAAAATTTTATGCCCCGAA
This sequence comes from Kalanchoe fedtschenkoi, assembly GCA_002312845.1. Lineage (NCBI taxonomy): Eukaryota > Viridiplantae > Streptophyta > Magnoliopsida > Saxifragales > Crassulaceae > Kalanchoe > Kalanchoe fedtschenkoi. Next base: position 4,667,165 of record NQLW01000048.1, read on the forward strand.
GCAATCGCGCAAATTGAAATTCTGAATCTCCATCTCAGCCTCAGGATTAAACTGAGTGGTAAAAATCGAAACTTTACACACCTTTCAAGCACATACGCCACCGGCGCGAGAATCGACAGCGTCAGCAGATCGCGTTACAGGCAGAACACGAACTGGTTAATACCCACATTGAGAGCGACCTTATTACTGACGACATGGTACCCTCGGTAGAGAATCTGGACTAGCGCCACTGCGGCGTGAGCTCACCGTGCCCACGCCTCGCTTGACAATCCTGACGGAATGCGGATGCGGTGCCGGTAGGGAGGGGAAGTTTGGAACTTGAAGGTCGTGAGTGTGGATTGAGGTTTTGCCGTTTTGTTGATGGATCGATCACTGGCTGGCTGGTGGAAGTTGTCGTGAGAATGACCGCATATTCTTTGGGGGCATTGTATGAATGCTCTATTTCTAAAAGGACGTAATTTTGATGGGCATTTTTTTTCTCTCTCAAATAAATAATAAAAAATAAATAAAACAATTCAAAAAATCAGAAAAATATCAAAAAATTTAACAGATATATATACTATCTTGGTTTATAAAAATTATTAAATGAATTTAATATCTTATATTAATGTTCATTTAATTTTAATTGGATGATTAATTCATCATGTGAGCCGATATGTTCATCAGATGAGCTATTATATTCATCAGATGAGATGATATGTTCATTAGATGGACTTCTAGTTCATCAGATGGGTTATTATGTTCATCAGATGATATGGTCAGCAAATAAGCTACTTTTTTTGTCAAATTTGATAATAAGTTCATGAGATGATTTGCTATGCTCATCAGATTTGTTAATATGTTCATAAAATCAATAAACTATTTTAATGAATATAAAATATAAAAATATGTTCATCAGCACCTTCGAGGTGCAGAGCGGGATGTTTGTTGGATCCTCTCAGGATAAGACGGTAACCAGTCTTTTCGTCCAGTGGCGGAGCCACTAGGGGGCAATGGGGTCGCCCCCCTCCAAATCTACCTAAAATACCTATTTGTATGTAAAATAAAAAATAAATATATATATATATAAAAATAAATAAATTTATATGCTTAATTTCAACTAAATTTTTAGTTTTGCCCCCCAAATTCAATTAAAATTTTGATTAGGTAATTTTACCCCTCCGAAAAAAACTCCCTGATCCGCCACTGCTTCCGCCTTGCACCGCCAGAGAAGACCGTCTCAAAAGCTTCTTATGGTAGCTGACCCGCTAATATATGGAGGTAAGAAAAGATGTAAAGTAATTTACAATAGAATGTAGTTCTGCACTGCAATACGAAGGAGAAGAGAAGTGATTTTCGGTGTGTCTAACAAATGAGGAGAACTCTATTTATAGCAGGGACTTCTTCTGGCAGTTCTTGCAGTTGCAGGAATGAAGGACAAGTGGCCTACGCATGCACTGTCCATCGTCTCTCCACTCACATGGGCGCAACTCCTTAGAACTGCCTGAACTGCCGTAAACTACTAAGAACCACCTGAACTGCTGGCCTCCACTCTTCTTCTGTTATTGACTGAGCAAAAAATACATAGCAGTGTTGAACTGTTCTTTCATAGTAGCAGGCTGGGTAGTGGACTTGTGGTGTCAAACTGAAGCAAAAAAGAGAAACAGGCTTGTCTCCAAAAATAAGAGGCCCAGCCCACTCCGGTACCACGCATGCGCCCTAATACTCCCTCACATTTCTTTTAACATGCATATATAGTCTAGTAATGTAACTATAAATAAGGAATCTAAAATATCCTTCCCTACTCAATGTGGGATACAAGGATATTAATGAGTTGGCTATATTATGTCTTTCATTATCTATAAATTTAACCAAAGATAATCATGCTCATTTATTACCTTTCATAATTGTCACATATATTACTTATGAGCATGATACATGTAACATTTGCTTCTCCTTCAGCCAACAGAATCATTTTCATCATTTCTCTGAAACTGAATTGGACGACAGAAGATAACTCTTGATTTTCCGTGTCCTAGGCTTTGTATTATTTGATTTCCAATCAGAATGAAGTTCAGGTCCGTACGATATTATTGTTTCTTCTGACATATTCATTTTGAGTGTGACATCATCATGATTCAAGCTTGAAATCTCATGATTATTTGGCAACACCCAAACCAACACACCAAACTCTTGTATTTTAGAAAATTCAATTTCGATCATTCATAAATATAAGATGTATCACGACATAGCTAGATGAAGCTAGCTCGTCACAATAATACAACAAAATCAACAATCAACAATCAGCCATGCAAGTAAGTATTTCCCACCCAAGCTTCACCAAGCCACAACTGCATTATTCAAAGAGATATCCATTTCAGTGCTTTGAGCATTTCCCTTTCTAACAAAAAGAAAGAAAGAGTAGAAGGAGTAGCAATCATGTAGCTTACAGAATCTGACCCCAACACAAGCAGCACTCTGCAGCAGTTATGCGATCATTTTGGGGAGTCGACCCATCCCTAGAAGGGCAGTTCGCTGGCTTAGGGGGTTCCATTCCAGGCCCTTAGTTGCAAAATTTCTAAAGAACGTACGTTGTCAAAAATCAGCGGAGAAATTAATGACCTAGATTTTGATTTCATTGACAGTGATAATGAGAATCGAATAATGACTTGAATAATCTGAAGCTGATGATGATCTTTGGTGAAAGAAGTGAAGTATGCACCTTGCTCCTCGTCGCTTTGACCTACTTTGATCGGTATGAGACTTTTTCTATTGCTTCGATTCGCAGGCAAGTGTATCTCAACCCAGGTGGTGTTGACATTGAAGCTTACTTATATAGAAGAACCGCTAGTGCCATATCTGCTTTTCGTATTTAGCTGGGAAAGCTTTCATTGTCATAGAAAGGTATACGAGGCCGAACCTAGGACCAAGTCACTCATTGAGTACTTGTGTTGTTTATTACTTTGATGGCTTCTTCGGACGTCAGAGATTCTTGAGGTACGTAGGTCGTGTACTGTGGACATCACCAATGAAAAATTGTTAAGTATCACTTTGACTTTTAAAATGTCACGTGACGATTTTCCATTGAATTTAAAATTATTTTGATCTTTCAAATCATTTTGATTTTTTAACATGTCACGTGTCATTGATCAAAATATCACGTGACGTCAATGTACAGACCGCCACAGATCACTCATAAAGTAAACTAGTTCATCATCGAAATTAGATTGTTCGATTGAATACATTCGTGCAAACTGGGTTATCCTTTATGCAATTTGCGCCCTTTGACTTATTTCCATGACAAGGCAAAAACCCTAATGGAGTATAAAGAATGAGGCTGTCCAATTCAAGCCTGCTAGCGCTTGAGTAAAATATAATTCGGTTATGATTCAACTAGGTTTGATTTTTATCACACAACTTGTGTGCTTCAACTAGCATTTTGCCCCGTGCTAAGCACATTGGATCTATACAAATTGTTGGCAAGCTGAGCAATCACACTAATGGAGGTGGAGACTAATCAATTAAGATTAAAAAATAATGGTCATCAATATTCTTGATAATTATAGAAACAACTTTAACTTTTTGTGCATTAATTTGAAAGAAACATTCTGTAATACAATATTATCAATTAAGTCATTGTGATCAGTAAGAAACCTCAAAAGTTTAATAAATTTTCACTTATTGCTTGAACTCGCTGATACTTCATAGTCACGAAATGACAAACTTTTTCTATGAACGCAAACAAGCATGTATGATAATCATATCAGATCTCTTATGCATAACAACATCAATATTTACTCTCGATCTTCATTAATTTTTTTGCACTTTTATAGCTACATTATGCGCACTAGCAGATCCTCCAGCATGCATATATAGTTGTTGCTTGTCCAACTAGTAAACCTTTTACATTAAAAGACTCATTGTTTTCTTATTTTTCGGTATCTAGTCTGAAAAAAATAGCAACCAAGATAAAACACTACATATTTTTAAGAGTTTTAAGTTTTTTTTAGATTTTTAATATTTTAATAATTTTAAGATTTTTAGGTTTCGAAGGTTCATAGTGTTTTTATAAAATTTCAAAACTCCATTGTCGCTTCATAACCTACAAACTTTAAATTCTAAAATCCTAAAAACACTAAGAACAAAAATATTAATACTAAAAAACCATTGAAGTCCATAACTGTAAATTTTGTGATGAGGACATTCTGTCGTCTAATGATTAGTCGCTGTCTCTGTCGAATGATACACATCCGACTGTGGTCTGGTAACTCATGTTCACGGACCAATTACTCAAGCTCATGCATGTTAATTAAACTACCAGGTGAACTCATTCCTTATTGTTCATCCGGATCTTTCTAAGAATTGGTTGCTATTAAATTATTGTGATGATTTTATTATACTTAGAAACTTGGAAGAAGATACAAAAGTGACTATAGTGCATAAATCAAGTTCAATCTCCAAGATTTATTTAGACCCGGAGCTTTCCCTGCCGCGTGTCAAATTTAAAAAGTTCTTGAAGTTTTCTTGCAAATGGATCCAGTCATTGTCAAAATTTCATCTGAGTTGTCCAGAATCCACAAAATGAATTTCATGAGCTTTCAGTACAAATTTGGACTTTGGACTTAAGTTAAAATAATAACAGATTTTGGGCTTTTGACTTAAGTTAAATTAATAATAGGATTTTGCAGACATCTTTTTCAGTTGGATTTTGTTTAGATTAAATTTAGCTCCTATTTCTTTTTTCGATATTCGCGCGCGTCGACTAGATCCCGTTTACTTGTCTTCAGAATCCCAACTCTTGTTTTATTTTAAATTTATTCTTCATTCAGATCTATAATTTTAGCTGTTTATTCATCTTGTTCTTGCTCGTTCTTTGATTACTTGCAGGTACAAGAACCTTCGTGGTCAGGTTGATCGTATTTCTGCAAGATCAATAGCACATCTGGAGTAGATGTAACGATTGCTAAGGCGCAACGTCCTAGACAGTTGTAGTCGGATCGCCAACGTCTCCTCCTCCCAAATCAAAAATCTATCTCATCTCATCGAAATATCAGGACCACATAAACTCTTATCAGTTTGAAACCCTAGAATCCACAAATCATCATTCATAATGGTGTTATTTTAGCCCCTCAAATATACACTTATGTATCTGACAAGCCAGTATATTCATTTAACACTTTTATTATATGTATTAACTATTAAATTATGTTGCAAGAGAGATCATCTAACTACTTAAGGGTGCTTAGAGTAATATAATATAATTAAGAATACACTCAGTAATTTGTAAGGTCATATAAATGTATTATAAAGAAGGAAGGAAAGCAAGAATTAACCCTAAATTTGTTTCCTTTCCAATCGCCTCCTTCACTGTCTCTTCTAATCTCAACTACTTTATCTCAATCTTCATAAATCTCTTCTTCGATTCATTTCCGTTCTATTCAAGTCAAATAAAAATTGATTTGCATCCGTTTTGAATTGACTCCAAATTGTTTGCCAACATATCTTATTCCACTTGCGGAGGATGATAAGGATAGTGGATATTATATATTTTCTATTTATCTTTCAGTTTTTCCTATTTATCCTACACTTCTAATTCAAACACTACAGTTTTGAATGCAATTTGTTTTATTCAACTTCTTCGTATCATAGGTATTTTCCCGCATTCGATTTTATATTCAGATTGAGGCAAATCTAACATTGATCAAATGAAAATTTTTAATTTTTCAACATGTCAACATCTGAATAACTGATTAATAGTCCAGTGTCTTATTCATCCAATATGACTCCTTTTTTTCGACATTGACCGATGGATCTTCTTGAGATCAAGTGTGAGATGAACGAGATCTTATCATCCTACCCACTTCAATTATAAAGAAGATCAACTACAATCCAATGTTGGTTTTAAAAAAATTGATTTGGGGTGCGAAAATAAAAATTATCTTTTTAACTATTACGCGGCTCGTGCCGCAGCTACCATGTTGATGGACACATGACAGAGAGTTAGGTAAAGTTAAACTATCTCTTGACTGTGTTATATATTGAAATTTGAGTTCTGAGTATAACGCTGCGGGTGTTAGATTTTTTTTCTGTTTTTAATATTTTTTTTTAGTTATTTTGGTAAATTATGACTTATTTTTTACTATATTAAGATATTTTTAGTTGAATTTTAAATATACAAATTAGCGGATTTTTTCAAGGTTGGCCAACGAATTCTGCGACATGGGGGAAAATAGGAACCCTTGCACGCATTCTCAACAGTGGCTTAGTCATGTTAGCTTCCATGATATCGACATTGAGAACATTATTGAATTTTCGGGTCGACTCATATTGAATTGTATCCCCATTGTGACTCAAAAGCCCAGGCTTGTAAGTCATGGTTCAACAATTCAATATAAGTCACCTTCTCTTCCCCTCACTAGCCGATGTGGGATATTTCGCCAAGTGACATACTCAACAATCTCCCCCTCACTTGGGGAAATATCACATGCTCCCCCTCAATCAATACTTCGCTATGCCCCTCTTCGTGGCATGCGTCCTCATCGTAGGTGCGCCCTCTGCGTCTTCCCCGCTCTCTGGGGTCTAACCTACGTCTTAGTCGCCCTGCGACTCTCTCTGGCCCAGCCAGTTTACTCGCACTCTTTGCGAGCCACTTATGCCGCCCTGCAACGTTCTTGGTTCTTGGGGTGCCTCTATTCGTTTTCTTGGCCTCAACACTTATCCCTGGTCCCAGATTGAACCGTCGGCTCTGATACCATATTGAATTTTCGGGTCGACTCATATTGAATTCTATCCCCATTGTGACTCAAAAGCCCAGGCTTGTAAGTCATGGTTCAACAATTCAATATAAGTCACCTTCTCTTCCCCTCACTAGCCGATGTGGGATATTTCGCCAAGTGACATACTCAACAAACATATCTTAGAATGATAAGAATTAGTAACGTAGATAAAAATCGACAAATTTAATGAATCTAATTAAATTGAATCGAATTAAAAGATTAGTTTAGTTTGGAATGTTAATGGTTCGATTATGATTTCAAATTTTGAATAAATGATGACTCGTCGAGGTCTTCTTCCCGCACGAAGATGGAATGGGGGCCGTAAGGCACGTGCTGCGGAAGCTTCACGGCGGCGATGATCTCGAGACTAGGCGACTTGGCATCCATGACTAGAAACCGGGTCTCTCCAGTGGGCTCATCGTGGATGTAAGTCACAAGATATCCGTCAGCTTCGGCATTCTTAGGATCTCTAGCCACGTAGAACGGCTCACCACCGAAGCATCCTTGAGTATAATTTCGGAGCCCGGAAACACTCCCGGCGATAGGTCGAGTTTCAATACGCCGCCAATTTTAACCATTGTATCACCGAGTTCCGTCTGAAGAATTGAAGCGTACACGTACATGTTCTCTTTCCCTCGTAAGACGGATTTATCACAGCAAGATCCGAGCTTGTCGACGAGATTGGACACCTCGACAGTTTCCCAGACCCGAGACTGATTCGAACCATTTCCATCGACTGAGTGCAGCAGATCCATTCTATCCGGGGTGGTGTTCTAAAGATGAGAAGTTAGACCCGACCAGAACCACCTCATTCGTCTCCTCCTCATCCAACGCATTCACCGCGTGTCGCATGTTGAACCCGGTGTTACATATAATCATGACGTGACAGTATAAGAAAAGTAAAAAACATGATTTCAACACATTATGGAGTGGGAGGGGGAGATGATGGAGAATATGAGCATCTGTTTTATGGAGTGGAGGGAGGAATGTGCGCATAAACTTCCCTTCTCCTTCTGTAATTGTCCGAAGGCCCTTCTATAAATAGAGGGTTTCTCCCCTTATTTCAACACACCAACACATTCTTCTCTGCTCTCTTTGCTTTTACCTTCTTGTTTCACTGTGTTCACAACGCGCGGGTCAGCGACTGAAGATGCATTCGAGGTGATTCTTCTGCTTGTGAGAGCAAGAAGCAACTAGAAGCCGTCTTATCCTTGGAGGATTTAGCAGACATCCCGAGACGCACTGTGACGGAGCTAAAATTCTCTAAGATCAACTATCAAGTGGTGGTGATTCGGTAATAAGAAGTATTGAAGATGCTTCGTTATTTTCTTACTGTTTCATTCTTTTCACTATATTCAATAAGTCAAATTCAATTAGCAGCAGATACTTTTCCAACGGGCGCGTCGAGCTACACAATTTTCGGGTCAGACAAAGTAACTAATTTACCTGACAACATGACGGAACAATCACCTCCCTTGTCAATCACCTCCCTTGTATGACATCCTGTCGCTGCTGCCGACTTTCTGGCACTTGCAATTTCTGAGTAAGAACCTATCAGCTATCACTTACTAGGAGGTTAGTTTTATCAGCCAGTTTCTTCATCCTGCTTCGGCCGCTTTGGTACCGTTTGGATCCCTGTAAATTCTACTTACGAACAGGGAAGATAATGTTATTCACAGGAGAATATCGTCGCTAAAATACATTCTCTTTATCGCTAAAAGCAAATATTTTGTAACTAAACATACGATGATTTCCTGGTAATAACTGTGCATATCAGTCCCGCTAGTTTACATAGAAAGTAACTTTTCAATTTCTGTCAAGTGTAAGCAAAAAATTAGAAAGCTGTGATCATCTCATCTGGCTTGAGATCGAATTTCCATATAAATTAAATATTTTTTTCCGATATGCAACGCATCTTCCCAAACGACAGTAAGTAGCCTAAGAACTAACATAAATCTCCTCTGGTATTGAAAACTGTATCGGAGATGAGAGGTTCCACAGACCAGGGATGGACGAGAGAATGCCCTGAGTGTCGCCTGCATCGTGTTTCCTCGAGACCTCCGTATAAATGCTGGCACAGAACAATGGTCAGCTGCCTGCGCATATGTTCATACATCAGAAAGAACAAGAATATATGGATAAATAAAAATATGAGCAAGTGTCGATTAAGTGATATTTCCATTTTTCCAAGTATATAAAAATGCGTAGAAGAAATGATTACTTCGGCAAAAATCTCATTGACTGAAGTGGAAAATTCCCACGAGAATAGAGAGATCTAAGTTGGGTTATACATGCCTTATGTGCGTTCATACTCAGTCGGCGGTTTTTTGTAACCAAGTTGAAGGCCCGGAGAACATGTATCCTCTTTGGTATGCACTCTTCATCATCGGAACATCATTGTTCGTCAGAGGTTCGACGGACCGGGATTGTGGGAGTATCCCTAGGATGGATTTCTGTTCCCGGTAAGAGGCCCAAGTGACCATATAAACACCGGTAATAATAGCAACTCCGCCAAGGACACTGTCTCGGATTAAAAAAGAAAAACTAGTTAAGAGCTAAATATCAGGCTATTTAATCGACCGCAAGAAAATACCGTAAGAGCTGAACGGTTGGTTAAAAACACTTACCAAAGCGCTGTCACGGTGTAGTTTAAGAATTTGACTGTGGTTTCGAATTCTGGAATATATTTGACAACAAGTACTGTTTTGGGATATTTAAGTTTGAAAATACCTTCCGAGATAAACGGGGCTTCCGAGGAAAATCCTGGAGAGAAATGCAGAGGCGGCCGGTTGAAGAGGATAGTATAGAGCGACCAACGCAGGTCCCAGAACCTTATTTGACCAGGTCATGAGACCGTAGTTCAGCGCCGATGTTAAAACTCCCTGAAAAAAAAAACAACAAAGATCCCTTTCATTTAATAAAAAAAAAATGTCAAGGCCGTCTTCTTTTAGGATCTTAAACCAAAGTCATTCTTGTTTAGACATTATCCACCACGTGGATTATGAACTAACTATCGGAGAGCTGTCACATGGGGGTTTGACCGACCACGTGACACGACAAATTTTTTTGCAACCAATAAATGTTGTCACGTGTCACTTGAACTTTTCAACATGACACGTGGTAGCTCACCAATAGTTGTGTCTATGGTCCACGTGGTGGACTATGTCTACCCAAAAATCACTCATGAAACAATTTTTATAAGCTTAGCTGGATGTATAATTCAAAACTCACTGCATAAAAAACGGCGAAAAACTCCGACTGGGTCAAGCTCCAATCTGATTCACTCGCCATCGAGACGGCGGTCACTATCATCAGAATAGCGCCGAAAAAATACGAATAAGCCGTCACCGACAAACTGGCGGGATATTTTTTCAAAACTTGAGCCTGTCGAAGCGGTACATTAGAAAACAACTTAAAATGTGTTCAAAAGCCGCTGCATGTAGTCGAGTAAGATAGCTTCTGCGGACCTGAATTGCCAGGTAAGCGGCCATGCACATACAGTTTCCGATCAAGCAAAACACGCCCAGGTGCCAATGCCGTAGACCAAGGTCTAACAAGATAGACACGAGCCATCCGGACGGGACCGGCTGCCCTTTCGCCATGATATCATTTTGCAGCGAAAGATCTTCTTCAGCCCGACCAACCACGGTCGGACCACGGTATAAAACCATTAGGATAGCTCCGATGACACAGACTAGCGTGCCCCCGACCTTCACCTGGCCTTCGATTTTAAGCAACCTAACCGTTTCCGTACTGCACATATTTTAAAAGAAGAATAACAATAACGAAAGTGAGATGAGAACAGCTAAAATAGAATTAGTAGCACAGAACTGGCAAAAAAAAAAATGCCTCCTCCGTCCTGAAATAGTTAGAACTATGGCCTTTAGACTGTGTATTGATTCATCATTCTTTATTAAAATATCAAGATAATGTGCAGCGACATTTCATATCGAATTCTACTTCAAATAATATATCGTATCATATTTTTTTAACGTCTATATCACGAGACATTTGCGTTTAAAATTCAATGCACCTAAACTTAAGTGCCAATTAAAAGAAAAAAGAGGAAGTAGACAATAAGACTGACCCCATCATCACGGCCAGTAAAAATGTAAAGACCGGGATAGCAGGCTGAATAGCGGCAGCGTAGCTGGGATTCGTGTAGCTGAGCCCAAGAAGAAACAAAAGCTGGTTCCCGAAGATCCTACAACATCCGAAACAAAGCATCATCATCAAGCAATAATGACTCAACAGACGCAAGATCATTTACACCTATTACACTAACGAAATCCGAGGATACCTACCCTGACAGCCCGAGAAAAACCAACGAAATGAGCACTGCTTTACTCATCGGCGGCCGCATCCTTCTGCAAAATAAGTAAGTAACACTGAGTCAACCTCATCACTTCCAAATCCACCCGCTAGCCACACCCACACTACTTCATTTTCAGTATAACTTCACATGGCGAAATATCGCGTAAAAAGTAAGTCATGTCTTACACGCCTAGGTTTTTGAGTCCGAATTTATTCAATCGGATACACTGTGATAAATTCACACACAAGATTTGAACTTTTTGATTTATAAGCCGAGATTTTTGAGTCAGTGTATAATCACCCAGATACACTATGATACATTTTCATACGTAATCACACAAAACAATTAAACTTTTCGACTTACAAGACTAAATTTTTGAATTAGAGTATAATCGCCCACAAACGCTATGACACATTTGCACGAGTAATCACACAAAAGATTTGAACTTTTCTGGCCATGATCAATCAAATTGAAATTCTGAATCTCAATTGGAAACCCTAGGATTAAATTGAGTGGTAAAAATCGAAACTTTACACACCTTTCACGCACATACGCCACCGGCGCGAGAATCGAGAGCGCCAGCAGATCGCGGTACAGGCAGAACACGAACTGGTTAATCCCCACATTGAGAGCGACCTTACTGACGACATGGTACCCTCCGTAGAGGATCTGGACCAGCGCCATTGCGGCGTGTGCTCGCCGCGCCTCGCTTGAAGCCGCTGACGGAGACGATCCCGCCGCCGCCACCGCCATGGACGCTTAATCGGAATGGCGATACGGTGCCAGTGGGGGGGTTTGGAGCTTGAGGGTGATGAGTGGGGATTGGGGTTTTTGGGGATGGATCGATCGCTGGTTGGTTGGTGGAAGGTGTCGTGAGAGTGACGATGGAGACGACCTCGGACACTGATCGGTTCGTGTTCTGATTGAACTGATGGTTCGGTTCGACCGGTTGGATCTCGTTGGTCGAACCGAAGGACGGGTCGTTTGTTGAACCGATTCGTCGAGTGAATCGAGCGACTTAGCGACACTAAACGATTAAATGCGAGAATGACACGATAAATTAGGAGAAGTCAAATAATAAATTGTTTATTAATTAGGTTATAATTGCCACCGGGGTGGTGGTAAAGAGTTCCACCCGTCCATCCTAAGTTTATGTGTTTGAAATCTCACGCTAATGATTGGGTATGTGCGTATTTTCTTTGTGCTTAGGTTATAGTTTACTTAATTTAAGTAAGCGATTGAGTAAAAAACATAATTATATTTTTTTCTTTTTTCATTTTAAGATGTTTATAAGGTTGTATTCCCCCATATTCAGGGTGTGATTGGTTAAAAGAAAATTTTGGAAGAAAGTGGATTCTCTCATGAAAAATGATGTGAAAATATTAGAACATTCTTTATTTTGAACAAATTTTTCTTCTAATTTCCATCTAATTTTTTCTTCTCATTTTCTCACAAGTTTTTCTTCTTATTTTCCCTCATGGAATCCATCATATTTTCTCTTGTTTGGTCAGGGGTGAAAATTGGTGGTAAGGTGTTAAAATATTCTTTATTTTGAACAAATATTTCATCCTATTTTTCATATAATTTTTCTATAAATTTTCATTCTTATTTTTCATCATATATTCCTTCTTATTTGTCATCAAATTTTACTTTCCATCAAATTTTTCCTAAATCAAACACAGCTTTAGAATTTGTATTCTTCCACGTAACTGAGAAGAAACTTTGAGAACGAAGATGGCAGAAGATAGGAAACAACTGTATGAGAAGCTGTGAAAATGTAAGATTAAGATGTATTATTATCATTTCCAATAATTTTCTGACTGATATATAGTTAATTTTTGAAAATTCACTCGAATCGATTTCATTTATATTTTGAATCCTGTCATTCATAAATATATATAAGATGTATGACAACACAAAGAAAAAGAATAATACAAACAAAATCTAAATTAACAACCGCCACAGCCTCCCAGGCAACTAAGCATTTCCACCCCAAGATTCGCCCAGCCAACACTGAATGCGTTAAACAAACAGATGCAATATTTCAGCGCTTTTATCATTTAATTTTCCTTTCTAACAAAAGGAATGAAAGAGAGGAGTGTAGCAATTATTTACCAACATTCAGTGCAACAACAGAAGCACTCTTCAGTAGTTGTATCATCATTTTCGAGAATCGGCGCATCCGTAGCGGCGTCCCTAGAAGGGCAGTCCACCGGCTGAGGGGGTTCCATTCCAGGCCCTGAGTTGCAAAATTTGTCAAGAACATCGATCACTAAAACCAGCCGAGATTTTTACTCCAAAAAGAGTAATAGAATCGAATAATGACTTGTCTGATCTTCATAAAAAATAATCAATCAAGCCAATGATGATCATTGGTGAAAGAATTAGCTAGTGAAATATTTGCACCTTGAGCCTCCTGTTGTGCGGAAGCGTGTAATATAACAAGTAAATTATTGAACAACTAATTGCAACGAATGGTTCCCAGGAAAGATTGGGGAGACACAACGGTCTACTTCAGAATATCCAATCTCCTAGACAGAACCACCCTTCAGAATATCCCAGGTATTCCTAGACAGGATATTCCTATGCAATTAAAAGCACAATAACCACTAAAATTATACTACCAAAAAAGAAAGCTACTAAAACAATAATAAAAGCAAGAACACCAAATTTAACGAGGTTCAGCCAGTGGGGCCTACGTCCTCGGACACCAACACAAAATTTATATTTCACTCAAGA
>NQLW01000048.1:4681682-4695716 GCA_002312845.1 Kalanchoe fedtschenkoi
TTCTTGGAAAGGGATCATACGAGACCCGAACCTAGCTAGCTAGGACCAAGTCACCCATTGACTTGTGATTTTTATCACTTTGATCAATTCCTCTGACGTGTGTCTTCAACTACAAGCTCATCGTGCAAATTGTTCGATTGAGGAATCGATATTCTAATAATACATTGGGTTATCCTATCTGCAATTTGGGCCCTTTGACTTATTTCCATGACAAGGCAAAAAAACCTAATGGAGTGTAAAGAATGAGGCTGGCCAATTCAAGCCTGCTAGCTTCTTGAGTAAAATACAATTCGGTTATGACTCAACTAGGTTTGATTTTTATTACACAACTTGTGTATTTCAACTACCATTTTGCCCCGTGCGCCTAAAAGCATATGAATTTATGTATAAATTGTTGGCAAGGGCAATCGTACCCTAGAGTTGAAAAACGAAGGATAAGTTTTGAAGGTCATAATAATAATTTATGTGGTCTCTATAGATCCACCCTGACTTGTAAATAATGCACTAGATGATGATGAATGGGGATTGAGATTATTGGCGGAAGGAGTTATAGACTAATTAACAAGGCCTTAAAAGTTTGATCGGTCCGTGGTTTGATTAAGCAGGTGAGTTGATTCGACCAGTTCGATTTCGTTGGTTGAAAACCTAAGTGGCGGGCTCATTTGGTGAGCCGATGAATCATGTATTATCTGTATGATACCGGAAACCCTAGACATGATCCTCCTGCATCGCGTGCTCCAAGTAGAGATCGACTTGTGGCCTTGCTAATCATTTCATGTAATTGATAGAGAGGATCTACATAGACTATATTAAAAGGGGTTATTGGATATAAGATGATACTTTATATAATTTAGGCAAGAAATTAGACAAAACAATTGGATGAGAATCATGTGAAATTATTAAGATGCATTATGATTTTTTTACTCTAGTTAATTTTTGAAAATTTACTTGAATCGATTTCATTGATATTATGATCTCGGTTTTATTGATGTTTTTTTTACAATAGATATAGTAAATACATAAAAAATACGCATGCATCTACCCACCAGCATGACACTTTGAATCCAAAACTTTATAGATGACAGATCATCTTGCTGCTTGACCACCAACACACAGTGTCACACCAAATTAAAGAAGAAGAATCATACAACAAAATGTAAATTAACAGCCCAGCCTCATCAGCAGCTTGCCAGGCAACTAATCATTAGCGTCCCAAATTTCATCAAGCAAACACTGCATTAATCAAACAGATGCTAAAAGCACATAGATCAATATATAAATTGTTGGCAAGGGCAATCATACCTAGAGGTGAAGATGGAAGGATTAGTTTTGAGGGTCATAATAATAATTTCCGTTTGTAGAAAGTCAAAGGGCCCAAATTGGAGATAGGATCACACAATGTATTATTAGAATATCGATTCCTCAATCGAGCAATTTGCACGATGAGCTTGTAGTTGAAGACACACGTCGGAGGAAGTGATAAAAATCACAAGTCAATGGGTGACTTGGTCCTAGCTAGCTAGGTTCGGGTCTCGTATCCCTTTCCAAGAAAATGAAAGCTTGCTTCTCCAGCTCCATACATAAATCAGATACTTGTGGGTCTTCTATATATATACATAAATCAGATACTTGATCCGTAACAAAAAAATAATTCTGATAGTGAGATCTATCCTGACTTATAAATAATGCACTTGATCATGGATGGGGATGTTGAATTTTCGAATCGGCTCATATTGGATTGTATCCCCATTGTGACTCAAAAGCCCAGGCTTGTAAGTCATGGTTCAACAATCCAATATAAGTCACCTTCTCTTCCCCTCACTAGCCGATGTGTGATATTTCGCCAAGTGACAAACTCAACAATCTCCCCCTCACTTGGGGAAATATCACATGCTCCCCCTCAATCAATACTTCGCTATGCCCCTCCTCGTGGCATGCGTCCTCATCGTAGGTGCGCCCTCTGCGTCTCCCCCGCTCTTTGGGGTCTAACCTACGTCTTAGTCGCCCTGCGACTCTCTCTGGCCCAACCAGTTTACTCGCACTCTTTGCGAGCCACTTACGCCGCCCTGCAACGTCCTTCGTTCTTGGGGTGCCTCTATTCGTTTTCTTGGCCTCAACACTTATCTCTGGTCCCGGATTGAACCGTCGGCTCTGATACCATGTTGAATTTTCGGGTCGGCTCATATTGGATTGTATCCCCATTGTGTGACTCAAAAGCCCAGGCTTGTAAGTCATGGTTCAACAATCCAATATAAGTCACCTTCTCTTCCCCTCACTAGCCGATGTGGGATATTTCGCCAAGTGACAAACTCAACAGGGGATTGAGATTTTTGGCGGAAGGTGTTTGTAGACTAACAAGACATCAAAATTTTGATCTTTCCGCGGTTTGATTGAGGCGCAGGTGAGTTGATTCGACCAGTTCGCTTTTGCTGGTTGAAAACCTAAGTGGCGGGTTCATTTGTTGTGCCGATGAATCATGTGTATCTGCATGATAATGGAAACCCTAGACATGATCCGGCATCGCGTGCTCCAAGTAGATCGACTTGTTGTGATGATGCTAATCATTAAATGTTGATTGCATCTATAGTGTGGAGGATCTACATCGACCACTGATTGATTGTCGTGTCTAATGGATGTTTGTTTATGCACGTACGTATGTCTCGACCATGAAAATGAGAATGCTGAGGTGGGTAAAGAATGGTCTAGTGGTATATTGGGCGTTTCACATTTTTTGACCTGGCATGCACGTACTGGGAGAAGCGCATGTTAAGGGCTCACACGACCCCACTTAATCGTTAATTTAGTATAAATATTGTGTATATTTGTTGTCGTATAAGATTTACGAAAAATTTAGAAATTCAATTTTAATCCTTATAAATCATAATTTTCATATTTATAGTGTTAAATTTAATATAATTTAGATGTAATTTGAGATTTAAATATAATCCTTCCAACTCAAATCCATTACTATACATTTATGTAAACTCGTTACAGTTTAAATTTTTTTCCTCAACCCTTTAGGCTGTATTTGGTTTAGAGAGAATTTGAGGAAAAGAAAAATTATTCGAGGAAAAATGAGATGCAATCTTTTGTTTGGTTTAAGAAAAATTAGGGATTGAAAATTAAATGGAAATGTTGATGGAAAATAGAAAGAAATATTTATTTAAATTAAAGAGTGTTTCAATATTTTCTTCAAAATTTTCCAAATCTAACTAAATATGAGAAAATAATAGGAATTTCATACACAATTCACTTTCTTTTAAAAAGTTTTGCCCCCTTAAATTTCCACAAACCAAACACACCCTAAATTATTATTCTCACTAGCTATTGCAGGCAGCGCTAGGTCTAAATGTACTCCCGGTGGGAGTTGGAACAATGTACCCATGAAAATAGTTACCAGTCCCAGAATTTTGTGAGGTCCGGTGCGAAATGAAAATTGAGGTCTAAATCATTAATTAATAATATTAATTTTTATAAAAAGAGGGACAGTGACCTCTATTTTATTAAATAGAAAGCAAAAAATCTGCTTCATGGTAACTACACGAATGGAAGTGGACATGTATCTGACTTCCAAATACATGTTTAAAACTGAAATAATACAAACAAAAATATTTAATCTTTACAAAACAACAACATAGTAGGCATACCAAAAACCTAATAATAACAATCTTCTCGAATTTTTTGAAACAAAGTCCTCAATCAAATCTGCATCTGCAACTTTCTCCACATATAACTCATTAGCATCAACATCATTACAATCATCGTTTTTAAGCGGAACTTCTAAAGCATCACAAGAAGACTTCAAACACACGTCATCCAAAGCATTTAATTTTGTAGAAATAAATAAAAATCCAAATATTTTTTCATATTCATATTGCTCAAATCTCCTATTAAGCGAACTAATAGCTTGATTAACCATATACAAGAAGTAATTAATTCTAAATGCATCTTCGGGAGATTGTGATTCAATCAATGGTTCATCATTCGAGTTTTCATCAAAATATTTTTTTCTTCGTATTTGCCGCCTATGAGAAAATAATGGATCAATATCTAATTCAATGGTATTTTTTTTAGCTTCTTTAATTGCACTAGAAAAGCCAACATCTCTATATCTCTCAAAAAAAGAAACCAATCCTTTAATTATATCAATGACTACATCAATGAGCATATCTATAGACTGTAGGCTCTTACTAACTGAATTCACATAATTTAACATGTCATACCATTTTACTATAGCCACTAAAAATTCAAAATCTCCAAGTTCATTTTAAGCTAATGATTTTGCTTCACTTTTTATTTTAGAGTCATTATCATTTTCAGACACTTGAAGTAAAGCTTCTCTTATATCTACAATTGGAAACCTAATTGCCCTAACACTATCAACGCGACTCTCTTAACAAGTAGATGACATTGATTTAAGTGTTAAACCTTTCACATTATCTTTTAAGATTTGCCATCTTTTAGTCGAATGTGCAAATATAGTATAAATGCGTGTTGTATAACTCCAAAGAAATCTTTATCTTTACTATAAGTATTTGTCATATCACACAACATAAGATTCAAACTATGAGTACCACAAGGAGTATAAAATGCTCTACGATTAATATCTAAAAGTTTTTTTTGAACTCCCTTGGATTCATTGTCATATCCCTGCCTTCACACATTGTCTACATCAAGATCAAAAGACTTCGATTCCTGTAATAAAACATCAAAAAGTCCTTGCCCTATAGTATCATTAACATTTATGAATCCCAAAAATGATTTCTCAATCACAACAGAACTGAAAGTCAGATCAACATACCTCAAAATCAAAGACATTTGTTCCTGATGACTAACATCACGAGTACAATCTAATATAACAAAAAGTACTTTGCTTGTCTGACCTTTTTAACAATTTCAGATCGAATAGAGGAGGCAAGCAGAAATATCAACTCATTTTGATATGACCAAGATAGTGAATGTGAATGTCATCATTTGTAATGCGTCGAACATGCTCTTGTATAATTGGATCAAACTCGGCTAACATTTCAATTAAACCTAAAAAAATTTCATTATTGTTTTCATACAATCTTTTTTTAGTTCCACGAAATGCTAAACTATGTTTTGCAAGAAATTTCACAATACAGACTATTCTCAACAAAACATTTTTCCAATGATCATTTTTCTTTTTTAAGTTGTTTTTGAGCTAAATGATCAATAGTTTTATTTACATGCAATCTAGAATGCAATTCATACCAAGTAGCCCAATTCTTTTATATTCTAAGCCAAACTTCATGTTCTTGAAGTCGAACCGCTGTATGAGTCCAATCTGCATAACCTTTATTAGCTAATCCACCTTTAACATACCCCTTTTTAAATATTTTATAATAAAAACAAAACACTTTATCAAGCTCCTTTGAATAAACAAGTCAATCTCTATCTTGAACTTCACCATTATCTAAAATTCTAATATATAAATATGATACAAGTCACCTTCAAAATTTATTTTTAGGCCCTTCTTGAATAGACTTGTCTCTTTTATGATCCTTTACCGCTAAAACATCAATCATTTTAGAATCAAGAGCATCCCAACATCTCGGATCAAAAATATCAATATGAAAACTTAAAGACTCATTATCATTATCATCATCATCATTCAAATTCTCAATACTAGTCCTACTACCAAGGGGATGTATGGAATCACTATCTTCATTAGCATCCTTTCTATTTTTATCATCACTATTACTATGATTTTCCACAAAATGTTCATCATCACTAAAATTTAAATTTTGTTCATTAGTAGTCTCATTAGCATCCAATGTTTTATTAATGTTTTCACTTTCTAAAAAAGCTTGTAATTCTTTTACAACAAATTTATCAAGAGCTCCTTGTTGAGATTTAGTTAATTTTTCTTTTTCTTTAATATCATTACCGGAATCAAATTTTCTAATTCTAGAAGACATATCCAAACACAATAACAGAATAAAAAAATTGAACAAATAAACCTTAACCGGCCTGTCTTCGGACTCCAATCTCAGAAATGTAAATATGATAAAAAAATAAATTTCAAAATTAGATACTCAAGCCGGAAACAACAACTGAACAACAGCATTAACAATTCGAATAAGATAATCAAGCCAGAAACAACAACTGAACAGCAACCAACAACATTAACAATAATCTGTTACGAATCTGAAACAGATTGAAATTGAGTAAAAACACAAATAAAAAAAGCTTCATTTCCTTATTGATTGAAGGCCGAAGGCGAATGAAAAAAATAGCTCGCAATCAAGAGTGGTGAGTGTATGTCACTTTGCTTTTCTTCCTTCGTCGAATTCTGATTTCCCCCGTCGATTGTTGTCGTCGATCCGTCGACTGTTGCTGCGTTGCTTCAGTCGCCGCGTCTTTCTCTCCTAGGGTTTATGATTTTTTTTCGTTTCTCTCGTATATGGCTGCAAGGGAAATGAGGGAAATGAGACTTGGTGGGCTACTGGGCTAGAGCAGTTGGAGCCTGGAAGCCTGATCCTCGTCACTGCATGGGAACTGAGGCCTGGTGGCCTACTGGACTGGAGCAGCTGGAGGTCAGCCCGAACTGAGGGCCCGGTGCAAGTGCACCACTTGCACCGGGGAAGGGCTGGCCCTGCCTATGCGGTCCATTGATGAGATGTAATTTGAGATTCAAATAAAATCCTTCTAACTCAAATCCATTACTATACATTTATCTAAACTTAGTTACAGTTTAAAATTTTTTGTGTTTGGTTTAGAAAAAATTTGAGAGAAGGAAAAATTTGAGGAAAAATGAGATGCAGCTGTTTGTTTGGTTTAAGAAAAATTGTATGTGGAAATGTCTCATTTTGTGTCTTTAATTTGACGGTAAAAAATAGCATTTAAATTGTCAATAAAACTGTAATAATCAGAACGATTCTGTATTGCAGATGAAACAAGGTTGTTTTCACTCACTACAAAATTGAAGCTGAGAATCTGAATCTGAAAATTTCACCCCCCAAAACAAAAGAATTGATATTAACTATATCTACCTAAACTACGTACATCATTGTTGAATCATAGCTAGCCCGCATACACATGATCTTTTGTGCACGATGAATATCGATCTCTATGATTATTGGAAAGTTAATGAGGAAAAAAACGGCAGCGGCAGACACACCAAATGGGCATTATACCTATAAATCACATGAACCCTAATCCAAAAAGGCACCAGATATCCCTCCTGGCTATATTAGCTTCCTAGTTTAATGATAGAGAAATCAAAGTGAGCCTATCATGAGGACAAATATGGCCACTTTCTCATCATGAAACCCTACTTAATCAGATCTTGTAGGGAAAAAAAAGGAAATAAGGACACACACAAAACTACTTATTATTTAGGGTTTAGACTAGCTAGGGTTATTATAAGAAACAAAAGTAAGATCATAATGCAATCTTGGCTGGTAATCAAAAAGCAAAGTAGAGAGAGAGAGAGAGCGCGCGCGCTAGGGCTTTTGTAGGGGTCATCTAATAAGTGCAGTTGGCTGCTTGTGACAATTTTTAAAGCTGATTTTCTCCTAGTGGGTTTCCACAGAGTCCGCCAAAAGAGAAGAATATGCATTCATCTAAAGCTATCAACAGCATGCATCTTTCAGACGACTCACTTTTGATGTTCGCATTATCATATCAAGATTCACTCCTCAGTTCCCACCATCACCTCCACCACCAGAACCACTATCTAAAGCTATGACATGCTTCTCAGATGTAAAGGTTACCTCAAGGTTGCCGGCCTGTTTGTATAAATATACGAAATTATACCGATAATATAATTAATGCCCTTATTTTTGCGGCTTATAATTACTAATACCATGATGGCTTATCGTCTTGCAATCGTGTGTCCGAGTGCCAATCTTCGTGTAGAGTTATGACACCCGTCACGATCTTATTATATCGAAATATCACTTTCATAGCTAGTAAATAGCTTCTACCTATCATCCCCGAAAGCTAAGATTTCCTCCCTTTTTACGCTCTAATGCTTGTGTAAATATGTGAAACTCAGGGAAACAAGAAATGAATGAGTGCATTAACGGTGTGTTGGTCCGATGGTTTGTGATATTGTCTAATATTTTCTATGTATTAGATTCAAACTCTGATGGTATCACATGAACATGAATATATTAGCTAGAGGCTAATAATGAATTTGAAATTTTGGCTGTAATAGACAGTTTACATTCCTGGACATCTTTTAAAAGACATTTCTAGTTAAATAAATTAAAACGGAAATATTAAGAAAAAATATAGAGAAGGGGCAACAAAAATTCAGAAGCCAACGCTTCTCCAATTGGGGACGATAAAAATGAGAAATTCTACACGTGGGCTAATTGAGTTGGTGATAGTGTCGGTCATCAAGTGGCCCTTGGTCACGAATTCGAATCCAGATATGGCTGGTCTCGAATTTAACCGAAAAGCTTGAAATAGGATATCAAATTAGGACGGTTCTAACCCTCACACTAACCAAACCCTAGTAAATCACCAGCACACCAAAATCTTAGCATTCTGCACCTCTCCTATCGGCCCAGCCCATATTACAGGCCCAGCCCAGTTACATGTCTGGTTCGGTCTAACACTCAATCCCGGTTCAATCAAAGACCGTGAAAATTCGTAAGACTAAACAATCCGTCACTCATACAAAATTATTATAGCATAAAATATCTCATTATTTTAATACTATTTTGATTTTCTGCACCATTTTTTTAAAACTAAGAAGATAGTTTATTAATTTGAAAGAGGCATCACCGGTTTGACCTCTGATCCGGTCCGGTTCTCTAGCAAACGTCCAATCTGATAACCAGTCAAGAAGGCACTGCCTAAAATTGCCTGAAACAAACGGCAAACGGACACGGATTCGATGCTGCGCAGCTCTTTACTGCGCGCACAAAACGACGTCGTTTATCACATAAAACGACGTCGTTTTATGCACTGTCATCCAAAACGACGTCGTTTATAGCACAAAACGACGTCGTTTTGTGCTTGCAGCAAAGTGCTGCGCAGCACCGGATCCTTTTCCACCAAATAATCCTGCTAAATGAAATGAACCACCAGACTAGCTAACATTCACAACTGGTGAACTCACCAGAGTGAACGGGACCCTTCGGATCGAGGTGGATACTCGCTCTTCAGACCTCCCAAAATTCCCAGGCATACGGCGGTTGGGAGTAACACTGTAACAGAACAAGAGATCCAATTCCAACTTATCCTCCTCCCCACACGGAGCGTCTTTACTAGTCTGTGTGTACTCCTGGCTAGTTGCGCGCATTGGGTGGGGGAATATGCCAAGTAGTACTCCAGTAGTATCCCGACGAAAGACCCTGTCCAGAGAACATTTTTACTTTTTCCGTAAGACAATATATTAAGATATGATTATGCTCGGAAAGCATCAAAGCCCACCTAAGAACTAAAAGGAGAGAAATTTTCAATGATAGGTAGATGGGTCATATCAAATTCGGGGTTCAGGAATGTTTGAAAACTACAGTATGAGATTGCAATCGGGAAAAAATACGATAAGGAATAAAATACTAACAAATATCGAATATATTGCTGCTTTTCGAAGAAAAGAACCCCAATTGCCTTCCACTCCAAATTATTTTACACTATCTTTTGGTGCCCCTATGCCCCCAACTTTATTCATTTTCCCAGCTTGCAGATGACACTTTTATTCCTCAGCAAATTTTATCATCAGAAAAATAAAAACCGGTCACAGGCATCGTCTACTTTAACCACTTTGATTTCAATACGGTAATATTCGTTTTGACTAGGTGATTATTATATCCGGGACTAGATGTTTATTAGAAAGTTGGTTCCACACTCAAAATCAATTGGCAATGAGTGAGAGAGTCCAACTATACTTATAGGTTAGTGTTTAAGCTGAAATGAGCGATGTGGGATACAATCCCTTAATATGCACCAACACCCCCCTCACTTGCGAGATCGTAAGCGGACGAAACCGCATCTGACGGACGACACCATATTAAATCAATATCTCGCAAGTGGGACCTTATGCGGACGTAACCAACACGTTTGACCGGTTCATTCAGGGGTGCGGCTAAAACCCGCTTTGATACCATATTAGAAAGTTGGTTCCACACTCAAAACCAATTGACAATGAGTGGGAGAGTCCAACTATACTTATAGGTTAGTGTTTAAGCTGAAATGGGCGATGTGGGATACAATCCCTTAATATGCACCAACCATGTTCGATCATGAGCGGGAATCTTCTCACTTCTATCTTTTCTTTCCGACCCATGTTCATGTGTCGTTACGATTAGAAATCCCTCCTAATTCTTGAAAATGATGGCATCGAATAAAAAGTGATGCCTAGAAGCAACTGTAAGATCTTTAGTACCTAAGCCTACAGGTAATTATCAAGGTGCTAAGACAAGAGATTGCAAGATCAAACGCGCGTGGGAAAATATACCCCAAAATGGCCCATGGAAATAAATACCTACATATTCGAATACATCACAAGTCTATGATAATCAGATTTGACAGAATTATGCTGGCTTGATATTCAGAGAATATAAAGTTCGGTTTGCAGTTTGCACATACGCAAAGAAAGCTGATCAGAATGAGTCATATGTAAAATAAATTTCTGCAAGTATCGATCATACCTCATCAATAACTTTCGTCAGAGGACCCGTCGCGTCTATGCTGAAACCTAAGAAGAAAGGAGTTAAGATTTACATGTTTTTACAAATTTGACAAACTA
Source organism: Kalanchoe fedtschenkoi (assembly GCA_002312845.1). Lineage (NCBI taxonomy): Eukaryota > Viridiplantae > Streptophyta > Magnoliopsida > Saxifragales > Crassulaceae > Kalanchoe > Kalanchoe fedtschenkoi. Next base: position 4,692,412 of record NQLW01000048.1, read on the forward strand.
AAAAGAAAAAAACCTCGATTAGAACATTAACATTCTTGAAATCTCAGCAACCAGTTATCGCGTAAATACCACTCAGATTGAACTTGATGCATCATGATAACGAAGATGGACAGCAGGCAAAATCTAAAAGGGCAGCACGTTACGTCTACTTGATAATCGTTTAACCAAAAGAAAAATTCGCTGAGATCCTAACTAATGATTTTCTACAGTCTGATCATAAAAGCCATTTAGGACAAGAGAGTGCTTCGAGCATAAGACAATAAAAAACATATTTATGATTTGGCGTTTGCAGGCAACACTTGTTAAGAGATAACGATGTGACAACAATTCACAGCATATACAATAGCTGGTGATGGCAGTTTGCCTCATCTAACCTAATATTGTAAACAAGCTTTTACATGAATGGTGGATGAATCGTCATTCGATCCATCACTAATGTGATAGCCGTACTGAGGGACATGTGCTCAACTTTTGAACAAGAAAAGACTGTTTCTCTTTGTTTCCATGTGCAACGATAAAAAAAATTCCCAGCTCAAGAAATGATGTAAGCTATGAGTATCGGCAACTTTTTTCTTTTCCAGTACACTACTCAAAACACACAGAATAGCAAGGAAGTGGTAGAAGAGCGAGCTTCTTGTAAACTGTAATAAGATGTTGAAGAATTTACCTGAATGTAAAACTGCTCTGTTGGATGTCTGTTCTTGGGTGAGCCGTGAGCACTGTGCAGAGCTGTCTGGTCTACAGAAAGGAACATAAGATGAACAAGGACACAATCAAAGAATGTATTTGTAGAAAACACACTATACATATCATTAGCGTGCTTACTCAAAAAGTGACCACCATCAATGATAGTCTAGTATGCAATACAGCAAGAAATCCAATTGCAAGCATAAAATTTTTTCCTAAGACATTATAAGCACGCCAGTGAGTAGTGTTTCAGTTCAAATCTGTTCCTCTAATCTGCATGCCAATACACAACTTGCAACCCTGAAATGTGGACCACAAACTTAGCGTACCGAGTGCATTTTCTCTATATGGGATGCTCACTATTCCGTTTTAGGCTCGTGTCAGTTGCGTGGAAGTCCAAGCATCAATGATCACAGTAACGAAATCATCAAAATGGAACACACGCCAGGAACAAAGGAGGTAAAATTTGATGAGCATGTATGGAAATTGAATAAAGCAGAAGAACAGGGAATAAACAATGATTTGCTATATGGGACAGAATATGTGTGAAAGAAGGTGGAAATCCACCATGGAAGGCTGCACTGAGTGCATGATACACCCTTCACACACAGGAAGCATCCACCTTTAGTGGTATGCTATATATCTATGCATTCACTCAGTTCACTTTGTAAAGCGAAGGTGAAGTACCTCCTTAACTTCTCCCAAGCCACCACTACCTCCCTCTCAACTAAAACTCAGAGGTCACTGATGCCTCTAACTGGTGAAAACGACAGGGGAGGACTGCCGAAGATGACAGACTCTTGCAACACTGTACTTGCCTACCCTGTGGAAACCAATTCGAGATCCACGTTGCAGCGCTCCTTGTTTCCTATCACTTTGAAGGTACGACTTCTAAACCAAGTTGTGGATCATGATGCTCTCAGTATTACAGATTTTTCTTTTGATTTTTCGGGCAAGGGAGACGACTTCAAAATCAGTTTACAAAGCGGGCAAGTACTGTATACTGATTACTACATGCCACGCCGCAGGGGTTTTTATTTAATTTTTTTAAAATCTGCTATAAGTATCTAAAATTGGTTGCTTTCACTTCAATACTCGTACTGATGACTGTTATCTGATGTCGTCTTTCTCAAGAAGCCATGTATTTTTGTCTACAGTTCGACGAGGTAGTATATAAAATTAAGCTGGATTCAAAAGGGACTAGCTGGGGATCCACGGCATGGAACACAAAAGAAAAGACAATACTGAATGGTATCACCGGTGTAATTTTCCCAGGGGAGATGCTAGCTATGCTTGGTCCATCTGGCAGCGGTAAGACAACTCTTCTTTCCGCGCTTGGTGGCCGCCTGGGAGGTAAATTATCAGGAAAGATCACATATAATAACCAGCCATTCTCGGGTGCCATAAAGCGACAGACGGGGTTTGTTGCGCAGGACGATGTGCTATATCCACATTTAACAGTAACAGAAACACTGGTATTCACTGCCCTCCTAAGGCTACCAAAAACCTTATCATGGGATGAGAAAGTCCAGCATGTGGAGCAAGTTATTGCGGAGCTGGGCTTATCTCGCTGTCGGAACAGCATGATAGGAGGGCCGCTATTCCGAGGAATATCAGGCGGAGAAAAGAAACGAGTAAGTATAGGTCAGGAGATGCTAATCAATCCAAGCTTACTGCTCCTAGATGAGCCAACTTCAGGTTTGGACTCAACAACAGCTCAAAGAATCATGACCACCATCAAAAGCCTGGCTAGTGCTGGTCGGACTGTGATAACAACTATTCATCAGCCTTCCAGCAGACTTTATCATATGTTTGATAAGGTAATACTCCTATCTGAGGGCTGCTCAATTTACTATGGTTCTGCATCAGCAGCCTTGGACTACTTCTCATCAATCGGCTACTCAACACCTCTCACCATCAATCCAGCTGATCTCCTACTTGATCTCGCCAATGGTAATATAACATTCTTTGATAAAATGTTACTCCTGTTCCCTCATCATTTGAAAATGAGCTCCATTTAACAAATAAGGAATAAGGGGGTGTCTATAATAATTGTTCCCTATACTCTTTGACACCTTTTCTATCTCACATATGATTCGCTAGGCTCACTGTCAGTGGCAGTTATAATGATGCGATCATTAGTTTAAGAGTTCGATTAGACCCCACTAACTGACTTAAATATATGTGCACTTAAACTAAATGCTGGCTTTTTTAAGTGTGCTTTAGGATGTAGTGAATCTCAGAAAGGAATAACACTATCTGGCAACTCACAGTGAGTTACTGATTACAGGAATTAGCCCCGACTTAAAGAGTGTTACTGACCAATGTGAAAATGTGGAAGAGGAGTTAAAGTCTGTTAAGGATGCTCTGGTTGCTGCTTACGAGAAGAACATTGCTACAAGGCTTAAGGCGGAGCTTTGCAGTCTGGATGTCAATAGCTACAGTTACAACAAAGATACTTGCACAAGTATGCCTTTAATAAGTCATAACTACCTTCAGTGAATAATATAGGAAAGCAATATATTATAAACAATGATTCAAATTAGTAGAGTTTTCTTCGAAGGACCCAACTCAGTTTTTTTTATAATGATTAAGTTAAATCGAGTCAAGGCTAAGAA
>NQLW01000048.1:4703679-4714165 GCA_002312845.1 Kalanchoe fedtschenkoi
CATAAATATATGAATTTAATTAATTTATTAATATTAATACATGAATTATTTATCCTTTTCACCTAGTAGAATTGACGAAGTCTGCATTACCTTTCATCATCGGCGGATTTATGGGTTATGCCGTTATGGAGTTGGGACATATGATTCTGCTAAATTTTTTATTTTTTTATATTATGAAGTTAAAAAATAGTAATAATTATTTTTTAAAAATTTAAAATGATCATTCTAAAATTGAAAATATGCGAGATATTATTTATCATTTAAAACAAAAATATAAAAATAAAAATAAATAATTGAGGACTGGGCTATAGCTTTGGGCTTTAAGAACTGGGCCACGCTTTGTAAGGTCGGCCCATAAAACTATCCACAGTTCCAATCGAACGAGCCGTGCAGGTTCGATGTGAGGCCACTTCCACAACGTGGTTCAATTTCGGAATGAAATAACTCGGTTCGGTTTCGTTTTCAATAAAAAATCTGAAACGAGCCGTTTATCATCGGTTTAAAATTTTTGAAACCAAACTGAACATCAAACTATATAGATGGGACAACCATCTTTCAAATCCAACCTACAATATTTTTAAACATAGTAGAAAATAAAAAATATGTATTCTTAATTAGTTCAAATTTTAATTTTGTACCCCAGATTTTATTTCCTATACACAATACAATCCAAAACATCTCACTATTAAATAAAAAATATTAAAAATAAAAAAATTCAAATATTTTCGCATTAAACTCAAAGCTCAACTCCAATATCCAACTTAGTCAGAAACTAACTGAACTTCATCGAACCATCTATTATCTATCCGCCAACTGTTACTAGGCAGAAGTCCAAAAATGACATCGACGCAGATCTCATTGCAGTTGAAATTATAAAATTTCTACTCTTTTGTATTTAAATCTCTGAAATCTTCACTTCTTTGCATTATTGTTAAAATCAGAATAATATTCATATAAGCTAGACCAGAATTATAATTAGTTGGATGATATAACAAGTGAACCCGAATAGAATCATGCGGTTGGATTGACTGCTTTTTGTAATGAAGCATACAAGCTTACTTCTCTATTTAATTAGGGCATCTCAATTTCATTCAATGAACTATATTTAGGGCACGTCAGCTCACCACCAAAAATGGAAACACCAACAAGCTAAAGCACAACTTACAACTCTCTCAACAAAACCCTACTTGTTCCAATAATGCAAAAAGAGAGTACAGGTCCTTTTAGGTAGGTCGGGTTGTCATGCACTCATGCACATCTAAGAACATATATGTAGTAGCTACTTGCGAGTGCTTGCATGATTGTCCAAGCTTTGTAACATGATACATATAGGCCCTGGCAGCAGCCCCCATACAAGCATGTCTTGTCCTTTTGGTTCCTTAAAAGTGTTACTTCGCTCTCTTTCATACTCATGCGTGAGTCGGATTTGCAACCTGTCACCCCCGCATCTCTCCATCCATCCGCATCTCGATCCCACAGCATCTTTGGAATTACGTGCCTTCTGTGCCAACCTCTCTACTAGGGCTGTGTGAGCTGTAGTAGTGTGGTAGCTACTTGGATCATCACTCACTCCACAGTGAGTCAATCATGTTGGAGAATCAAGCCAAGTGTTGCATGCCACCGGCCTCTGCGCAAGTGATTAATCGAAATGATCGGTTCATCAAGTTGTGGTTACGAAGCATGAGTAATGCCAGCTTCTTGCTCTGATTGAGTTGTTTTTCTTTGTCACTCTATTTCAATCATTGTATTGCTCAGGGCTGTCACGATTTGATTTGGTTCGGTTAGGTTTTTTTATAAATATTCAAATTAAATTGTGCGTAATCAGTTTGAAAATTTTGAAATCGAACGAAACCACTAGCTTAAAAAACAAACAAACCAAATCATGAACTTCATTTACTAAATATGAGATTTTTTTATAAATGATAAACTAATTTTATTATAAATTCAATTAAATTTATATATGATGTAAAATATAGTGAAATAGTTTAGTTTGGTTCAGTTAGAAAAATTGAACCGCTTCATTAATTATTGGTTTTTGAAAATTTAAAATGATAACCAAATCACCAACACCCCAAATCAAACCAAATCTATCAAGTCGATTCATTTTGATTTGATTCGCTTCATCGATTTATCATTTTTTATTTACACTCCTAGTATTAATCTTATTGTTCTATATAGTTGTTTTCTGTGTTTGGAGAGATGGATGTCGTTAAGAAATCTACTTAAGTTTCTTTACGAAATGATCGAAAATTAGCACACCTTGATATATAGAGCCGAATTCAACTTTGATTAGCTGAAAAATAGAAAAAATCACTCAGACTAACAGAAATAAAACATTAATTTTACTAAGAACATTTGTGACACAAACTAGCAAATTGAAACGAATCGAATTGACTATAATTAACTCGAATGAATAGTTAATAGCCCTCGTGAGCAAAACTATTACTAAGCCCTAACCTCGTGGAACACAATTGTTCAAAATCGGTACAATGTTCCTATCATGCATTCATGAGCTGACTCATTCACTAACCAAATGAATATGTTTCATATTCATAAATATATTTAAATATGCGTTTGACATTTTTATTCATATGCCAGCAATAATTATAACTTCTGTAAATGTCAAACACGAAACAATTTCTAGATTATTCAATACGCAAAACAACTAGCTTGCCCGGTTTTGCCATCAGTCAACCCTAAAACCATTTACACTGTCAACTGGCCTTTTGTCACAAAAAATATTTAAAATATATATGTAAATAAAAATAGTAGTCATGGCTTTAACAATTTCTCGAGGGGTGGTGCACCAAATTAAAATAACAATTAGGGCAACAAAGTATCATATTTAATTAGTTGAAACGCGTTAAGTAAAATAGTACTCTTACATGAGAAACCCTATAGAAAATGAAATAAATTTTATAAAATTGAGTGCATAATAAGAAACTTATTGTCAACGCATTTTTTTTGGACAATTTTGTTGCAAATTATTTTGATCTCAAATGGAGTCGTGACACGTGCAGTTGCATGGGCTGGCATTGCAATTGGATTCATTTGATTTGAACAGATGTGACAAAAGATCGTACAAAATTTGGACTACAAAATTTGATTAATTAGTAATTAACATATTGTACTTTTTATAAGGCTGATGGTGATCTGTGTGGGATCCATATGACCTTGTATTAGTGACCTCTTAATTAAATATTATCTGTTTAATGACCCTAGTTTAGAAAGCGTTTGGTTCAAGTGGGGGGAGGGTTGTCGATTCATGGATCGATCAGCGTGATAAGATATAAATTAAGTATTCAAACCCTAGTGTATTTATCAGCTTCTTAATTATCTCCTAATCCCTAATGCAAAAAAGTCAGAGAATGACTTTGTATTCAAGATCATAATCTTTTTTTGTTAATGGTTTTTAAATTTGATTTTGAGCCTCCAGCTAGTAGCAACACGCAGAATGACTAGGGTTCTTACCTTTTTACGTGCCCTAAAACTCTGTATGATCAAATTTTATTTATTAATCTTAACAAATGGGAAGATAAAACCCTTAATGCATCTCGACCTCACAGATGACTGCGGTTCCAGATCAAAGATAATACGTAATATATAAGACTGTGCATGCTAGCTTGCATGTATATAAAATATCACTCTCAATTCAAAATGTCACTAGGATGGTGCCTTAGCGTAACCCAATATAATATGGCTCCTACCTTTTTGGATTTGCTAAAAGAGACATCTCTATCAAACCCTTATTACGTGTATAGCATATATAGATTCGAAAACTGCTCTGATGGATTTTCACTACATGACTTGAAAATGACTTGCAAGTGCCTTCCAGCCCATAACCCTTGACATCTTCCACACCATTACATTTGAATACACACATGATTTAGGGTGAGCTGTGAGCTGAGCAGAAAATATCAAATTAATTAAAAAATCTTAGTTTATTAAAATAAACTCAAAAACTTCTTAACGTAAAAATAGATATGAGATTAGTTGAAATCTCCTAATCTAATATTGACAAGAAGAGACACTTGTAATAAATACATGGTCAGAAACTTCACATTTCCTTGCATAATCTAATTTTTATGATGTTAGACTCATTATGTACCAACTCATTTATACACTTTATACACAATTATGAAATTTAAAAGACAAATATCAATGTGTAGTAGAGATTTGGAGTTGGGTGGATGGCTGGATCCATGCATTAATTTCTAAATTGGTAAATGTTTTCAATTGGCTTTTTTTGGTCTCCCAACATGATAGATATTTTAGTCCCTAGCATTGAAATTCAACTCTGTCAAACTATATATAATTCAACACGAGAGATGGGAGCCTCACAAATCGGCTATGGAGCCCTTCATATTATATAATATATATGACACTATTATTGCATTATTATATTATTAAAAAATGAGTTGAGAGCATGAGATGACTCATCAATGGAGTTTTCAATTAGGACTCAACTTTCAGCTTTGCTGTGCTAGCAAAACAGTGTTGGTTTACCATTCCCGGTTTGTGTTTTGGCCCATAGGAACAATAGATAGAATAGTAAACATTACTATATTGGATTTATTCATACCATTTTTTAATTGAAGTGTCTGTGCATGTCACATAGGTAAGGCACTCATTTATTTAGATTAGTTTATTGTACATATTTACATGTACACTTCATAATTTAATGAGTTTTTTGTTAACTATGATAAATTAACTTGGGCTTCTTCGTAATTAGATGAGTTGGGAAATAATATATGCTATCTAAATAAATATTAATTTTTAGGGCGGCACTTTACAAATGAAGAGGTGTTCGATTAGTTGAAGAGCCTTACTCAAGAGTATATAAGAGTAACACACTCAATTCCTTGGACACCTCCCATTCCAGTTTCTATCTGCCTATGTGGCACTTTTTTACATTTCTCAAAATTATTTTTAGAGATAATAGTTTTAGTGAGATTACTAATTTCAGGTAGGTGTGTATTTTTGTATTACATTTAAATGTTAAATAAGTTATGTATAATCTTGTTTTATAAAAAATATGGTTAGCTCAACATTTGAGCTTAGCTTTCCTTTATGAAAAAGAGGAATAAGCTGGACTTTAACCAACCCAAAATATGTACATACATATATGAAGTAGTTTAGTAAAAATAATGTTTCTCAACCACATGACTTCTATATAATAAACTATATTAATAAACAGAAATTTTTACATGGTAATTAATAAACTTTATCTATACCATATATATGTATATATATATATATATGACTATAACTTGTTTAGGTATTTCATTAAAATTTCCTTTTGACTCCTGTCTTTGTGTATTTATGACTCCAAATTTTCCTTACCTTTCATGTCTAGTAGTACTTATACAAATCAAATGTCCACCACAAATTGAAAACCTCTCATCTTCATCCATTTGTACAAAAAACTCCCCATCACACAATACTACACTTTCACTAGGAATGATATGAAAAATCAGCTTACATATCCACTTGTTGTAAAGATCTCATTCAAACTAGAAGGAATAAGGAAAGTGAAGAGAATAGTAATCCCTTTATGTTCCACTTTTGACTCTTGGAAGGAGGCTTTGTACAACTTGTCACACTCCACCACTGTCTCTTAAAATATTCAACAGGCCATAGACAAAAAGGCTGATGACCCCCTAATTAAAAAAGTAATTAATTATAATTAACAATATAATTAAACTTTCGTCCACTGTTATAATGCACTCAATCCAACCAAGACATCTTGTTATCAATTGAAGAGTAACTTATACAATGATAGCAACTGTTAAAAGGGAATAATTTAGAAATTAATCAAATCACTTATCGATAATTATCTAACGTTTGGTATTTGTAAAAAATCACACATATGGATAATATATAGGTAGCATTTTTGTCATTTTCAGATATGGGATATGTTGGTACAAGTGAATCTTGTCATCTAGGGCTTTTTAATATGTTGGTATATACAGATATTTATTGTGTGGCTAGCTAAATATTAATATTTTCTTTTTGGAAAATGGAAATCCAACTCATAACACTAAACTAAAGTCCAAACAACAACTGCATATCTCCACTATTAATATGAACGTCAACCTCATGCAGATATATGTAATACAATAATTATTTGATAGCATCGTTTTAAAAAACACGGTATATTGATTAGTTTAAAGTTTTGTCTGTACAAAATAGTAAGGATAAGATGATATAGTGTGTATGAAAATTTTATCTAAAACATGTGAAGTGAATCAGTTGATTAAAATCTAAAACAACCCAAATTCGAATCTAATTTTTTTTTTTTGGAACATGGAGAAACACCCCTGTGGAACGGGATGAAATTTGGGAAGGGATGCAATTTAAGGCCCGCACGGATAAGTTCCTAGTTATTCAATGAGATTTGTGTGACTAGTGTCAGTCAAATGATCAGTTAGACTTTAAATCTCTTAGATCAAACTTTAGACCGGTTCAATTATCTATCTACGAATGAAATACCTAATATTATATATTAATATAATAATTCAATTTACGTAGTTTATGGTGGTGAAGGGGTGAGTGAGGATCTTGACTGCTTTTTGTCAATCTTGCTCTCTTTCCTTTGCCTTTCTTCTCTACCAAAAGGCAAGAAGCCTCCTTCGAAAGATAACCAACAGAGGAGCTAGCTGGACCCAAATATAATTGATGTGCATATTTCTAGATATTATATGATTTTAGGACAGTGACAGACACTAATCTAATAAGTTTAGTACATGTGTGATTATTGTTGATCTGGTTAAAGTTGATTTCGGCTGGGAGGTTAAAGTGACTAGGAGTGGCAACCCACTTGTTTGAAATTAATTTAATCCAATTATGACAAGAACTTTGTTAATGGACAAGTGTGTTTGAGAGTGGGACTAGTATGTGCACATATGGATGCTTAGTTTACCAAGTCATATAACAGTAAAATTATAAGAGTCAAAGGACAATAGTGTTTTCTGCATCAACATTAATACTCTTTGCATTTATAGTTATTTCTTCTGTTCTCTTTTACATGTTATTTAATTGAATTTTTTTGTCTATTTTTACATGTCACTTAACAATTTCCAAAACGTATTTATTATCAACAACTACCTTAAAATATCAAACATTAATCACTTTATTATCATATAAAAATATATTCCTCACCAGTAATCATCTACCAATTTTACTTTTTGCACTAATTTTTTTGTAAAAACATTTAACCACTCATTCATTAATTTTGTTCAACCGCTAGCATTAACTTCACCTTTATTTACTCAAATTAACCTTAAACGACATGTAATAGAGGACGGAGGGAGTATAATTTATCAAGTCAGGGAGAGATCCGTTGAGAACCTTCTTATATTGAAAATCTTGTGAACCAATCATATTCATTGAATGATTTCCAAATTAATCTCAAATAAAAACAACAAAATTAATGAATGTGAGACATAATTAATTCATTGGGTATGATGAAGTGAGAGGAGAAGAGTAGCATTTATGTGATGGCAATTAAGAAAAAATTGATTTTCCTTTAATTGCACTTAAATATTTGATTGACGGATTTTATTTCATTCATTTCCGGATTTATGTTTTTGAGTTATAACTTTCTCAGTTTTTTTTAGTTTTTTTTCGGTGAACATTTTTTTTCTGAGATTTTATAAACACTTTTTTATTTCGACAGTGAAAACTGATAGTGAAAATCAGTGAACATGTTCACTATTGAAGTTTTGACCGCTCTGTACATTTTAAACATATGTTCACTGTCATAAAAAATATCCAAAACACACAGATAACACAAAAAATCAATAATCTCAAAAATATTGAAAAATATTCACTATTACAAAATATATAGTAATAGTGAATATAGTGAATTAACAAAAGATTAAAATTGGTGAACAGAGGCTGCGAATATATGAAAATTTGATATGAGATTGATTAATTTTTATATTGAAGGGGTTAGAAATAGGAAATTGAGGATGAAAGAGAATAAAATTTGATTGAGAAAATTACTCCTATTAAAATTAAATTTAATTAAGGAAAGTTGCGTTACTAAAATAAATTTACAGACACAATAAATAAAGTGATTACAAATAATTATGTAGTGATCAAAACACGGTCATTTTGCGTAGAAAATGATTGGTCTACATTTGTCCACAAGGTTCTCAACTTAAGGAGGTTATCAACTAATTCACCCTTTACCAAGTCATAATAATAGTGGTTCAACAGATTTAATAGGCATGTGATTAATGTATTTTTAAAAATAAATTCATATAAAAAGTAAAATAGGTAGATTGTTATTGGTAATAAATATTTATTTTATTAATTATGATAATAAAGTGATTAATTTTTGATATTTTAAGATAATTATTTATTTTAAATAGGCATTGAAAATCGTTATATGACAAATAAAAATGAACTATTTAAATCAATTAAATGACATATAAAAGAGGACACAGGGTATCATGTGAGTTTTTCTAGATGGATACATGAATGATTTCTTGAAATATGAATTATATTACGACGATGGCGAATAGTTTTTCAAAATAATTTATTGTTTTTGAATTTTTAATATATGGTGCTAGTACGCGATCGAGCTCAATAACATTACTCATAATTTATTTAACAAAGATGTATTTTCCCAATTAAACGAGGGTTATATTTTTCCAGTACACTTCAAATCAATATTCTTTTTACTCTGATAAATATAACGCTCCTTCTTCAGTTTATCATACAGATAGGGCTGCAAGCGAATCGTTATATTCGTGAGTTGTTTGCGAACGAGTTCGATTAGTACTCGGTCAAAATTCGTTTGTTAATAAACGAGTCGATCACGAACAACAATTATAAGCTCGTTTAATAAACGAGCCGAACATGAGCAAGGGATGTTCAGCTCGTTATGTTCGCGAACAAACTCGATAAGAAGCTTAATAACTTTATTAAAAAATCGAGGACTTAACGATTTAAGTTAGAATGTAACTCAAATTCAAACATGTCAATCTATCATAACAAGAGTTAAGATTTCAAAATTAGCGAATACGGCTATAATAATTAACATAAATTATGTCTAAGGTAAATGAAAGGGATGTAACTTACGTCTATCATTTGAGCCAAACATAAACAATGAAGTATTCGACTTGTTTGTGGGCTCATTTAAAAACTCCATTTAAACTCGTTTACAACTCATTTAGACTCGACTACGAACCTTTTTATAAATTTATAAAGATAACAGTCAATAAAGTAAGATTTTTTAATGAGTAGGTCATTTAAAACTTGTTCAAACTTGTTTAAACACTCGTTTATTATATATATTAAATTTTATATTTTATCAATCAAAATGCTCGAGTAAAGCTCAAGTTCGGTTCGAACTCCTTAAAATTAAACGGACCGAGCTTGAACATGTATATTTTAAAAGCTCGTTAATACTCGGCTCGAGCTCGAACTCGTGAAATTTTAAATGAACGAACATGAACACTTTACTACTCGACTCGACTCGACTCGGCTCGTTTGCGCCCCTAGATACAGAAATATTTCATCTGTCATATTTTATTTTTTATTTAATTAATTTTTATATATTCAGTTTTATTCATCACTTAACAATTTCAATGCATATATATATTGTTACATAACTTTAAAAATAGGAAATTAACTATTTTATCATCATAATTTATAAAAAAATATTTATACACTAGTAATAATACATTTTACACAAAATTTTAAAAAATATATTAATTACATACTTATTAAATTTAGTTATTAATCTATGTAATTTAACCTTAAACTATTATTCTTAAACGAATATTATTGAAAGAGAGGGGTATTGTATGTTGAGTTCTATTCAGCTATGTCCAATTTACAAACAAGTTTAGACAAACAAATACAATTCTATTCAACTTTACCAAAGTCAGCGAGAACACACCCTAATTAAACGTTTTATCACCAACTTATCAAAACTATATTTAAGACTAGTCAAATAAAGTACAATCAAAAAGTCTCAATGGAGGTCAATCTAATTAATTTGACTTTGAAAATTATGCCACTTGTCAAAATTTTCAATTGTATTACTGGTTCAACCCTTAACTACATGCTTGATTTTACGTTGCATTATTAACTGGCGTCCAGTTCAAGAAACTGATACATCACATCCACTAATCCAGCCAGTTCATCACGGTTTCCCTGCTAATCGAGCCAGGTCATCACGATTACTGGCTAGAATCATCTTGGGACCCTAAAACCCCTTCAATGGTGCAAACTCACTCGGCAATGGGGCCAAACCCTAGTACATGGGAGATGAGAAATATCCTTACAAATATGCACAAGATCACCAACCATAAATACAAAAAGTTCTCCATCGAACTCGAGCATAAAAACAGTTGTGCTCATTTTAAGCCCTGACTTTTTGTGACAAGAAAAACCCTAACTACCATGAAAATTCAACGCGCAAGCATTAAATAAGACAATTCTACATGTCAAACAATGGAATCAAGGCTTG
>NQLW01000048.1:4718601-4738393 GCA_002312845.1 Kalanchoe fedtschenkoi
ATTTATTTATTTTTGTTATTAACTACTACTCTTTATATGTCGCAATTAAGGTTATAATCTTTGGAAAGGTGGTGTTCTTCTTTTCTGTGTTCTTTCTCTCTCCTGCATAAGAGCTTTAATAATATTATTTGTAAAAACTACTCTTCAAATGTCCTGGAGTCACATAGCTCGTAGATTAAAAAAAAGGAGGTGTAGTGTTCATATGACTTGGAAAGTTGAGGAGAGATGATGATTGGGAGAAAAAGAAAATAGAAGGGTACATGAGAGTGATTTAGAATTGAAAAATATAAAATTTATTAATTAGGTTCGACTTTAAGGTTATTGTTGTCTAATTTAAATGCAAAATATAATTGTTGAGCGTCAAACAAAAATGAATAACATTTTTTATTATGCTTGTGGTAATAGAAGTGTCACTAAACGATTAGGTATTATTTTTCAAGCATACGATCAGCTAAAGTGACCATTAGGCATGATACTTTTATAAATTTATGCGACAAAAAAAATATATATAATATTTTTTTGAAAGATGAAGAAAAAATAACATAATATTATAACCAGGAATTGAATGAGTGCAAAATTATATTTATTTATAACGTATTAATCGGAAGTTAAAAATTTTAGCAGTATGATAATAATTTTTAACAATAAAAGTATATCAATTGGCAATGACTTTCAAAAAGAAAATATGCAAAGAATCTAGAAGTGTCGTTATATCATTAGATTATGTTTTTCCAAGCATAATATTAGGCTAAAGTGACAATAAATATTACTATAACATTTTTTTAATTTTTTGTAACAACGAATATATATAAGAAAATATTTTATTCATTATAAAAAAAAGTCAAATTATATAGACTCGACTTTTTAGAATTAGAAATAATTAAAAATATTAAGTTTTCTTAAATTTCTGTATAAAAAATATTTTTCAACAAATTTAGTAGTATAAGATAAACTAAATTAGCATTTATTATGCATTGACAAGCACAAAAAGTATTAATTAAGCTCTAATGCCCTCATTATTATTTACTCAATTATAATCAATTGACTAATATCTTAAAGGGAAGGGCACCCTCCACTCTTGACCCCCCCTCTTCAAAAGCCCTACTGGTCAACTCTCTCTCTCTCTCTCTCTCTCTCTCTCGTTCGTGTGTGTGACACGTACACACAACAACGTCAAACAACACAACACCTCCTTCTACCTCCCTTCCCAAATCAAGCAATGAGCTGTATTACAGATCCCGTGTGAGGACATCGAGCTGTAAATATTGATTGTCATGGCCCACTCTCTCCCTCACCCTATTTATACC
This sequence comes from Kalanchoe fedtschenkoi, assembly GCA_002312845.1. Classification (NCBI taxonomy): domain Eukaryota; kingdom Viridiplantae; phylum Streptophyta; class Magnoliopsida; order Saxifragales; family Crassulaceae; genus Kalanchoe; species Kalanchoe fedtschenkoi. The sequence continues at coordinate 4,719,909 of NQLW01000048.1, forward strand.
CACCATTTCTCATCTCTCCATTCTCATCCCCACCCCCCTCTCCACTCCAAACCCTACTGAACTCAGTAACATTATTTCTCCATATAAACTAATTCATCAACATGTTGACCACCTTCATCGCCGTGGCCCTCTTCGCCGCATTCTCCCTCCACTACCTCTACAAGCACCTCTTCAACACCTACGGCTACCGTCTGCCGCTCCCGCCGGGCACCCTCGGGTGGCCCTACATCGGGGAGACCTTCGAGCTCTACTCCCAAGACCCCAACGTCTTCTTCGCCGCCAAGCAGAAGAAATACGGCTCCATCTTCAAGAGCCACATCCTCGGCTGCCCCTGCGTCATGATCTCCAGCCCCGCCGCCGCCAAATTCGTCCTCGTCACCAAATCCCACCTCTTCAAGCCCACCTTCCCCGCCAGCAAGCAGCGCATGCTCGGCAACCAGGCCATTTTCTTCCACCAGGGCGACTATCACCAGAAGCTCAGGAAGCTCGTCCTCCGCGCATTCATGCCCGAGGCCATCAAGGCCCGCGTCTCCGACATCGAGGCCCTCGCCCTCCACAGCTTGAACTCCTGCGAAGGCCGCCTCATCACCACCTTCCACGAGATGAAAACCGTGAGTCATTAGACAGACAAACAATGCATTATTATATATTGCTCTGCTTCTGCTCTGCTTTTTGTTTTGACTTTTCAAACTGTCAGTACTGATCTGGATCCGAAATGTGAACCTGCAGTACACGTTCAACGTGGCGCTGCTGTCGATCTTCGGCAAGGACGAGATCCTCTACCGGGAGGATCTGAAGCGGTGCTACTACGTGCTGGAGCAGGGCTACAACTCCATGCCCGTCAACCTCCCGGGCACGCTCTTCCACAAGTCGATGAAGGCGCGGAAAGAGCTCGCGCAAATCCTCGCCAAGATCATCGCGACACGGCGCCAGACCAAGGCCGAGAGCAACGACCTCCTCGGATCATTCATGGGCGGCAGCGAAGGCCTCACCGACGAGCAAATCGCCGACAACGTCATCGGTGTCATCTTCGCCGCGCGGGACACCACCGCCAGCGTCCTCACCTGGATCGTCAAGTACCTCGGCGAGAACCCCGCCGTCCTCCAAGCCGTCACGGTTAGCTCCAAATTCAACCAATTGCTCTGACAAAGATCAATTGATGCGAGAAATGAGAATCCGGGGCTGAAGATTTTTATCCAATTTTTGCAGAAAGAGCAGGAGGCGGTGATGGGCGGAGAGCAGGGGCTGAGCTGGGCCGACACCAAGAAAATGCCCCTGACCACACGGGTCATTCAAGAGACCCTCAGAGTGGCGACAATCTTATCCTTCACATTCAGAGAAGCCGTTGAGGATGTCGAATACGAAGGTCATTTGTTGTTTTTTTTTTTTTTTCAGAATCGAAGCAACATAAAACTAAATCTCAATCCCATACATATTTTTATCCATTAAATCTAAAATTTCCATGATTGTCTGCAGGATACGTGATCCCCAAGGGCTGGAAGGTGCTGCCCCTGTTCCGAAACATCCACCACAGCCCGGATTTCTTCCCGGAGCCGGAGAAATTCGACCCTTCCAGATTCGAGGCCTCCCCCAAGCCCAACACCTTCATGCCGTTCGGCAGCGGCACCCACGCTTGCCCAGGCAACGAGCTCGCCAAGCTTGAGATCCTGGTCCTCCTTCATCACCTCACCACTAAATACAGGTAACCATCACCTCCCACAAATATTAATAAAATTTCCCTATAAAAAATAGTTAAATTAAAAAATATTTTAATATTTTTGTCACAAATTTTTCATAAAATTAGTGTATTCCTATGATGGGGGTATTGTTATCAGATCCGCATTAATGCGTATTAGTAGGGATTTGATAACGTGACCCCTTAGTGGATAAGTTGGTGGAGCTCTTATCTAGCAACTTGGTAGTTGTTGCAACATGCACAAGTGTGCAAGTAGTTTAGGTGAGTGGAGTGGGAAGGGGAGGGGAAAGTTGAATTGATGTTGAGGATTTGTAAGTGATTGTTTTTATCTGATGTTGAGTTGGTGCTATTTGTTGACAGATGGAGGAAAGTGGGGACTCAGAATGGGATCCAGTACGGGCCATTTGCGCTGCCGCAGAACGGGCTGCCGATCAGGCTGGCCCGCAGGGACGAGAAGGAGGCTCTGCTGTGAGATGGTGAGGCGGAACTGCTGACTCACACGGTGCCAATTCACGGGTTTCCGAAGATGGAACGCCACGGGGAAAAAAGATTAACGGGTTCAAATCCTGATGATACCGCATACAGAAATATGTTATCCGTAAACATGACGTGTCTGGTGATGCGACGAATTCGATCATACTATTAAGATGGAGGAAGCGTGAAGCCGAGATAGATATTTGATTGATCAATCATGGAGATGGAGAGTCGTCAATTGCACAGCTTACCATTGCCACAGCTGGATTTGATCAGCCGCGAGCCGAGCCGAGGGCTCGGCTTCTCCCATTTTATTCATTTTCCTTTATCATATATTCGGTTTTCGAATTTTTGTTAACTTATTAGATGCAATTTGGATTAATAATTATACCAAGTCCGCAAGGCAAAATATAAATAAAAATAATCCCATTTTTTCTCTCTTTCATTTTTGTCCTTTATTTTGTCTAGTTTCATTTTACTATAATTTTGTTGTAAAACTTTTAATTCGCGAAAAAAAAATAATAAACTACAATTTTACACAAATCATGATTCATTATTGTGATTTTAGAGACATCGAGCTCCTCCTGTCAAAGTTGACCTCGACAGGGCATTCAAGAAATTGAAAATTCACATTTGACCGAATTTATGCCGCATATTAATCAATCATTTTCTTTTGAATAATCAACCTTCATAAAAATTTGATGAATTTAGATTCCAACTAACAAGTTAATTATGAGTCATTTTGGGGGACAATTATGGAGCAACTATTAGGAAGTGGATATGTTACAAATTGACCGATCAAACGTCATGTTGAAATATAAAAATAAATTTGTTACCGATGAATCTGTCTTGTATTATTTTGATATTTTAATATAATATGCGACAGTTGCTCATTGATGGTGACCATAAATCATTAATCATAATTAATTTTTGATAATTTAATTTTGAATTGGCAATAAAAAAAAGGCATTTAAATGATTTGGCAAGAGATTTAATTCTAATTTTGTTTAAAAAAAACTATTTAAATATTTTTTGCAAAATAGTATGATTGGGCCTTCATTGTCGGCCTATAAATGGACTGTTAAGTCGAAGTTGCGGCCCGATGAAACGTCACGGTTCGACCTCTGCGGTTCAATTTTCGAATCAGTACGGTTCGTGTGGTCTTCGGTTCGATTCGGACCGGCGACAATTCCCAAATCCATCTTCCATCCGCCAATACGCGCCGAAACCCTAACAATGTCGATTTGAGTGCTCAATCGAAAACCTCTAGGTCAACGACGAGGAAGTATATGAAGAAATGCGTTTCACTTCGCGTGTCGTTGATTTTTGTCTGAGAACTGTTTGATTTCGAGATCGATTTTTAGGGTTTTGAGTTTTAGGGTTAGGAGGGGTGAAGAGAATGGCTGACACTATGACGTTCCACTTCCAGCAGCTTGCTAGGATTATTGAATCGGCGTCGAATTCTTCGTTTCAGCATCATCTGAAGAAGAATGAGGTTTTGCGGCGGCCGTGGAAGCTTCATTTCGCATTTGGATACTTATGACGTGTCGCCCGTAGCCGAAGTCCCCTGCGAGATACTCATTGGAGTGCCGCCAAATGCGATTGACGCTGCGCTGGCTGAATGCCGACGCTGGAGTAGGTGTTGAAGCATGGCTCGCCGTAATCGGCGTGAAGTTTCTGAGGTGGGCTGGGCTGAAGAGGAAGCATATCAGCGACGCTTGGAATTTGATGGTTGGCTTGCTTGGGAAGAATCAGCTGTTTGAGCCAGTGTGAGATGCATTAAGGTAGATGAAGAGGGAAACTGCGGTGTTGTTGGCGGCTTTCTGAAGCTATTGTGCGGCTGGGAGGTGTAAGGGGGCGGTTATGGTGGAAAGAAAGCGGGTTGATTCTGAACTTGCTCATGTACGATTTCATAACTGGTCTAGCCTGGCCTTTCGCTTCCTGGGTGTGATGGTATTTCCTGATTCGTCAGGATGATCTTAAGGTGTCTGGTGAAGAACAAGTTGGTTTGTGAGACAGATAAGTTTTTTCTCGTAATGGCAAAATACGAATGGTCTCCTACACATTCGACTTGTGCTGAGGCCGTTAAGACGATGATATTCGACCATGATGACCCTGAGGCAGCAGCTGAGATATGGAACTGAATGATCGCTGACCAGATCTTGCCTCTTGATGAGTGTGCGAATGCATTTCTCATCGATCTCGTAAAGAAGAGTACATTTACAACATTCTAGTTAGGAGAATAAATGTCTCCAAGTTAACAAGGAACAAGCTACCGTGATGCTTATGACAGCAGCTTAATGAGGAGGCGGTCATCGATCAGGAAGTTCACAAGATGAAAACTTCACGTTGAATCTCGTTTTCCAGTGATGTTTTGATTGTGGACATCCATGACTGTCCAGGCACCAAGGCACCAAGACTCGGCCACTGATAGGTTACATTGTGCTGCATCTTAAACAAGGAAGCCATCAGTATAAACGTTAAACAAAACCGAAGATGGAAAACAGCCGTGATATTTTCATCTCAAAACCAAAATGTAAGGAGCTGAGGACTTGGGTAATGAATATTGACTGGGAACATTCGCCATGGATATTGATTTCATGAAGCTTCACCTTCCATCCTTGATGTGCCCAAGTGTGAAGTTCACTCCCTCCCAGAATGAGGTAAACACTAACTTGACAAATACATTTTGTATATTAAAATCATACTTTTGAGCTCAGAAATGAAAACGGTGTATAGAAATTCACAGCTTTTGGGAATCTCTTACTGAACTGAAGCTTTAAGTACTCTTGAAGTCCCTACAAGTTTATGTTCAAGTTGTTGTTGTGGAATCAGTCGAAAAAACAGTAAAGAAATTATAAGATTTAATGAGATTCGATGATGTGCTTACATCCTCGGAAGCGATGAGCGGCTGTTTTCTTATTGATTCTTATTGATGAGAGTATCTACTAATTACAATCACAAAATATATAATGATAACTCTAGGTACAGATTTACAAAATTACCTCTGTACCGCTCCAATATCCGTTTTTTATCTAGTATATAAACTATACCTAACAGTTTGATGTTTGAGGATTTTTTTTATTCTCAGCAGGTAGCAGATATGAGAGGAAAGATTTGGGTATACAGTGGCAAGAGATATTGAATAGCTTGAGAAGGAGGCAAAGGAGATGATACCTTAACCTCGTCAAAGACCACTCTCTTGATCAATTATACCTTCCCCAGGTCCCTCAGTTTTTACACTCACATTCCACAGCCTTACAAAATCTGTCAGCATTTCCAGAGCCCAGCCAGATGCTCTCCCCAAAATGCCCGTCAAGCTCAAGCACCGAATCGACCCCCAGACGACAAACCCGCTCATATGGATCCTCGCGACGATCTGCGCCATCATCGCCATAGCTGTGATCATCTCCGGCATCGCCATCGTGGTCAGCTACCTCGTCATCCACCCCCGCATCCCCTTCATCAGCGTGGCCTACGCCCACCTTGACGCCTTCGAGTACGACGCGTATGGATTCCTGCAGACCGCGCTGACCATCGTCATCCGGGCCGAGAATGGCAACCGGAACGCCCACGCCACGTTCTACGACCTGGACTTCGTCTTGAGCCTGCACGGGTACGGCATCGTGGAGCTCCAGACGCACCCGTTCGACGTGAGGCGGAACGACTCGCTCGATCTTCCCTTCAATTTCCGGGCCAATCCGATCCCGCTCGACCGGCTGCACCGGGAGTACGTGGACCTGGAGCTGAAGCGGAGCGAGATGAGCTTCGTGCTGAAGGGCGGGGGTAGGGCTAGGTGGAAGGTCGGGCAGTTAGGATCGGTTAAGTTTTGGTGTGAGTTGGATTGTGAGCTTAAGTTTCACTGGCCGAATGGGACTTACTTTGGCCATCGCTGCACCTCCAAAGCCAGATGAGATCATCCATCATCTTCCACTCTTTCCCTCTCGTCCTCTCCTTACTGTACCTCTCTCATTTTCTGCTTTAATAATTAGAAGTCTGATTAATGAAGATTTCCATTAGAGGGACAGACAATAGATTCGTGCTCGGCTGATAGATATTCTTTTTTTAAAAAAAATTACGGGTCTAATTTTGATAGCAGTTAATTTTTGAAAAAAAAATAAATTCAATTCATTAATAAGAGATGGGATATGAGAGTAACTTGGAATTTGATTAGCATATGTATATAATATTTAAAATAATATTTAGCATTTTCAAAACTATTTTGAGATAATCATGAATTTACTTTGAACATAGCTTTTTCTAAAAAAATAAAAAATAAAGGTATGTAGTTTGTTATGGATGTTTTTAGTTTGTGCACTTTTGAATTGTGAAAAAAATATTTTTAAATTCATTACACATTCTCTTCATAAATTATAAAGAATTAGAAAAAATTCAAATACATATTCAACTTATTAAATTCAAAAATACCTTTAACTAAATAAATATGCACTGACAAAAAGTCCTCATCTATTACTGTTTCAAAATTTACTTTACTGAAAATTCACTTTCTCTTCATTTTTCTAAGGAAAAAAGTGGTCTTCTTGTGCATTAAATATAATCCCATATAAATTTCTCTTAAAAAAAATAGGGTAAAGAGTTTCTTCTTATCACATGAAAAAAAATTATATACGCGCGTGAAATGACGGATCTATTCTCGCATAAATATTAATTTCACCCTTGAGTCAAATCCCAAATAATTATATTATTCATTTCATATTTTTGAATTGACTATTTTATCAAAGAATCTCTTTTAAAAAAATACCCGCATAATATCCAGCCCTGATATATTTTTCTATTAAAATATTATTTATAAAAAGTAGTATAAATAAGAATTACACCATGACGCAATACAAGAAAAAAAAAAACATTTCTAAATGGCTGAAAAATCAACCATGGCTGCAGCTGCCACCTTATTCACAATATTCCTCATTTCATGGCCAATGTCAGCCATCTCTGATCAATCTCCCGAAACCGTATTCGACTATTGCGCAGATTACATGATGCGAATCTACGCCAGATGCAAGCCTTACGCCACCGGCGAATCGGATCTGATCAGCCAAGGGTGCTGCACGGACAGCGGGTACATTCAGGACATGGCCAGGGTGTCGATGGGCACGCCGCAAAATGCCTGGTACCGCTGCGAGATTTACAAGCGCGCTGCCATTAAGAATAAGTTCGTGCAAGAGCGGGCCGAGAGGATCCCGGAGCTGTGTTGGTACCGCCCCATTTTCATGCCTTTCGTGCCAAATATCGATTGTTACAAGTAAGACTATTGCTTCTTGAAATATGCTGATGAAATAATTAATTTTGCATTATTAAACATGTATTGAAATTATTAAGGAAATCAGTAGAAACGAAAAAATAAATATTAATTCGGTAGCAAGTAAACAACAAAAAATGGAGTAATTTATATTTTTGTCATAGATTTTTTTAGAATATTTTATGGTTAATATTTTTTTATTTTAACTTGGAATTTTTATCGAATTATCAGGTATTGGCCGACCAATTCGTCGTCAGTAAATAATGGTGCGCCTGGTGGAGAGCAAAAATCGAAACCATTGGAAGATCTAACTATCAATATATAGTTGATGAAAAAAATTCAAAAACCTCATATGCTATGTACAATAATTAATGAAATATCTCATGGAAAATAAAATTTCAGCTCGAAACTAAAGTATATATTTTTTCTATCATCTTTTACATGTCACTTAATTGGATTTTTTTGTTCACTTTTACTTGTCAATTAACATTTTCAATGCGTATTTAATATTTACAACTACCTTAAAAATCAAATATTAATCATTTACTCCCTCTGTCCTCTTTTACATGTCACTTAATCGAATTTTTTTGTCCACTTTTACTTTTCACTTAATAATTTTCAATATGTATTTAATATCAGTAACTACCTTAAAACATCAAATATTAATCACTTCTCTATCATAATCAATGAAAAACTCATTCCTCTCCAGTAATAATCTATCAAATTTATTTTTTGCACAAAATTTATTATTAAAATATTAATCACCTACTTATTAAATTTGTTCAACCGCTAGCACTAACTTCACCTAAATCTATTCAAGTTAATCTTAAACGACATGTAAAAGAAGATGACAGGAGTATTTATTAAAAAACACAAACTTCTAAATCATTAATAATCTATCAACTCCACCTTTTACACAAAATTTTAAAAATATATATTAAATAGTTACCTATTAAATTCATCCTAATATTAAATATCACCTTGATTTATTCAATTTAATCTTGAAAGACATGTGTATCACGACAGAAGAGAAGAGAGTATATGACAAAGTTACATATATTTAAATTGAAATATCAAAGACATGAAAGTAGAGAACATCTTTATTGTGCAACATGGCTTGAGCAAACCCATTTCAGCTAGTAATTGAAGACAGTTATTTATAATTCCATTCAGAATATAAGCATATTGATCACAGTCAAGTTACATTTTGCAGGTTTGATGATTTCAAAGACAAGTTATTACATTTCAAGTAATAATCAATATATAAAATAACTATATTTTTTCGAACTGGTCCAATTTCTGCGTTTCGCAAATTTTTGTCGTCACATTTTTGGATAGTTTCTGATCATTTTCAGCCGTTACATTTTTGAATAAACAACAAAAACATGATCCGAACTATTATACATTTTCAAATTCAGTACTGAACTTTTTAATTATTCAATTTACTATAAAATTAATAGAAAGAACAATTATCATAAAATTTATTTAGAAAAATAAATTGCATGTCTAACTTGTTTATGCAAATTTCAAATCCTAGCTAAAGAGTTGCACTCACAAACTAATTCTCTCATTTCATGTTAATTGTTTCTTTCTATTAAGTATATGGTACTGAAATTGATTAATTAAAAAAATTTGGTATCGAAATTGAATAATTAAAAAGTTTGGTACTGAATTTAAAAATATGTGATAGTTCGAAATATGTTTTTATAGTTTATCCTTTTTTTTACGAATCATTTTTCATCATAAATAAATTTTGGCAAGAAACCTATTCGAAGATGACCAATGAAACTGACGTATTCCGACCCATTTTCCAACTAACTTAAAACATTATGTGTTTTGATCCAAGCCAGCCAAGCCAAATATAGCCAACTAAAAGTTTTGAGTGATAATCTCCAATCATTATTTGACATGCATTATGAAAAATTATATAATATTAATAAAAGCAAAACTATCTTATTTTTCCTCAAAATCACCCTTGTTTTGCACCAAAACTAACTGGAAATCAATCAGAAAGATAATATCTAAATCCAGATGAGATGATCATCATCACCATGATCCTCCATTCTTTCCCTCTTTTCCTCTCTTATTGCATCTCTCTTTTTCTATCTTAATAATTAGAAGACTGAGATATAGCGGATAGTTGATGGATATTCATATTTTAAATTGCGTGTTTGATTTTGTTGGCATCGAATTTTTGAAAATAAAATTTGTTAAATTAATTTTTAAGAGGTGATATGTGGGAGCAGATTCAAATTTGATTCGCATATGTATTATAAATGCGGTTTTCAAATCATTTGACCATTTTTACGCTAAAATACTTCGTCATTTACCATAATGTTTCATAATACTCTGCGCACTTTTGAAATACAGAAAACTACAAAAATGGGTATGAACTTACACTTTTTAACATGTCAGGTGCAATTATCAAATATTGCAATTCAAAAAAAAATATCACTTGAGACTGATCTTTAATTGATTAAACTAAAATCTAACTCAAATAAATTTAAAAAAATATATAATTTGATCTATAATAACATAAAATAACACAAAAAAATAAAAAAAATTCAAACCATCTTCATTTTTATCTAAGGTGTCTGTTTCGGTCAGTATAAAAATGATATTTTTTATTTATTTTTATTTATATTGTGTTATTTTATGTTATTATAAATCAAACTATAATTATCTTAAATTTTGGAGTTTGGATTGAAATTTAATTTATTACCGAACAGTCTCAATTTATATTTTCTTTAAAATTACAAAATTTGATAGTTACACCCGCGATTTCAGAAAGTGTGATAATTCATACCCTCTTTTAAAAAATCATTTCTAAACTTGTTATTCTCTTCATAAGTTGAGAAATAGTAGTATTGTGAAAATCGGGGTGAATATAACACATAGCAATTAGTAAGCTAGGCTGAAATTAATTGAATTGCTAGAAATAGTTATACATATTAATAATATATTTAATTATTAATATCATAAAATAAATATATTTAATTGAAATATTTCAAATAATTAATAAGCTAGGCACTAGGCAGATGTTTTTATACCGCCTAACGATTAATCCTTCATCTAGACGGTTAGACGGACATCTTTTAGAACAGCTGTAAACTTACAAATATTTTTATTCATATTCAACTTATTAAATTCAAAAATCAACCTTTATCAAATAATATGCATTGATAAAATTCCTCATCTACTCTAGTTTCAAAATTCACTTTACTCAAAATTCACTTTCTGCTCTTTTTTTTTAAAAAAAAAATGTGTTCTCCTTGTGCATTAAATATAATCCCATATAAATTTCCCTAAAAAAAAATACCCACATACTATTTCCGTCTTGATATAACAATAGTTAAAAGTTAATTTATAGTAGACTAAAATTAATAATAAAGGTTGAGCAAATTCAATTAGTCGATGGTTAATGTTTTTTTTTTGAATATTGTGCAAAAAGTAAAATTGATAGATTATTACTGGTGAGAAATGATGTTTTTATTGATCATGATAATAAATTGATTAATATTTGACAGATAGTTATTGATATTAAATATGTATTGAAAATTGTTAATACATGAATAAAAGTGAATAAATAAATTCGGTTAAGTGACAAATAAAAGAGAACGAAAAGAGTAACATTCAATTTTAATATTTATAAAAAAGAAAATAGTATAAATAAGAATTACGAAATGACACAATATACAAATCCAGAAGAGAAAAAAAATACTTTTAAATGGCTGAAAAATCAACCATGATTTTAGCTGCCTTATTCACAATGTTCCTCATTCTGTCACCATCCTCATCGGCCGCGGGCGAATCGCCCGAAACCGTGTTCGACTACTGCGCAGATTACATGATGCGAATTTACGCCAATTGCAGGCCTTAGGCCACCGGCGAAGGGGATCAGATCAGCGAAGAGTGCTGCACGGATAGCGGATACATTCAGGACATGGCCAGGGTGTCGATGGGCACGCCGCAAAATGCCTGGTACCACTGCGAGATTTACAAGCGCGCTGCCATTAAGAATAAGTTCGTGCAAGAGCGGGCCGAGAGGATCCCGGAGCAGTGTCCATATCGCCCCCATTTACATGCCTTTCGTGCCAAATATCGATTGTTACAAGTAAGGCTCTGCCTCATGAATTATATTGATGAATTAATTAATTTTACAACATTAAATATATATATATATTAAAATTGCTAAGTGATTGGTGAAAATGGAAAAAAATGAAAGATAGTGTAATTTATATTTTTGTCATATTTTTTTTTAAAAAATATCTTATAGTTACTATTTTTATTTTAACTTGATTTTTTATTGAATTATCAGGTATTGGCCGACTAATTCATTGTCAATAAATAACCATGCACATGATGGAGAGCAAAAATCGAAGCCATTGGAAGATCTAACTATTAATATATAGCTGATAAAAACAATTTCAAAAAAAACTCATATGGTACTAAGATTAAGAAGTAATGAAATATCTCATGGAAAATAAAAATATTTTTATATATATTGCAAAGTTAAATATATGTAAGTCTAAATATCAAAGACATGAAAGTAGAGAATATATATATCAGACAGACAACATGGCTTGAACAAACACATTTTTCAACTAATAATTGAAGACAGTTCTTCATTATTCCATTGAGAATCTAAGTATATGGATCAAAGTCAAAGTTACATTTTACAGGTTTGATAAGTTAAAAGGTAGAGAGTTATTTACATATCAATTGATAAAAAATAAAAAAAATATCTTCTTCTTTTTTTCAAACAGGTTTTTTATATGACCCCAGTCTCTGGGTTTTACAAATTTTTGAAATTGCCATAAAATATTTGGATAGTTTCCGGCCATTTTCAGCTGTTATATATTTTGTACAGATCATTTTTCATTATAAATAAGTTTTGGTCAGAAATCTATTTGAAGACAACCAATCAAACTGATGTATTATGATCAATTTTTTGGTCAATTTTTTAGCCAATCTAAAAAGTTATTAGTTGCGGCAAAAAAAGACCCAAAACTAATTGAAAATTGACCGGAAAAGAAATATCTACACCCATTACGAATCTCTTTTATTTTTCTTTTTTACCTCTGCCTTCTCTTTCCTTGAACCTATTTGCCAGTCATAACCATACCCAGCTCCAATCAACCCACTTCCAAACTCCTATGAGCATCAACAACCATCTCCGCCCCCTTGAAAGTCCCCACCACCAATATCCACAGAAACTAAACCTAACCCTCGATCTCCTCCACCGCTATGCCACGGCCTCCACATCCCTCCTTCCAATCAGTCTCACCTATCAAATCCGGCACCCCATCACCCGCCACTACTATAAGTTAGGACTTTTTTACCATGCTCTTTTATAAGTATTTATCACGCTTCTGAAGTGCGCTGAATACGTGCGTCCTAAATGGTAAAGTACCTAGCGTGATAATAGATTTGCACCTATTACCACGTTTGGAGCTCAAAATGTGATAAAAGATAGCAACCTTCTACTACCACGCTTCAAAATAAGATACTAGATAATAAAATATTTTTCTTTTTTAAATCAACAACATTATCTCATGTCTCGCATGCTTATCGCAACAACTTCAAGAACCCCTGTAATCTCGCTCTGATGCCATTAACTGATTCCTGCTGCTTAATTTCCACCAAAGACCGTAAATCTCTTGGTTTTTTCTGTCTTCTAAGGCTGTGTTTGGTTTAGGGAAAATTTATTGGAAAGAAAAATATGGAGTAAAATTGGTAAAATCCAATGTTTGGTTTAAATGAAAAATATGAAGGAAAAAAAATTATGTGGAAAGTTAGAACGAAAGTTAATGTAAATTAAAAGGAGTTTTGAAACTTTCCTTCAAATTTTCCATTCTAAACCAAACAAATGAAAATAAGATGGAATCCATGATGAATTTCACTTTCCATCAAATTTTCCTTTCCCTACAATTTTCCCTAAACCAAACACAACCTAAGAGTTGGGTTCAATCAAATTTTCCAGGGACTTTTTTTTTCATTTGAATCACATATTGAGATTTAAGTTATACGCCAACATCCAAAACTCAAAACACAATCACATACACCAATGATCCATATTAAAAAGAAGAAGAAATAATAGCAATTGATTATTGTTAGGCTGTGTTTGGTTTGAGGAAAGTTAAAGGGAAAGAAAAATATAAAGAAAATTCCTTCTAAAATTCATTTTATTTTCCTTTTGTTTGGTTTGGAGTGGAAAATTATATAGAAAGCATTAAAACATTCTTTAAATTAAACAAATTTTCTTTCAAATTTTCTATTTAGTTTTCTATCTTCAATTTTTCCTAAACCAAATAAGAGATTCCGTCTCATTTTCTCTCAAATTTTCTTCTCTCTCAAAATTTCCCTAAACCAAACATTTTGTACACTTTAATTTTCTTTTCTCAAAATTTAGTTCTCTCAGTAAGTCTCATACATTTTGTAGAACTTTTGAACTTCAATTAAATTTTAATTATATATGATTTTTTGTTATATATGAGTTTTTTTAGAGAATTTAAAAATTATTATTTCAAAAAAAAGGAATTGAACACTTAATCATCATCTCAGTAGACCCAATTACATACATGGAATCAAAGATTCCATCAAAAATGAATTTATGCTTTGGCTTAGAAATGTTGTGCCAACATGATAAAAAATAAATCGACTTTGATAAATCTGCCTCACCTGATATATACTTTGATAGACGGAACCAATAGAGAATGGCTTACGTGAGCCCCTCGATGTTCACACTGATTGTTAGTGTTAGATAGCATACATTGAATGTTTACTTTGGAAACTATATAGTAAAATTTTTGTTGCCAATAAAAGGATCTCGTTTAGGAAGTATCTCAATCCGTTTGAGGTTTATAAGATGATGAAAATAAGGAAGATGAATAATAAAGTAATGTAGAACTTAAGGTGGATCACTACTTGATAAGTTCATATGGTAAGTACTTTCAAATAAGGCCATAACTTTTGATTTAAAAATTACAAACTAACTTGAATCAGATGGGGTTTGAGTTGTTTTAATCCACAACTTAGAATTTAAAAAAATTCCTAACTTAGTTCTTAGGTCATTTTTTAGGTTTTAGCACATAATTGTTCATAAATGTCAAAATTTGCCTCAACTGAGGTTTGAGTTGTTTTGAGTCATAACTTAAGATTCAAAACTCACTAATTTAGGTTTTTAAATCAATTTTGAGTTTTTAAGACCTTAAGTTGTTCATCAACCTCAAAACTTGCCTCAAATGAGGTTTGAGCTGTTTTAAGACGTAACTTAGGATTTAAAACCCACAAACATAGTTTTAAGACTTTTTGAGTTTCTAAGCCCAAGATTTGTCAAAAATCTCAAAATCTTGCCTCAAATGAAGTTTGAGTTATTTTAAGCTACAACTTACGATTTAAAACTGGCTAACAAATTTTGGTATCTGCTACTTTTGGGTTTTCAGCACCAAAATTGTTTCAAAATCTCAAAAATGAAAGTTATATTCATGTTTGTTTCAATTTATCATCAAACTTGAGATCATAACATCAAAAATAATGTTTACATACTATGTACTTATATTACTGTTTAATACTCAAATTGGTTTGATATTATTTCAAGAATACCTTGTTTTCATTAATTTCTATCAAGACTACCCTACCATTTGATTTGTTTTCAGCAATACCCTACTTTTCTATTTCCGCTGTTAGTAACAGCGGATTGCTTTTTAAAACATTTCCGCTATTAGCAACAGCGGATTCCTAAAGAAATTGCTCGATCACCACCTGCGGAATATGCTTATGCTAATAACGAAAATATGTTAAAAAGCAATCCGCTGTTACTAACAGCGGAAATAGAAAAGTAGGGTATTGCTGAAAACAAACCAAAAGGTAGGGTATTCTTGATAGAAAATAATAAAAATAAGTATTCTTGAAATAATATCAATTGGTTTCAGTTGTTACAGATAGATCTCTATGTACTCATCAACTTAAAGGAGGAGGAAGACGCTTCTTTTGTTGAACTATTACAAGCAGCCAAGATAGTGAGATTGTGAGACGATGTCTTCAGAGAGTCCCAAAACAGCCGCGTTGTTTTGGGATGCATGGTTTCCAATTCTGGGGGATGGCCGTGAGTGCTCAAGAATCCCCTATTGTATCATTCGCGCAACAAATTTTTTAGACTAGTGTCGAGGATGCTGATTTGAAGGCTCGCTTCACAAGGATACCAACACGGTGATAGCTGAAGCCAGTGTGGGTAAAAAGTAGACCGACACATATGAAGCGGAGATAGTAGTCCATCGAGCCCATCAGAGCTACCAATTGGAGGTTCAATGTGAGTCAGACTTGAGGGGTCAGAACTCTTTGGAGTCGAACCGCTGAGGGACTCCTCTGACCACATATAACTTAGTGTAGGATTTGTGAAGTACTTTGGACATTCTAGTAAATGATATTTACAAAATATTTATATTTCATATTATAAATTTTTTCTTGAAATATTGAATTTGTGTAATGAATGAAGTCAAATAGGAAAATATGGTTTTTAATAATTTAAATTATTGATATTATAAATTATTTAATATTTAAAAAAATAAAGCAAATTTTTTCTTGATATTGACCGAAATTTGTTAACATTAAGAAGTCTCCATAACTGACCGGAAAGTAATCGAAAGTATCTCTCGATAGAAAACTGGCCGAAAATTTTAAATGTCTAAGAATGTCGTGAGTTGAAGCAAAGAAATTGTAAATTGTCAGATAATATTAGATGAAACTTGGCCGTCAATATATATCAGTAGTACCAATCTGACCATGTTTTATCTAAAAAAACTTATTGGAACCCCCTCACAAGTCCATTTTTCAGCTTTTTCCCGTCACATTTTCAGCCAGATTCTTGGTTGAATTTTTTTTATTTTTGTAATTTTTTATTAAGAGTGTAAATAAAAATTAATAAATTGATGAATCAAATTGAATTGAACCGAATCAAACCGATAGGTTTGGTTTGATTCTGAAGTGTTAGTGATTTGATTCCCTTCAATTTTCCAAAAATCGAAAACAAATTGTTTAGTTCGATTTCTGACTATTTTTATATCCAACCAAATCGCTTACTATATTTTAGCTATATATAAATTTAATTGCATATATAATATAAATTATTACCTCGATATTATTATTTTTTAAGGTAAATCTCCTATTTAGTAAATAAAATTTTAAACAAATTTTATGAAATAAATAAATCAAACTTCATGGTTGGATTCGGTTGGATTTTCTAAAAGTTAACGGTTTGGTTCAGTTATGAAATTTCTAAACTGATTAAAAATGATTTAGTTTAAATTTTTGTAAAATACCAAATGAACTGAATCATTAAACCTCTAATTTTTATGTCTGTCAAAGTTTCTTTTTTGCCAGCATGGTAAAATACAGGCAATAGACAGTTTGCAAAGGTGACACAATGTCCCTTAAATCAGCATTATATTAAGTATAATATACAGCCAATATAAGTAATTTTTAATTTATAAAATTATGTGAAGACATTTTTGAAATTTTAAGTATTATTGGGCATATTAAAAATTAATCCAACTGTCTTCCTTTCCATAAGTTTCAACTATTGCATTCAGATGATATTTTTTCCTATTTAACTTCTTTGAATTAAATTGAAAACTAAAGTAAATTCTACTACAATCAAAATTATTCCTTATTTCTTCATAAAATTTAATTTACTAAAATTATTTTTTTATGTTCAAAATAATCGAATTGGTAGTATACATAAAAATTATAAGATCACACTATATGCAATTTAAAAAGGAAAAATATTTACTTTTTCATGGCTGAAAATTGTAAATGGCGGTTCTCAACCGTTATTTAGGAAAGCAAACCATGGTTTTAAACATAAATAAAACTAGTAAGTAGGATAAAATTGACACAAATAAGGTATTTTTGAAAAAAAATAAAAATTCCTTATTTACTCATAAAATTTACTTTACTCAAAATTATTTTTTTATGTTCAAAATAATCGAAATGGTAGTATAAATAGAGATTATAAGATCACACTATATACAATTAATTTCAAAAGAATTTTTTATTTACTTTTCATGGCTCAAAAATCAACCTGCATGGCTGCTCTAACCCTAATCACAATACTCCTCATTTCATCGCCCATTTCAGCGATCTCTGATCAATCCCTCGGAACCGTATTCGACAGCTGCGCAGATCAGGCGATGCAGATTTATCAGAAATGCAAGCCTTACGCTACCGGCGAAGTTGATTTTGTGAGCAAAGAGTGTTGCGGTGGCTCTGGAAGTATCCAGGACATTGCCAGGATTTCAGTGAAGACTCCACAAACTGCGTGGTACCGGTGTGAAGTTTATAAGCGCGCTGCGATTAAGAATAAGTTCATACAGGAGCGAGCTGGGAAGATTCCGATCCTCTGTCCCTATCGTCCCATTTTCATGCCTTTCGTCCCGCACATCGATTGCTATCAGTAAGAATCTTCTCTTCATCTTATAATAATAGTCGTTAAAGGTTTAACCATAACCGGCCGGTGCAACCGGTTGGATCGGGAATCGGACCAGGCTCCGGTCCGAATCACATATTCATACCGGGTTGCATGGAGAACCGGAAAATAACCGTTCAGACAGGCCGGTTCAATATCAAACTGAAAGAAACCGGACCGGTTGAACCGGAAATTGATTTATTAAATTATCATTAATATTTATTTAAACAAACTAATTTTATTAAGATGCTAAAAATGAAGATGGTGGGGTTCGAACTCGGACCTAATGAATTCAAAAACAGCATATCTTCCAACTGTTCTAACAAATCTTATGTTTTAATAGTGTATTAATTATATATAATTTATTTAAGTAAATTTTTTCTAATTCGTTCGGCGGTCCAACCGGTCAGTCCGGCCGGTTCAACCGGTGAACCGGAAATCGGACTCTTAACCGGTTCGATCACCGGTCTGATTTTCATAACTATGGATTTAACTGGATGAATTATATATATATATATATATATATATATATATATATATATATATATATATATATATATATATATATATATATATATATATATAATGTG
>NQLW01000048.1:4752343-4770680 GCA_002312845.1 Kalanchoe fedtschenkoi
AAGACCCCGCTTGAGTTAGTTCGCTTAGGCGCCTTTGGCCTAGTTAAACAAGCATCAGTTAATGGCTATAAATACATGATAACCTTCATTGATGATTTTTGGAGATATATTTGGATTTATTTACGAAAGATAAATTATAAGCCTTTTAGTAAATTTACTGTATTTTGAGAGGAGGCTGACAAAGACGTGAGATATTGGCTATGTCGCTTACACATAGTTAATGGAGGTGAGTTCACTTCTAAAGAATTCAAGGTATACTTACAATAAAATGGTATACAGCGCCAGTTGACATGTCCAAACGCACCGCAACAAAATGGAATTATAGAAAGAAAGAATCGACATCTTACAGAGATCTGTTGAAGCATGTTAGAGGCCAAAAAAATATTCCACCACGTTTTTTGTCCTAGTGTGTGAAGACTACAATTCAAGTGATTAACTGATTGCCTCAAGAAAATTAGAATTTATTTACCATTTCAGAAGTTTTGGGATCTGAATCCCAAAGTTACTCACTTTAGAGTGGTTGGTTGTGTTTGCTATGTGTTTGTTATATCATCTTCGACGAAAATTTTACAAGAAGACCATACGGTTTATCTTTACCATTCATGATACAATGAAAAGAATGGAAGTGTTGTGATCCTAAAGTTGGCCATTGTTATTTGTCAAGAAAATATTGTATTCAATGAGGCTTCTTTTTAGTGGTCACCGTAAGCAGTGGTGCACCAGACTCCAAGGAGATAGAGGGTGAGGCTCAACAAGAATTGAAAATGAGATTGCAAATAAAGACATTACAGAGCCCAATAATGAGGTGATAAGTGTTGAGTTACTTAGGCTAATGTAAAATTTGTGGGAAACTAAACTTGTGGCCAATTTGTTAAGCATAGTCAAACTACTGTCTTGAAACTCCGCAAGTTAGAGAGAATAAACAAATCTAATCCAAGGTATGTAAATGTTGCCATCGCAGATGTCAACAAGGTGATGGAGCCTTCGACTTATGAAGAAGCACATAATATCAAATGAAAAAAAGCTATAAAAGAAGAGATGAATGCATTAAACCAAAATGAGACATGGATATTAGTGTCCACTCCTAAAGATGTACATTCCATCTCATGTAAATGAGTGTACAAATTAAAGATGAAAACATATGGTTCGGTTGATAGACACAAAGCAAAACTTGTAGCAAGAGGACTTTTTCAACAATAGTACAGATTAGACTATAATGAGACGTCTAGTCTAGTGGCAAAATCTCAACAATTAGAGTCCTCATGACATTTGCGGCAAGAAAATCATGAAAGTTAAGATAAATGAATGTGAAAAATACTTTTCTTCATGGAGAAATAGACTGAGACATCTTTATAGATCAACCTAAAGGATTTGAAAGTCAGAGTCACTCTGAATATATCTGCAACTCTATTGATATATTCATTGAGCAACTCTATTGCTCCCTGTTTATCTCCATACCTCTCTCTTCTTGCAAATATTCTCACCGCACAACGCTTGCGTGGTTGTAAGTTTGTTTAGCGAAGTGCAAATACTCTTTTTTAGTTTTCTTATGAATATCACAATATTATGCAAAGGTTTCCATACATATAATATGAGCTCGGTAGCAAAGCTTGTTAGTTTATAAAGAATCTTCTTTTATTTTGTATATTTTTCACTCTCTTCTATCATTATTTCAGTATGTAACTCTTTGTGGATACGCGCCCTTCGTATCCCTATTTTGTCTAAGACCAATCCAAGTTACCAGTCGCTGATCCAAAATCTCTAACACAACCTGCTCACCTAGCACAATTGCTTGCCACTCTCACCGTTCCACGGTGTTCTTTAGGATGCTCTACTCGTGCCCTTGGCCTTTAATGTGTGTCTCACATCTCGTGTACAGGTCCAATATTAAACTATTGACTCTGATACCGTGTTGAATTTCCAGACCGGCTCATATAATATTATAACTCATTGTGACTTTAAAAATTTAAATTTTAAAATTATGATTTAACAGTCCAATATAAATCTTCTATTCTTCTGTTCACCACCATCATATATGAGAAATTTCACCATGTGAACTCTACTCAACGTAGATACTCATCAATAAATCACTAGACTGTAGAATATCTTAATTCGGTGTTTCTCCTAAAACTTATTTCATATTATTAATTTAATAACTGAACATATGACAAAGAATAATTAGCAAAAGACCATAATGCATCTTTTGATTTGAGTTTTGTTACTATTAATTACCAGTTAGTGGTAAGGGATATTATTCCTAATATATAGTTTTTGTTTCAAGTCAATTAAATTTTATAAAAAAAATTAACTCCTCAAAAGATTAATTTTTGCACAAAATAAAATTTGTTACATTTCATTACAACTTTAATAAAGTTATTGTCAAAGCTCCATTTCAGAAAAATAAATAATAAAAACAAAAAGTTAACAGAAAATAAAAGTCAACGAAGCCATACCACGTCAGCATTTAGATATTCTCATCTCCTCCCTTTCCCTTTTTATACACACCTAACCAAACGCGGCCTTATACCCTCTCCTCTCCCTCCCTCACTCTCTCTCTCTCTCTTCGTCATTTCCGCTTTGCTCTGTTCACACCCGCTCCTCAAACCTCTCCGATCTCCAGCTCCGCCGGATTCCGGCGCCGAGAGCTTCCGAAAATCCTTGCTAGTGTATCGTCACGGGAGCCTCTAATTCGCTTGATGCAGGTCGGGAAGCGACTGCCTCCGGTCCGCAATTGGAAAAACTGCTTCCCGCCTTGCATCAACTGAGTCGGAGACTGCGGTGATGCGTCAATTCTCTGTCGGAAGAATATATCCTATCCGTAGGCGTACGGATTGAAGCCGGTGATGTCGGCGGAGGTTTGGTTTCCGTTTGGTGTGTGTGTGTCGGTTTCGTGATTGAATTGAATTCGAATGATTTCACTTGATCTGCCTCGGATCTGAATCGGCTTTTCTGAATCGCTTATTGATTTGTCTGTTCCGTTGGTGGTACGTAAAGCGCCGTAGTTTCAGATTTCTCATAGATTTCCTCGTTGTTTGGTGATGTCCAGCGTGTTGGAATTTCTGGAGGTTTAAGCTGGATAGGTTGTTTCTTCTTTCAAGTGAATGATTGTGCTTTGCTCTCTGGCTAGGTTTTGGATTTTATTTTATTTCATTTCAGATGAATGATTTTAGCTGGATTAGTGCTAGGTTTAAGTTATTGACCTGCAGCATTTTTGTGGTTGGAGCTTGATTCCTTGTTGATTTGTTCTTCATGGCCTTGATGAGGTGAAACTTAGCTTAGCTTGGAACTGGATGCTGGCATGATTACTAAGTGCTTCTGTTATAGTTTGGTGTTCTCTTGATGGTCATATTGATTCTTCTTGTACAAGTATTAAGCATAACTACATTGTTTACTTGAAATGTCATTATAAATTTATTGCGGAAAGCAAGCATTGGCATAGCGTCTGGTGGGGGATTGGGAGCGGTTCAATATTGGAATTTATGAATATCGTTACTCCTGTCTGGAAATAATATGATTGGTCTTTTGCAGTACTTTCTTCATTTTATCAGCATGAGTCCTTCTAAATACTCCTTCTGTCCGGGAATACATGTCGCGCAGCAATAAAGCGCACGAATTAAGGTAATGATAAGCTAACCGCTTTCGTTAATTTCTCTCGCCTTACAATTAATTTTTTCTTCAGTTACCAATAAACATGGCGACTGAGTATAACACCGCCCCCTCCCTGGTCGGCCGTCCTTTTCCTTTCTTTTTTGTTCACTGTTTGAAGCTTCGTCTTCTCTCACTGTCTTCTTCTTCTTTGTTTTGTTCATTCTTTCGCTACCTCCTTGTTCGGCACTCTTCCACTCCGAAATGGATCAGGACATAGATCTAAACCTGAACAACAACCCTTTGTCGCCGCTGTCAGAGACTCCTTCGTCAGAAATTGATGCTCATCTTCCCCAACCAGAATGTCCCCCATCTTCCAGAAATAGATTTAAATCTCCCTCTACATGACGATGAATTGCAAAACGAGACAAATCACACGGCGCCTTTCAACCTCAATAACTCAGGTAAGTTTTTCGATTGTTCCAGTGTTTAAGGGTGGAGTAATATTGATTTCTATAGAAGTGCAGTTTGGTATTGAAAAGGATAGAGTGTACTAATTAATGTTTGATTTTTAAGGTAGTTGAGAGAATTTAATGTGCATTGGAATTGGTAAGTGATAAGTGAAAATGGACAAAAAAATTCAGTTAAATGATACTCCCTCTGTCCTCTTTTACATGTCACTTAACCAAATTTTTTTGTCCACTTTTACTTGTCACTTAACAATTTTCAATGCATATTTAATGTCAACAGCTACCTTAAAACGTCAAACATTAATAACTTCTTTATCATAATCAATAAAAAAATCATTCATCACCAATAATAATCTACCAATGTTACTTTTTGCAAGCATTTTTTTTTAAAAAATATCAACCACCAATTCATTAAATTTGTTCAATCGCTAGCATTTATTTAACCTTAATCTGCTCAAATTAACCTAAAACGACATGTATTAGAGGACGGAGAGAGTAGTTAACAACTGCGAAGTGAATCATTTTGAAATGCGAGCCAGATATGTGAGCTTACATATAATATATGGCTGGTAAGAACTTGAAGACAACTGAGATAGATTTTCAAAGTGTAATTAATGTTTGGTTTTATTAGCAGATTTCTGTCCAGACTCTAAATAATTAGTTGCAGGGACAAGTGAAACCAGATTATGTGTGCCTGTGTTGTTTAATTCACTTAGGGTGAATAAATGCTCTCGTTCAGCAATACAGAAAAGTCTCGAATTTGGCACGCTGGCCAAATTCTAGGCTTGGTCTTATCTTTACAGGGAGCTCACTTATTATCTTTTTCTGTATTATGCTGGACCAGGACCTGATGCTTCCAGCTACCACGAATTTCGAATTTAGCTATGAGGAGCTAAGAAAAGAACCTTGGAGCTAAGGCTGGGCCAACAAAGGCAGCATAAGTAATCACTAATCAGATGCTTGTCAAGTGTGAGGTGTGAAAAGCTTTTGGTTTCCGGCACATTCCTACTTTATTTGGTTGTTCATATTTTCAACCCAACATTTTGTTTTTTCATCCACCCCATACATTCTGGGGGTCACAAAGCACACTATTAACTTTATACCCTGATCTTATATACATTAGATTGTTTTATATGTAATTTTAAATGAGATCGAACTCTGGTTTGAATGCTCATGTTTTGGTCACATTGACAACCCAATCTTTTGTTTTTTATCTTACTGTAAGTTGAACCACAATATCTTACTTATTTTTCCAATTATACTAAAAAGATTCAAATACGAACCAGATTATCTGTTTGATGTGGAAACTAGAGGTTTTACATTCAGATTAGTGTGCTGGTAAAGTTAAATATTATACCCCTTTTGAAGGAAAGCGAATCTCTGCTTTTGAACTGCAAGATATAATTTTGAAACAGACCTTCAAGTTTATGATAGTCAAAGTTCCATACAGTGACTGCCACATCTTTTACCAATAAAACTCATGTCTCAAAATCCTCTCAATATTTTCAATTCAGAATCCTTTTGAAGGGCTTTTTACCCTTTTTTTTGCTTCTCTTCTTGAATATTCCAGATCCATATGTGGAGCTGATCATTTCAGCAAGCAGTGAAAAATGCATGGATGCGAATATAGCCACGGGCAGGCAAGATGATGCTAATACAGAGCTGAGAATCCACCTTTTCTGGTTTCCAAATGTTAAATAGAGTGTCGAACTAAAGGCCACCATCATGGTTGCTATGGAGAGGAACAAAGTCAGAAGCCCAATGATTAGCCTCTTTGGTAAGGCACGGAGGAAATCGCCTTCTGCATAGCGAGAAGTGAGAATAGAAAGGAACATGAGTATTGAAATACTTGAACTGAATAAAGAAAGGGCATCTGCGACTCCAAATATGATGAAGGCCTTCTCTGAAGCAAGCATTGGCCTGCCGCTTTCCCCGTTGTTCCCTCCAGGTACTGTTATAGCAGCTGCAAAAACTATAGTAGCAATGAGTGCTGCAGCCACTGTGCATGAGTTGGCTGTGTCTTTCATCCATTTCTCTCCCTCCATCATAAGATGGTGGTGACTTTCGCTGAAAATCTCCTGAGGTGTTTGTCCATATTTGTTTCTTTTGCTTTTGTAAGATGGTTGCACTAGATTCTCTATTTCCTTTTTTTACAAATAAAGATGAAAATGAAAAATGGGGTGATTCATTCATACAGCATTTCTGTCAAATTGATACTCATTATTAACTGATCATTACCTTGAACCATTGCAGCTCCCGCTGCATCTGCAGAGCTGCGCCAGACACAATCCTGAGTCGATGTGAAGGTGCCAAACGTCCTGCTAAATGGAGTATGTTGTTCCCATTTTCTTCTGATTGCCTTACGATATTTATATACAGGTCACCCATTTCATACAACAGGTTGTAGACTTCATGATGTCGATTTCCAATTGCCAGCCTGAATACGGCACTGTCATTGTTATCATAGTACCATATAGCGTCAGGGAATGAACGGGTCACTTCTTTTACTATCTCATGAATCCCATTCTCTGCTGCCAAGAGAAGTGGGAATTTAAAGAGAAGGGCCGCGTCTGATGATTTTTTCAAATTGTTTGCTGCCTCCCCGCACAAGCATTTCACTAGCTCCTTTGCTTGATATCGCTTCTGTCTCTCATTTTTTTTGTCTTTCAGGAGCGGGACTGCACGTCGTATATGATGAGTCATTTAAAGTCGTAGTGACCTTGGAAACGAATGAGGAATAACAGACTTGGTATGCTTACCTATTTCCTCAAAAATCTTCCACAGCACTTGATGTAACTTTTGGAACACTGTCAATTTACATCAGGTAACATTTCTTTTTAGCATATCAACATCAACATGACCTGCATGAATTTTGGAACTGCGAGTCCTGATCAAACCTGAAACAAGGTATCTTCGACTATACAGGTGAGAGCTGCCTGGTAAATTTTCATCAGGATTTTCGATGTCTCGTGTTACATGCTGATAGGATTTTTTCCTTTGTGGTTCAGGCACACCTGAATTTGTAAAAGCGTGAACTGAAGAGAAATACTTGTGTAGCTTAGGATTGATAGCAGTGAGTGCACAGTTGGAGAAGCTCACATGTGTAGATGAGGGGTTGAAAAACACCTTCATTTCTTCCGCATGAAAACGCAGAAGGATTTTCAGCTAGAACGACCAGACCCAGGTTGGATTCAATTCCTGATGTAGCCAGTTTGGGTATGCGTTGAAGCAGAATTAAGGCTGCGTCTGCAAGTTTTGAGTATACAATCACAAGTGCATGTTAGTCCAGTGCCTGACTCTCAGAGAGGTGTTTTTGTGGTTTCTTGAAACTGAACAAGGAAGAAAGGTACCATAAAATCCCGCCTTGATGATAAGACGGAGAAGCTCAGGACCCAACCTAGCTGGATCATAAGGATCGGGACAGTGGCCTTGTTACGTGACTTGCAGCAGATAGAGAAGCATCTCCTTCTGCCCATATTCAGCTGCACTGTGTATCGGAAAACTCTCACTTGTGCTGGAAATGTAAAGCAAGTCTTGGTGCTTCGCCACTAGCAACTTGGCTGCTTCTACATTTCCTACCTTGGCTGCTATCCCTAATGGCGTACATCCATCATTGTCCGTCACCTCCAAGTCCGCTGGCATCAAAAGCTCCAACAATTCCCGAACAAATAATGTCGTTCCTGGTCCACTGCCCACCGCAACATGAAGCGCTGTCTCTGAGTCTCCTCTTATTTTAGCCCTCAGAGCTTGCGGGTGACGTTGGAATATCCGTTTTCCCAGTCCCCGCTCATTGCTGCGTTGTACAGTGGAAAATACCAGCTTGTATCTACCGGTATCATATCCGTGAAGTGCTCCATTTCATCATCGTCCGCGTCTTGGCCTTTTTCCTCTTCCTTTTCCTCTCTGTCATCTGCGGAAATGTAAGCATCATCCGCTCCTAAAACACAAGGAAACTGTTGAGCATAGTGGTATTATCCCACATCGCCCAGTGGAGGCTCAAGATTGATCCTAATATATAGTTGGCCTCCCCCACTCATTGCCAATTGGTTTTGAGTGTGGATCCGACATTTCTACATGGTATCAGAGCGGGTTTTAGCCGCACTCTTAGAACATGTTGAACATAGTGGTATTATCCCACATCGCCCAGTGGAGGCTCAAGATTGATCCTAATATATAGTTGGGCTCCCCCACTCATTGCCAATTGATTTTGAGTGTGGATCCGACATTTCTACAGAAACCTTTCTTCATTTATGTCTCGTGCGTAAATTGCTTGCCTCCTTACCTGCAGATGATTCTGAGCCAGCACTAATGGCAACGACTTGAGGAAAGATGTGGGAAGCTGCTTCTGATTTTTCACGAGACCCCTCTCCTTCATCCTCAGCTAAGGTAACACATTTTAATGGGCCTGCATGTGGTATTCAGCAAACAAAATTCAGATAGTAGTTACAGTCGATTAACTGTGAATTCACAGTTGGGATTTTCCACAAAATCATTTTTACAAATAATACCCCTTGCTGAACGAACTTGATGATCCAATTCTGAGCTGCTGGTCGAAGTCGAAGGACTTTCTTCAGCTGGATGTAAATCATTTATTAGTTGATGATAATATTTGCGAGCAGCTAGCCCTGTTAAACATACACATACCTGAACAGAGGTTGAAACCAGCTCTGCCAGTACCTACTCTAGCCAGACCTGAATAATATGTACACCCATCTGTGTTGGAATTAAACATACCATTATTGACCGGCATTGCATACATAATTTATGTTAATATAGTTGGATCTACACTCAAAATCAATTGGCAATGAGTGAGAGAGTCCAATTATATATATAAGGATCGCCTGAGAGCAGACCATGTGAGATAGTCACTGCTCAACACCCACCCTCACTCCAACTATATTAACAATTTACACATACACAAGTTCGATTTTATGCGCTAATTCTTGCCTTACGGTTTCTGCCTTGTGTTCATATTTACATCATGACTCAGTGTATGTATATTACTAACCTGATTCAGCTGCTGGTCCTCCGAACTGGTTTGTTCTTCGACGAATGGGGGGAGCGTGAGCTTCGGTTATATGTTTATCCCGCACCAGGCATCGGTATCCGGCCATGTCTCGGCCATTTTTGAGCCAATACGCCATACATGTCTTGCAGTCTTCCAGCACCATGTTGCACTTACTTTCCCAAACAAGATGCAAAGTACCTACTTGATCCGTCCTCTTTTCTGTACCTCCAGAAAGAGGAAATGAATGTCTCCTACATGTGACTTGAAGCTCTTTTATTATGCAGTCCCAACACCATGTGAATCCCTTGAAAAAAACATATAACATCAACTAGGACCAATAATTAGCATAGGTACAAAAATGACGCGTAATTTTATTGATATTTGCACTTATGATTTTGGAAGTAAGTTCAACTCAAATGAGATAAAAAGAGTTGATGCCATGGAAAGGTTACTCTCTTCTCATGGAAAGATGATTTCTTTTTATTTCTTTGTTTTTTATTAATCATTAATTTTTTCAAAGGAGATGGTACAAATTTTTTTGAGTTGATGTCGGTAAGTTAGTTCTATTTTTTATTTTTTTACTCGAATTACTAAATTTGTGGGTATATATATACACCCTTATGAAAAATTGGTTGATTTTGGGTTTCTCTTATTTTTCAAACCTACGAACTTGAAAGTGAACTAGGATCACTTTACATGTCTTCTAGAGATGTCACGACAGTTTTCATCCTATTCCATTTTTCTTTCTTGTCCAGATTAGCTTTTCAAAGTTTGTTCTTCCCACACAATTTTTCATAAATAATCGCTAAAACTGGCCCTTAAAATATGTCTGAATCACGTGAAATTTGACCATTAACTTTAAACGTTTCATCTTACACTATGAGCAAGTCAATCCCGTGATGTTAATTTATTTACCATTTTTGACAATTCGGACCTAATTGAGAAAGTAATAATAGTTTAGGGTTTCTTTTAAATTTCTTGCTTATTTAAATTATTATCCAATGATATTTATTATTAACTATTCAAAATGAAAAATTATATCAATTTTACTAATGCATTTTTTAATTACATCGGCGCATAACGAATACTCTTCTTTGTTAGGAAAAATAATGTGACTATTTAATACTTTTATCCCAAGAATCGGTGCATTTTTAATACTATTATCTCAATAATCTTTCTAAGATATTATTCCAATAATAAATCTAATAATACTTTTATTTGCAAAACATTGATACGAGAGTGTTATAGAATGCTTTTTGTCACAAATATACAAATAAAACTTGACTTTAATATTTTGAGATAAATATTAATAATATATCTAAAAAAGAATATTTAAGTTTTTATTTTATTTTTTGAAAACGGGACATGCCCTTTTTTTCATTTTTTACTTTTCTCTTCTTTCTCTTTATTTGTTATTCATCTCTTATGAATAAAATATACAAATATCCCTCACATGCTTTACGGGTACGAAAAAATACATCCATAAATTAGGGTTGATTGTATCTGAGATGAAATTACTTCATTTTAAGTATCAAAATGAGATTTATACCATTTATTGCCTTTTATAATGATTTATCGAACACTTTTATTCATCTAAATAATAAATTTTTAAATGATTTACTTATTTCATTCAACTATTATTTTGGGAAGTCAAAGTTGATGTAATTATAAGTAAAAAGAAAATGATTTTATGCAAAATAAGTAATTAGTGTTTTATTGGGAAGTCAAAGTTGATGTAATTATAAGTAAAAAGAAAATGATTTTATGCAAAATAAGTAATTGGTGTTTTATCTGACAGTATAATACAAATAGAGTGATTTTTGATATTTCCAATGTTCAAAGTTTGAATACTATAATAATCGGCCATATGTGTAGGAAAAGTGATACAAAAGTTATATTTTATCATAATTAAAATTTTAATTCAATATGTATATGCAAATAGAATATGATGAAATTTATATGTCGTGCTGTGATTTTTATTTTTATTTTTCTAATTGTCCGAGTCTGAAAATTTACGCTGTGGTCACTTTAACCTCATCTTGTTTAATTAATTTTTTTCTACTTTTCCCTCTTTTCTTTTACTCATCCCTTTTTTAAAAATTATGTTAGATGCTTTAATAAATTTCATTTTATATGCTTTCTCATTTGATTTCAATTTTATAATTGTTCACTTTCTCATCTAAATTAGAATACAATTAATACTAGAAAATAAAAATATTGTCAATATCTCTTACTAAATCTATAGAGAGATTGTCATCAATACCTCCATGTACCCCCTTTGTGTGGGTGTGATTGATTTTTTTTTCTGGCATGGTGTCTTGTGTAATTTGTTCGTAGATGTGAACGATATGTATGAACCGATTATAGTACAAAAGATTACTTGTAATAAAAAAAATCTATTGAGATATTTTGTTCTGTGTAAGAATTTGATGGGAGAATTTAATTAACATTTTTCCAAGACTTAATCAATCACTAAGAAAGAGCCACATCTCTATATCCTCAGACGGTCAGACCTCATGTGCTGACTATCCAACGCAGTTGCAATATTTATTACACGGGTCACAAAACAATAAAATGTGTTCAAGTAATATTCTTGAGTATTACATAGAATTTGAATTTTTTAAAAATGGCTGGTATGAAAATTGAAATCATAAAGTACTCAAAATCAAATATATGCATCAATTTAATTTTTTATTTTTAAAGTGGTTGGAAGCTGCATATCTCCTCCAATTTGATAGTGGTGTCAGACTCACTATGAGTCAGTTCACACGCATCTCAACTATATTTATTCGCATGTGGTACCACCAAGGCTCAAATTTAGAACCTTAAGATTGTTAGACAACATTCAAAGTCATTAGACCAACACCTTGTTAGTTCAATTTAGTTCCAAGGCTGATTTGGGCACGAACGGAAAAATGTATATATTTGGATGAAAACTGTCATGACATTTATAGACCGCACGCAGAAGGCGATTCTAGCTCGGTTTTGAAAACAAAAATCCGCAGGTAGGACAAATAAAAGAAAACCGAAATCGGCTCATTCTCCTAAATGGTATACCTACAAATTTGGTGATTTAGGCTCGAAATCGAAAATCAAGATGAATAAGCCTAAAATATAATATTTAACTTTTAAGATTTTTGGCCAAGTTTCACGAAAATCATACACGTTTTAGGGGAACATTTCAGTGATTTATTCATTAAAAACCATGCCCGAATAGTGAACTTTGAAACGCTTATCTGGGCACGAATAGGGAAACATATTGGGACAAAAATTGTCATGACATCTATAAACTGCACGTAGAAAGTGATCCTAGCTCGGTTTCGAAAATAGAAGTCCGCATGTAAGACAAATCAAAAAACTAAAATCGTTCCATTTTCGTAGGGGTATACCAGTAAATATGGTCATTTGGGCCTGAAAATGAAAATAAAAACTATCAAGCCCACACTGTATGATGAAAACTTTTAAAACTCTTACCCTAGTTTCATACGATTCAGACACGTTTGAGGAGTCCGTTTCTGTGATTTATCCATGAAAAAAATCTCCGAAGACTGATCTTTTGAAAGGTCAATCTGGGCATGAACGGAAAAATGGATTGCGACAAAAACTTTCATGGCATCTATAGACAGCACAGAGAATGTGATTCTAAGTTGGTTTTATAAATAGAAATCCGCATATAGGACAATAAAAAAAAATTGACTCATGTTCCGTAGGGTATACCCTCAAATTTGAAGATTTTTTGGGTCAGAAAAAGAAAATAAGAACTAACAAGTCTACTGTAAAATATAAAACTTTTTAAGATCCTTGGCCTAGTTTCATGTGATTCAGACAAATTTTAGGGGCCTGATTTCAACGATTTATCCATGAAAAACTGTGCCCGAATAGCGACTTTTAAAGGCAGGTCGAGGCACAAATGGAGAAATAGATTTGGACGTAAACTGTCATAGCATCTATAGATGACACACGCACAAGGTGATGCTAGCTTAGTTTTGAAAATAGAAGTCAGCAAATAGGATAAATAAAAGAAAATCAAAATCAGCTAATTTTTTATAGGAGTTTACCCACAAATTTAGTCATCTGGCCCCGAAAATAAAAATTAAAACTAAGAAGCCCATAATGTAATAGGAAACTTTGTAAGACTCTTGGCCAAGTTTCAACTTTGAAAGGCCAATCTGGATACGAACGGAGAATCTTTTGAGAGTTTTCTTTTATTTGTCTTACGTGCGGACTTTTGACTACGGAACTGAGCTATGATCACTTCATGTATGCAATATATAAATGCCACTACGATTTTTGTCCTAATCCAATTCTCTTTTTCTTTCCAGGTTATCCTTTCAAAGTTCTTTTTCGGACAGGGTTTTTCATGGATAAATTATTGAAACAAGCTCTTTAAACATGTCAGAATCCCGTAAAAATTGGTCGTAAGTCTTAAAAAATTTCATTCTGCATTGTGTGAAGTTCTTTCTGATAATTTTTTTACCTTAATAACCAAATTTATGTTTATACCCATACGGCAAATGGGTCGATTTTGGTTTTCTCTTATTTTTCCAACCTACGGACTTCTTTTTCTTAAATCAAGCTAAAATCACCTTCTAAGTGTCGTCTAGAGAAATTGAAATAGTGTCGATCCAATTTGTTTCTCCTTTCTTACTCAGATCAGCCATTAAGGTTTGTTTTGTGAGCACGATTTTTTATGGATAAATCAAAACAGACAACTAAAATATGTCTAAAGCCCGTGAATTTTGGCCATTAGTCATAGAAAATGTCATTCTCCACTATGAAAAATTTGGTTTTTCTTATTAATTTTTGGCCCGAATCACCAAATTTGTAAATATACCTCCTGCGGAAAATGAGCTAATTTTTGTTTTCTCTTATTTTTTTAATCTACGGACGTCTGTTTCTAAAATCGAGCTAAGATCACATTATAATTATTATTTAGAGTTGCCACAGGAGTTTTCGTCCCAATCCGTTTCACCTTTCCTTCCTAAATCAGTCTTTCAAAATTCATTCTTTGGGCACAAATTTTCATGGATAAATCGTTGAAGCGAGCCTCTAAAACATTTTTGAATCTCATTAAACTTGGTCAGTAATCTTAAAAAGTTTCATTCTACATAGAATTCAAGTTAGTTTTTTTTAATCTGAATCACTAAATTTGTGAGCATATATCTCTATGGAAAATGGATCGATTTTTTTCTCTTATCTTCAAATATACATACTTCTATTTAAAAAAAAACAAATTAGGGTCAAGTTCTACATATCGTCAAAAGATGCCAGGCTAGTTTTCATCCCAATTTGTTTCTTCTTTCCTGCCCTAATCAGCCCTTGAAAGTTCGTTCTTTGAGCACGATTTTTTAAGAATAAATCGCTAAAACTAGCCTCTAAAACGTGTTCAAATCCCGTGAAGTTTGGCCAATGATATTAAAAGGTTTCATTATATATCGTGGTTAAGTTAGGTGTGTTTTTTATTTTTTTGACCCGAATTATCATATTTGTTATTATACCCCTTCAAAAAATCGGCCAATTTTGGTTTTCTCTCTCTTTTTTTTAACCTCCGGACTTCCATTTTTAAAATGGAGCTAGGATCACGTTCTGCATATTATTCAAAGATATCACGAAAATTTTTGTCCCAATCAGTTTCTCTTTTCTCTCCCAAATCAGTCTTTCAAAATTCATTCTTCATGCGCAATTTTCTATGGATAATTCATTGAAACGAGCCTTTAAAATGTGTCTGAATCTCATAAAACTTGATCAATTGTCTTAAAAAAATTTATTATACACTGTAGGCAAGTTAGACTATTTTTTTTTACCTGAATCACCAAGTTTGTGGATATATATACCCCTATGAAAAATTGATAGATTTCAGGTTTCTCTTACCTACGAACTTCTGTTTTTGAAATTGAACTATGATCATTTTCTACATATCGTCTAGAGGTGTCATAACAGTTTTCGTCATAATCCGTTTTTCTCTTGCCCGGATAAGTCTTTCAAATTTGTTATTTGGTCACGATTTTTCATGAATAATCACTAAAGCAGGCCTCTAAAACATGTCTGAATCTCGTGTAATTTGGCTAATAATTTTAAAAGTTTCATTTTACAGTGGGAGCAAGTTAGTTAATATTTTTATTTTTAACTTAAATCACCAAATTTTTAGTTATACATAATGTAATACTTTTTATCATCAAAATATTTTTAGTTATTAATTTTATTGCATGTATAGAGAATACTTGTTAAAATTTTAACATTTATACGTAATCTCATTTTTTTTCATCATGAAATACTCTAAATTTATATTTTTATATCATACTAAAAATATCATAATTTTTTTATTGTTAGTACAACAAACATAAATAGAAGCTTAACACAAATAATTAGAAAAATTATCCTTTCATTACTTTTTAATTCAATTTATATACAACAAGTAATTCTTTTGCTAGGGAAAAGAGTTTGTCTATAAATTATTGGAATAGTCTTCTTGTAATTCGAATCTATTATGAATGATGATTCATCTTTCTGTTTGCATAAATTATTTCAAAGTAATTAATTCATTGGGTTTCTGATAACAGCTTAATTGAAAATAAATTAGCTCTGAAATATTTAAACTTTAAGGATATTTTGGTATAAGAAATTTACAAATAAAAATCACTTCCACGCCTTTAAGAACAAATTATTTTATTTTTCTCCTGTTGTCATCCCCGGTTTTAATATCATCAAACTAAAAAAATTATTTGTTATCAACACAATAATATATTTCATAATACTTTTCATTCCAAAAAAAAATTGATATGAGAATGTTCTTCACCAATATACAAACAAAATTTTAGTTGAATATCATCATTTTAATTTAGTCTCTGCTTCAATATAATGTACAAATGCGTGTATGATTTAAATAAATTAATAATAATAGCGTAATAATAATATTCGATGACTGGTCGAATTCCTCTCTTTATTTAAATGATATATCAATTTTTTTTCTATTACTTACAACAAAGGCAAGTATTCCGATCTAAGCACCTAGTTTTAGGATATTTCGGAAAAAGTATAAGACATCCGGAACCACAAGCACCCTCATTACAGTTCCCGGTTACAACATCACACCGCTTGCAATCTTCATTCGGAAAAATCCGAGCCCCCGTTGTCATCCGGTTTCCTGTGTATGAAATTAATGAATATAATTTCATATGATAATTAATAAATCAAGAAAAATTTTAATTGTTAATTAATCGTAATTCAATAGAAGTAAAATGTCACCTGAAAAGAAAACCAAGAAGGTCACTAGAGCTACGCAAAAGATGATGTTGTTTGAACTCCTCATGTTTGTTTAAGGTGAAGTTTAGCTTCGTATGAGTATCAAGATTGATGAAATGATTTGCTATATATAACACCTAGATAATAAGGTTGTCTGATAAAAATATATTTTTTGTTCTTGTTAGAGGAAGTTGAGATTTTTTTTTATCTTTTCATAAAATTGACTTTCGATTTGAGTCATTTCATATATATTATTATTTTTTTATTTATAACTTTTGTGTTCACTTTTTGAATACGAGGACGATTCATGTATATTAGCTATTATTTAAAGGGAGAAAACATTAAAATGGATCCAAATTCATCCTCAATTTCGGTCCAAACTATTCGAACAGTAAAAAATGGTGAGATAAATTATTTTACTAATTTAGGATGCTACTTAAGATCGGTTTGTTTGATTCACTAAATATAATTGATTTTATTAAATTTATTGAGTACTATGATTGATTATATATGAAAATACGTTATTTTATTTATGTGAACATATATAATTATATTGCCACCAAGATGGGAGCCTAGTGGTTGATTGGTGAGCATCCATCCCATAGGTCTTAGGTTCAACGCAATGCGACAACAAATTTTCCAAAAAACAAAAACAAAAGAACATAACGAAATTATTTAATTTGATAACCAAATGACGTAGTTTTCACATATAAATTTAATTCATAGAATAATATTAGTTTAGGAATGTGATTGTATTTTATTTTAGACAATCAATACCAATTTTTTCACACGTTTTCCAACAATTCTGACATATCAAATCATAATGAAAAAATGGTGATAGTTTAGAGTCCTTTTTAAATATATTTTTCATTATTTAAATTGTGAATGAGTATCCAACTATATTTATTATTAGCTATTCAAAATAAACAATTATATCAGTTTTACTTAAGTATTTTTAAGTTGAATCTACATTTAGCGAATAATCTTCCTTATTAGGAAAATTAATTTGATTATTTAATTTAGTATTGAGATTTTGGCTTTCAAACAATTTATGTAGAATTTAATGAATCTCCGCACATATTTATGTATCCACCTAATTGTTTATTTGTCAATTAACAATTACAATGCACTTTTAGTATTGTCACATATCTTAAAAGTACGTAAGAAATTAATTATTTCATCATCACAATTTACAAAGTGATCATTATACTAGTAATAATCATCACATTCTACATTGTTACACAAAATTTTAAAAAATACATTAAATACTTACATATTTTAAACTTGCTCAACCACTAATATTAATATATTTTTAATCCACTCAATTTAAGGTCAAACGACTACAATTACAGGACCGATGGTGTATGCTTTTTTATTACATTTTTATAACTTTATTCAAACTCTCCTTTCCCCTTTTATATTTATCCCTTTTCATTAAAGAATTTATTTAAATATCTTACTAATACACTTTGTAAATTGTGCATTCTCTTTTTAATCTCAGAATTTTTTACTTTTCCATCTAATTTTAACCTAAAAAAATTAAAAATTAAAAATCTGTTTTTTACTAACTCATCCCAAAGTGTTTTGGATTTTGATCTGATAAAGACAAGTTAAATATCGTGAGGCAAAGAAGATGCTCAAAACAGTATAATTTTTGTGTTTAAAACATTTTTTTCTGTTATGTTCTTTTTTAAGACATTAAAGATTGATGTTTATTAAATATTATTTAAATAATATAAGGCCCTATATTTGTAATAAGTATTATTACATGACTTGTTTTGATGGTATTGTCTTAACAATTTGAAACAAATAATACTTATCATTTTTATTGATATATTTTCTAATGATATATACAAAAAATAAGTCTTTTACTAGGGAAAAGAGTTTGTCTATTAAATTTACTGGAATAATTTTCTTGTAATTTAAACTTTTTTTGAATTACGATTCATCTTCTGTTTGCAAATATTATTTAACATTAATAATTCAGTGGGTTTCTAATTAATTGAAATGAACTTAGCTTTAAAATATTAAA
>NQLW01000048.1:4773078-4821365 GCA_002312845.1 Kalanchoe fedtschenkoi
CTGCCCACCCCCACTACACCTCGCAATTTCGGTCGCCGTTGTCAATCGATCCAGCTGGGGAGAGGCGACGTCTGGGCAGTGGAGAGGCGACATCTAGGCGAGCAGAGAGCATCGGACGCGACTGGAACCGGAGAGGCAACGTCTGGGCGAGCGGGCGAGGTGCGACGGCGAGCGGACACCTGGATATCCGGATCTAGCGAACGGGCGTCTATGTAGATCTGGGCTGCTATATGCCCTCCCCGGCGCTGGCCGCGGCCGGTGACCTCCAATCGGACCCCCCTCACACCTCCAACCACACTTCCTCAACAGCCCCCTCCATCCAACTGGTGTCTGTCCGTACGACGCTCCCGATCACTTTTTATTACCACCCGTCGGAACGACGGGTACCAACACTTGTATGATATAGTATAATTCTAATTTGACATGTTCTCCTCGATGTGGAGAGATTTAAATCTGTTGCATCATTTAAAAATTAATATAATTTGAAAAAATATAAAAATTAATATAAGACAAGTGTGTTTATAAACAAAGTTACGTGAAGATTTATTCAACATGAATGAAAAATTTATAAAAATAAAATTTATAAAAATAATGAATTAACATGATACAAATTTCATATGACACTATTCGAATCTATTTTCAAATTTATTCATTCATAAATTATACATTTTAATATTTCAATTCTAGACAAGAGACAGATATTCTCATATTCAAATCAATACGACATCGTTGTCCGGCAACAGGACCAGTCGGAATCCGAGGCTGTAGCCTACTCTACACTCAACAAGACACGACATCATCTCCACCATTTACATCGTCATCATCGAGTCAGAAAAAGACAAAACACACTAAACCAACGACCCAGCAGCGACGCTCGAGCTCGCTCCACCACTGGCCTCAGATCGCCATAGCCACATAGACAATCAACAAGCTCGAATCTTTCTTCCTCGCTTCATTTATTACCGCATTCTCCTCCATCATCATTACCTTCAGTCCTCTCACACACCCTAGCTGCTTCGCTTCAATGCCGTCCCCCACCATCATTAAAACCCTCCCACCTTTCACCTCCAATTTGACCTACCAACCAAAGGCGCAACTTTTTTGAGTTTTTCCGCCTCTCCCTCTTCCCCCGCCTGTTCAGATTTTGACCCGATTCCGAATCTGGGTTTCAATTCTCGGACCCAGCTTGTCAGCCCCATGGCTTAAAGGTCGCAGGTTGGATTGGCTCTGAGTTTCGGAAACCCTAGGCGGCTGTGGCGATCATGATGATGATGAGGTCCCGGCTCAACTGCTGCTCAAGGGGCAAGGAGCTCAGCCTCGACTTCGACGAGAAGGAGAGTAAGTAGTGGGCAACAACTAGCTAGATGCGCCTTTTCAGTGATGTATGTTGCGTTCCAAGTGTTTGTTAAAATGTCTGAATGGGGGAGGTGCGAGTGTATTACTTTACTGATCGATTTGTGGGCATTGTGGGTTGAATTCCCGTGAACGTTGCTCCCAATTTCTCCATTTTCCATGGCTGCTGTGGGCCATGGGCGGAGATGAGATGAAATTGGGGGAATGGGAAGAGCTCAAATTGTAGATTGAGTATGGAGATCATGTTGCATTTCTCTCCTTTTAGCACCTAACACATGGGCCTTGTTCTTGGGTTGCTAATTGCCTAGAATTTGGTTTGTTTATTTGCGGAAAAATCCTCAGCTAAAGTTCAACAGGTTGAGTATTTTAAGAGTAGATCTTGTTCAGATGTTGGAAATTAGAATAGCCTTTAGACCATTTCCCTCTCGGGCCCCTCAAGTGTGTGTAGAATAGTATTTAAGTATATGATTTATGGAGGTTTAATATGTTATCATTAACGAGGTCAGTCGGCGTAGACATGGCGACGATTAGTGGTGCACGACTGGGGTGTTGGTATAAAGCGAACACCGAGTTTGAATCTGTGAATGTTGGCAGGTTGCATATGAAATGATTTGCGAGTAAAGGTTTGCTTAGCTCCAAAAGCTTGTCGAGATTAGTTTATCTTGTTTTATCACCCCTTTTCGTCGCTTTAGATTATGATGTGTTTTGATCGAAAGCGTCCTTACTTTCTTCCCATGATTCGCTCGATGCCGTGTTGAATGTGAAATTTCGTTATTGCGCGTTTTTGCAGGAATAATGACTTACGATGGACTTGGGAGCATTCTCGGTAATCATTGTTTCGAGAATGAGAGCAAAGGCGATGGCTGTCCGACGGATTCGTTGGATGATGATTCGAGCTGCTGTTCAAGCAAAGACGTGTCTGGCTCCATCACGTCCAAGTGGACGATGATGAACGACGAGAAACACCATGAGTGGGGAGGGTTGGAAGGCGGCCATCCTCGTTATAATTACTTGAAAGGGAGTCCGTGTTCCAATGAAGTGCGACTGACCGACGTGGAGTTCATGAAAGAAAGATTTTCAAGGCTGTTACTGGGCGAAGATGTTACCGGAGGACGCCAAGGGGTCAGCACCGCCGTAGCATTATCCAACGCTATAACAAATCTCGGCGGTAAGTACCTTTATATTGCTTCGTGTTCCGCTAATCACATCGTTCCAATTGTATCGGTATGTTCTTTTTCTTTATGTTGACTTCGAATAAATCTGATGCGGGCGTATGGAGCCCATTGATGTTATGCTTTTTTTTTCTACAGTATCGATTTTTGGAGAGATGTGGAAGCTGGAGCCGCTATCTGAAGAAAAGAAGCGGAGATGGAAGAAGGAACTAAATTGGTTCCTTTCTCCCACCAATTACATGGTTGAGCTGGTTCCGGCGCTGCAAAGCAGCGCAGACGGATGCACCATGGAGGTATTTTTTTTTTACAAGAAATCAGATTTTGTCGCAAGTATTAGCTTTGAATTTAAGTGCTCTGGTAAATCTTCATCGTCGCAGATAATGACACCAAAAGCTCGGGCGGACATCCACATGAACCTCCCAGCCTTGCAGCAGCTGGACTCGATGCTTATCGTATGTCGATGTTGTCTTGTATTTTGAAACGAGACCGGAAGTAGCCCTAGGAAATATTCTCAAATTCTGACATGGGATTTAATTGACAGGATATGTTAGATTCCATGGTGAACACGGAGTTCTGGTACGATGAAGGGGGCAGCCGCGCAGAAGGAAGAGGCGGAAGACCAGGCCAAAAGTGGTGGCTTCCGCTGCCCCAGGTTCCCGGCGACGGCCTGTCCGATTCGCAGAGGAAGAAGTTGATGAATCAGGGTCGAATCGTGCTTCAGGTCTTCAAGGCGGTCAAGTCCATCAACGACAGCGTGCTGCTGACAATGCCGGTACCTGCAGTCATCCGTGACGCACTTCCCAAGGCAAGTTCCGTCATCTCATACGATATCCTTGTTTCAGCCGTCCTCTGAATATTTTTTTTTTTTCAGACCGGGAAGGAATGCTTAGGCGAAGAACTTTACAGCATGCTGTCCTC
This sequence comes from Kalanchoe fedtschenkoi, assembly GCA_002312845.1. NCBI lineage: Eukaryota > Viridiplantae > Streptophyta > Magnoliopsida > Saxifragales > Crassulaceae > Kalanchoe > Kalanchoe fedtschenkoi. The sequence continues at coordinate 4,776,522 of NQLW01000048.1, forward strand.
CGACGACAAATCACACGAAGAGATACTAGACACCTTAAACTTGAAGTCCGAACAAAATGCGCTTGAAGTGGCTAATAAGTTAGAGGCGGCCTCATTTGCATGGAGGGAAAAGCTAACGAAACAAGTCAGCGGAAGCTCTCCGGTTCGAACATCTTGGTCCTTCCTGAAAGACCCCGTGTCCGAGATCGACAAAAGGGAGCTGCATTTGGAGCAAGCCGAGCTCCTGCTGCAGGCCCTGAAGTCCCGGTTCCCGAACCTCCCACAGACTTTCCTGAACGCCGCAAAAGTCAAATACGGCAAGGTGCGTATGGCAATCATCGTCGGAAAATTTTGCGTGTAATGAATCAGCTTGTCTTAACTTGCTGGCTGGGTTTGGCAGGATGTGGGACTCGCGATAATGGAAGCGTATTCTCGGGTTTTGGCGAATCTGGCGTTCAGCATATTATCAAGAATAGGCGAGATCCTGCAAGAAGACGTTCCGAGCAGCTTCAGCTCGCCTTCAACCGCGTACCACTTCCCGGGATCATCTCCGTCGTGGATGCTGACCACTCCATCCACCATCATCGAGGAGAAACACCTGCCTGCGAATCCTTTACTCCACAGGCGAGATGCTGACGCAGATGACGGCAGCTGTTCTGATCTAGAAAGCCCCAAAGCAAACCAAGCTGCGACACCTGTTAAGAAAAGTGCGAGCCGCCTGTGGCGCTCCGGGAAGAAGTCAGGCAGCCGCGGCGTGCTGGCGGCTCAGTAACATGTTCCACTAGACAATGATGTGCCCATCTTTTTTGTACTTGTAAATTAAGGATGTCTTCCAGCTTAGGAAAGCCAGGTGTTCTTAGCATTGGCTTGTATGACTACTGCTATTTATGGACGCAATTTTGTACTGTATATATTTGGTTCTTTAAGGGCGTGTTCCTTGAACCCGAAATGTAGAGTTATAACAGGATCGGAGACTGAACTGGTCAGAGTTTCTGGTGTTTTGGTTAAATTGGTGGTTCAAATTGGTTTGATTGCTGATTCAATTATATACAATAATTATAATATATATGATTTAATATGTTACTTATTGAAATTTTGAGAATTTTTTTATAAATTGCCCTTTCTCCAAATTTTATAATCCTTTTTAATTTCACTTTTATCTTATTTGGCGAAAACTGCAGTTACAAACTATGTCTTTTCTGAACAATCTAGAGTTCGAGTCCTAACTGCCACAATTTAGGAAAATAATTTTTTAAGCTTAAGTTAAGTCTACTTTCATAACGAACCGGTTTGATACATCCGGTCCTGTTCACCGGTTTCATTAAACACCAGCCGATTCATCCTGTTTTATTCGGTTCGTAATGCAGATCGATAAAATTTATAAATCAGATCGGTACCCAATCCGGTTCCCGATCTAACCGGTCGAACCGGCCGGTCCGGTTCTATGAACAAAATTTTTTTGAAATAACAAACAATAAAGGAAAATTGAATACATTCCAAATTCATCCTACATAATTATAGATAAGCATAGTTTTTTATAAGATATTATGATAATGAATATTCATATGTTCATATTGAATTTTGTTACGTATATATTTTGAATAATTTATATTCAGAATTTATTGTACATTATTTTAAATGACAAATAAAAGATGACTGATTTTTAGAAATCTTATAGTTTTAAATTCTTAGTATTTATAGATTCAGAATCTCTAGGCTTTTTACTCTTCCAATAGTGAGTGGTATTGAAAATATTCAAAAAAATAAAAATACCTAAAAACCTAAAAAATAAAAAAAACACTAAAAATTTTAAAACTCCTCAAAACTACGGTATTTAATACTCCTCCATCCTGATATAGCAGTAATTTAAAATTAAATTGAGTAGATTAATAAAATATTAATACTAGCGATTCAACAAAATTAATAGACTGGTGCTTAAAGCAAATTTTAAAAATTTCATACAATAAATAAAATTAATAGATTATTACTTGCGTGAATTAATTTTTTATTGATTATGATGATTAAAAAATTAATGGTTGACGTTTTAAAATAGTCATTGAAATAGTTGAATTTCAAATAAAAATAAATAAATTAATTCGATTTAGTGCACTCACTAAACATTAGAGAGTTCAAGTTGCTATCCGAGTTGCAAAAGCTGAAAAATTAGCTTTGATAACCTCCAACTCGCAGACCAAAAATTCTAGAGATTTCTCCGGCCAATTTGCCAGGCGAACTGATCAACGGCGAGCATAGCACGGGAGGCTGAATCGACTGAGCCATCATACCTGAGGAAATAAACCAGTAGGTGAGTAAAATGCGCTACAGTCGACAAGTCTGATTCTGACAATTCACTTGAATATAACTGGAAATGCTAGACAGTGTTTCATACAGCCCGATAAGGAGAAACGCCGCAGCCTGCATCACAATGGCGCCTTCGCCGGCGGGTTTGGAGCTGTTCATGCTCCGCGCGGAAAACCAGCTTTCGTGAATCGACGTGACCAAGTCTATTCATCATAAAGGGAAAAAATTCAAGACTCGAAGCAAGAGATGATCAACGCGAGAAATTTTTTTTTCTCAAAAATTCAGATCTGGGGACTCACATTCGCTGTCCGCAACGAAGAATGTCTCGCTCTGGAATTGCTTGCGTTTTACAAAGGCGACAAACTGGGTCAGATCTGGGGGTGCGAGTTTGAGTCCTTCCTGCTCCGCTCTGCAATGAAAACGAAAGAGCATTCAACATGTAATTCAAACACTTAGGTAAATGCATCCGACTGGCTTCTAAATTCGTCAACAAGTTAAAGACATCAATCAACTAAGCACGAATTCCGATCAAAACTCATCTTCCACACTACACGATTTCACCAACTGTGAATCGACATTCCACGCAGCTCCTTCTATGACATATCGAACTACGAGTTGTGATTTCAAGTAACCCAATTCAACCGGAAAAACCACAGCAGAGATGAAAATTGAAAACTGACAATGCAGTGATGTTGAACAAGTAACAAGCAATAACTGAATGTCTCTTACATAATGGGCAGCAGGCGAGAAGGTCCACCGGGTTCATAGTTGATCAACAAAGCGGCTTTCAGCGGCTGCCCTAGATTATCAAACCTCCAAACAATCAGTAAACTGTGAATCTACTACAACACCAAAATTGAATTGATGAGTTTTCAGATGCCTGACCAGAAGAGCCAACGCTGGCAGATGCCCATTTCTCCCAAGCCTTATGAACGAGCCCCCAATCCATCAACCCCAGCCAGCCCGTCCTCATCAGCAGATTCAAGATACGAACTTTGTCAGAAAACGTATGTAAAGAAGCACACCCAGATCGCGATTCGTCAAAATAGCTGCGAAATTGACAGCAATACCTTCTGACAGCTGCTAAAGCTCGCGCCTTTTCAACAAACGAATCTTGTAAGAAGACTGTACAAATTGGGTGACCTGCGAGCGCCGGAGCTTCGATTGCTTCAAGCTGAGAGCAGCAAGTCCGATCACATATAGGTGGCGACGGAAATTGAACTCAAAAACTCCCAGCAATGGAACTTCGCGCAGTTCAGAAACTTCAAACGGAAAAAATGATAGAAACCCTAGCAGTTCATTTTTGGGGGTTGATTTATGCCAGAAACAATTTCACTTTTACCGACGAATTACAGTCGCTAAAATGTCCTGAATATTCTGGCAATCCTCGCGTAGATGTCTGCATAGACGATTAGTCTCTAAGATGTTAAAATATTTCATTAATTTTTTCTAATTTTGTATTTTATTTTTAAATTTGATTTTTCTAATATTCATTATTAAATATATTATTAATATATCTATATTCGTCTAATTAATTTTTTCGATTAATTTCTATCTAGTCAATTAATAATATATTAATAATTACTGTAAACAAGAGGGAGAGGACAGGACACATGATCTCATCTCTGACAGCTCCGATGTTCTCTTCGATGATTTAAGTTCATTCCCTTTCTAATTTGTTCTGATTTGATATTTTAGATTGTGTTTGGTTCTGGAAAAATTTAAGAGCGAGAAAAATTTGTGGCAAAATAGTATGCAGTCTTTTTTTTAGTTTAAAGAAAAACTAAATGAAAATTATACGAAAAAAATTGTTTAAATCAAAAAATATTTTAATTTTTTCTACAAAAATTGTTCATCTCAAACCAAATAAAGAAAAATAAAATGATGTTATTATAATTGATTTCACACACAAAATCAATTGACAATCAATGTGAGAGTCCAACTTGTGAGATCATATAGGCGGACGAAACCAAAATCAAACTAATTTGACATCATATAGACGAAAAAACACAATCAAACTAATTAAACTTATATGCGGGATCTCGTGTAGTTGTAACCAACACATTAGATCAGTTTATATAGGAGTGCGGCTAAAATCCGCTCTGATGTCATGTGAGTGTGGCTGATTTCACACTCAAAACTGACTAAAGTGGGTGAGAGCAAAATGAAAATGACGCTCGAGCTGAGAGCTTGGGAGAATTGAGATCGAGAACGAAAAGAGAAAGAGAAGATTGCTATCACGAGGTGGTATTTTCATTGGACCATACACTTGTAAACTATCAATCATGATAGTTATGTCTCCTAGAATGTCGACAAGTTAAGTGTGAGAAAATATCACGGGTTAGCTCTCTGACAAGGTTTAGGGTCTCTTCTTGGGCTCAATAACATTTTTATAATTATTGAATATTGAGCTTTCAGAAGGTCGAGTGGTGAATCAGATGATGGATTATGACACTAGACATTAATACGAGTCTAACAATATGTAGATCACATAAATTGGATAACAGATTACCCTTAAAGAGTCAGTATGTAAGGAGAGACACTACTGATGTTTCTTCCTATGTGAGTGAGAAAAACTTCATTAGCTCTTTAAGGGGTGAATGATGGTGAGTTCGGTCAATTCCAAGATAAGTGATCGGAAGCGAAATCTAAGTGAACCCAACTCATGTGAGACTTGAGGACGGATCTTCGAGAGTCTAACAAGTCTCGAAGATCTCTGTAATGTATCTACCTTATGGACGTCTTTCAATTAGGGGAGACCCCGACGAAACACAGCAAGTTCCTAGTCAAGGCTAGTTATCCGATGATCCCTTAGCTCTTTGGATAATGAACATAAAGGACCATGATGATCCTTGGATCATATTGAATTTCCCTTAATGTTATATGAGAATTAGAATGGAATTTGGGGAATGGACTCGTATACTTTAGCTTAGGACGTGACTAGGTGAAACTCCGAGATGGATCTCATGGATAAGCGGATATCCTAACCGATTAATGCATGACTATTTATAAAGATCCTCTTATAAATCACTCGAGGATGTATGGTTAAAGATAATTTCGTATCTCTTTCAAGACTCGGGTAAGTGAAGAGACCCTTTGTTTTGAGAAAGTTGTACATGCTCCATGAAGGGCGCCAAACGATCTTAAGTATCTTATAGTGCATGAAAAAAGTAAGAGATAAAAGTCATTACTTTATGACCGTGATACCCGCAACCACCAGCCAACCAACCCTACTTCAAAACAGCGTCGTATTGTATAATTCTGCATCTGGCTCGGACCATATTATTTTGGTCTTCAAACTGGACCAAATCGGAACCTGAATTCCTTGAAATTCACGGGCCAAAGATTGAAATGGAATTAATCTGTTCGATCTGGTCCTTTTCAATTCAGTTTTTGGTCATTTTCTATTCTGAACCTAATTTTGCACTCCCCGTGAAAGATCCAAGCATCGCTGTATCAAATGACCGTTCATACTTCCTAATCAAATCGATCACACAACATGAAAATTGTTGGAGAGACTTTCACAATTCAAGAATCAGTATCAAATTCTTAGATGAAAAGTAATCACAAAATTTCCGAGGCAATCGGAGTGTTGATGCCTTTACAAGTATGTGAAGAGGGAGCCTGAGGTGGACATGTCATACCAAGAAGCATGCGCTAAAAATAATTGATGATAAAAAAGGAAAGCAGTACAAGTTGGGTACAAGTTGTTGGGCAACTCTGATACAAATATAGTAAATTATACAAACTGAATCTTCTTTAATCTTCTGATTTGGACACATTCATTGCCTCCTAATTCATTGGATGAGGTTTTGGTCTCTTTGGTTTCCTCAACGCCAACTTGATATTTTTTTTAAATTGACTTTTTTTTGTTAATTTAATTGCATAAAATAAATCATAGCAGAAAAGTTTTTCACATAAGCAGATGATATGACCAGTAAATTTTAGTTCCAGCCATTTATATTTTATAATTAATATGAATTAAAAAAAAAAGATGAAACATAATTTTCAGATTATTTTGTCAATATACCTTTACTAATTAATGACATGATTCTTAATACTTACTCCCTCTGTCCTCTTTTACATGTCACTTAACCGAATTTTTTTGTCCACTTTTACTTGTCACTTACCAATTTTCAATGTGTATTTAATATCAACAACTACCTTAAAATGTCAAACATTAATCACTTCATTATCATAATCAATGAAGAATATATTCCTCACCAATAATCATCTACCAATTTTACTTTTTGCACGAACTTTTTCAAAAAATTGTTAACCACCTACCTATTAAATTTGTTCAACCGCTAGCATTAACTTCACCTTAATCTACTCAAATTAACCATAAACGACATGTATTAGAGGACGGAGGGAGTAATTTACCTGTTTATCCATATGAATCATTTAATAGAAGCTTAGGTAACAAGGAAGGATTGGACATTTCACCCGTTTTGGCAGAAAACTATTCTATACTGACAAACAGAATCATTTGTCCTTTCTTATTTTGAATCCGGGCGATAAGGAGCTGTCAGACAATTTAGGAATGAGATAATTTTAATTAATGCATATCACACTCACGAACATGTCACATAGGGCGCCACGTCGAACAATACCAACGCAGGGGCGAACAGACAGCTTTCACGAGAGAAGAATAACATTTGCCACGCAACGGAGAGACATCCCACAAGGGAGAAACAAAAAAATATAATTAAAACTCCCACACAGAGAAAAAAAAAATACAACCAGCACCCAAACTAATAGACTACCAACTTAATGGCTAATTTTAATCTTTAATAATTATTTTTTATTTATCATGTGTATGGTTCTATGAAAATAATAAACCATTATTTTTAAATAAATACATCTTATATTAAGTTAATAACTGCAACCAGACTTGTTCTACGAAATCTTAATCCGTAATTCGATACACTGAAATGCTGAATCCTGACAAATCATAAATAATTATTTACGACACTATAAAAATAAAAAATAAAATTCCGAGAATCTTTCTCCAAGCAAATCGAGATTCCAACCAGACAAAGAATCCTTCGAGGCACGACCCAGCGCATTCCTTTGACTTCCCCGCCACTACTGCAACCCATAACTACACATAAATATCCAGCTCTCGATCTCAAGCCGCACATCGAAATCTCGGGACTCCACCAAGCGCGGGGGTCTCAATGGCGTGCCCCTCCTCTCCCTTCGATTTCTCCAGCAAGTACTACCGCAGCGACGGGGCCGGCGGGTGCGAGAGGCAGGCCAGCTTCTTCGGCGGCAGGGCCGTGCTGGGCCAGGGCGTCGGGTACTCTGTCGTGCTGGGGTTCGGCGCCTTCTTCGCCGTCTTCACCTCCTTCCTGGTATGGAAAATCTCATCTTGTTTTTTTTGATGGTTTGGGATTCTGGGTCTGCTGCGTTGACGTGGAATTAAAGTCAAAGAATTTGGACACGCCTTGTTTTTTTTGGTACTACGTTTGTCTGTCAGTAGCTGATCCAACGAGCTGAGCTGAGCTGCTCACTTGTTTGAGTGCGTGCGTGTGTGTCTTCAGGTGTGGCTGGAGAAGAGATACGTCGGCTCTAAGCACACTTCCGAGTGGTTCAACACCGCTGGCCGAAGCGTCAAGACCGGCCTGATTGCCAGCGTCATTGTCTCTCAGGTAACAAGATCGGCGATATTAAATGACAGTTTCACCGGTCACGTATCATTTAGAAAAATCAAATTTCTGTCAAAATCATTCATACATTTTTGATGATAACTTTCAATTCCTAGGATAACTTCTTGTTAATTTGATGTTGTTTCTGTGGTGTGTTGAAGTGGACGTGGGCAGCGACGATCCTGCAGAGCTCCAATGTGGCTTGGGAGTACGGCATCAGCGGACCCTTCTGGTACGCCAGCGGCGCCACCATCCAGGTCCTCCTGTTCGGCATCATGGCCATTGAGATCAAGCGAAAGGCGCCTCACGCTCACACCGTCTGCGAAATCGTCAAGGCTCGGTAAGATCGTATCAATTTAAATTTTGGAGCTCTGAATTGAAATCGGATTTTATTTACGTGTGACACCTATGAAGATGGGGCACGGCGGCGCATCTGGTCTTTCTCTTCTTCTGCTTCATGACGAACATAATCGTCACGGCCATGCTCCTCCTGGGAGGCTCCGCCGTCGTCAACGCCCTCACCGGGATGAACATCTACGCGGCCAGCTTCCTCATCCCCCTGGGCGTCATCGTGTACACTTTGGCCGGGGGCCTCAAGGCCACCTTCCTCGCCAGCTACATCCACTCCGCCGTAGGTATAAAGTTAAAACCTTCCTCACTAGCGAGTAGCTAAATACATCAGACTGGCCGCTGATTTTCATCTATGTGGCAGTCCATATCGCGCTGGTGATCTTCGTTTATCTGGTGTACGCGGCGAGCAGCCAGCTTGGGAGCCCCAGCGTCGTCTACCACCGCCTTTTGGCGGTGGCCAGCGAGTCCAGGACATGCCAGGAGCCGCTCTCCCACGCCGGCCAGTCCTGCGGCCCCGTCAGCGGCAACCACAAGGGCTCTTACATAACCATGCTGAGCTCCGGAGGCTTTGTTTTCGGTATCATCAACATCGTCGGCAACTTCGGAACCGTCTTCGTCGACAATGTAACTTCTTTTTATATACACATGATTTATTACATGTATGTTTGACGGCGCACACTCATTCCATGCTATTATTCTTCTAGGGGTACTGGGTGAGTGCCATAGCCGCAAGGCCTTCGTCGACGCACAAGGGTTACTTGCTGGGCGGGCTCGTGTGGTTCGCCGTGCCGTTCTCGCTAGCCACGTCTCTCGGTATAGGAGCTCTGGCGCTTGATCTGCCAATAACCGCCACCGAAGCTGGCAAGGGGCTCGTTCCCGCCGCCACCGCCATCGCGCTGATGGGCCGAGGCGGATCCATCCTGCTTCTAACCATGCTCTTCATGTAAGCCGAGAAATAAGAGTCTAGTGCAGCCGCAGGCGTAGACATAGTCAAATATTTGTCTGAACTTTTTGTGGCGCAGGGCTGTGACGTCGGCAGGCTCATCGGAGCTGATAGCGGTGTCCTCCTTGTGCACGTACGACATATACCGGACATACATCAACCCGGGGGCGACGGGGAAGCAGATCCTCAAAGTGTCGCGGCTGGTCATCCTGGGCTTCGGCTGCTTCATGGGGATCCTGGCGGTGATCCTGAACAAAGCGGGAGTGTCGCTGGGCTGGATGTACCTGGCGATGGGCGTGCTCATCGGGTCAGCGGTCGTCCCCATCGCCTTCATGCTCCTGTGGCGCAAGGCGAACGCTTCGGGCGCCATCGCGGGGGCCGTCACCGGGTGCGTCCTCGGGATCGTCACGTGGGTGGCGGTGACGAAGGTGGAGTACGGGAGGGTGACCCTGGACACCACCGGGCGAAACGCGCCGATGCTCGCTGGGAACCTGGTCTCGATACTGACCGGGGGCGCGGTGCACGCGGTGTGCAGCTTCCTCCGCCCGCAGGATTATGACTGGGAGAGCACGAAGAAGATTAGTCGAGTGGAGAAGGAGTCGAGCGGCTTGCCCGATGAGGAGTTCGGAGACGAGAAGCTGCTCCGCGCCAAGACGTGGATCGTCAAATGGGGCGTCGGGTTCACTGTCCTGATCGTCGTCCTGTGGCCGATACTCAGCCTTCCAGCCCGTAAGCTCTGCTCATCCATAACTTGCGATCTTGGACAACCTTGGACTATGACATTTGAGACATTTTCATTTGACGCGTGACATTTGAGTGTCTGATGTTGAATGTGCAGGAGAGTTTAGCTTGGGATACTTTACGTTCTGGGCGGTGATTGCGGTGGCGTGGGGGACGGTGGCGTCGGCGGTGATCATCGCGCTGCCGCTGATCGAGAGCTGGGGGACCATCCAGAGCGTGTGGCTAGGGATGTTGACGAATGACAGGCTGATGGAGAAGGTGGAGGAGGTCAACTGCAAGCTGCAGGCCATCATTCTCTCTCTTCCCGATGCTGAATCCAGGTACCTGCTGGAACTCCAGAAAGCCAAGAAACTGGATTCCTCGTCCTCGGCTTCCGTGTAGTTAATGACATGTTCAAAGTGTGAAAATAAAAAAAGAATTTTAAATATTGAATTCGATAAAATTTTAAAACGTTTAAGGTATTAAAAAAATTTAAAAGTAAATATTTCACCTATTTTTAAAAGTTTCGTGTGAGCGGAACGTTGTGTGTTATTACTTGTGTAAAAGGATTTCTGTATTGATTATGATGATGAATAAATAATTTTTTATTTTTTAAGTTATGTGATAATATTAAATCTTATTGAAATTGTTAATTGATAAATAAAAATGAATAAATAAATATAAATAGAAAATTGAATAAAAAGAAGAGGGGATAAAAAATTTGGAATGATATAAATCGAAAAAAATCGAATATCTACTATAATAACAGAATAGGATGGGAGCGTCGCTCCATCCGGGTCGGGTCGGATCGGGTCGGGTCGGGCCGTTCGGGGCGGGTCGGGTTGGTCGGTTCGGTCCGATCGGTTCGATCGGATCGGTTCGGTTCGATCCCAGTTGGCTCAGTTTGGTTTGAAACAGGTTGGTTTGGTTCGATTTGTAATTGATCGGTTTGGTTCGGTTTTAAATTTCAGTTACAGTTTCAAATTTTCGCTCTCATAATTTGATTCAATTTTTAATTTTTCTCGAACAGAACCGAACCAAATCCGTCGGAACGACGGGTATCAATACTTGTACAGTATAAAAGATATAAATAATGACGATTTGAATTGTGTAAGGCCACCGACAGTGATAATTGCAAAGTGGTTGCTCCTCCATTGCTAAAACCCTGAGTTTGAACGGTGTTTCTTATTAATTATAAAAAAAATATTTAATATTTTAAACTGTTTATAATTAAAAGAATTTTAAAATTTCAGACTTTTAATTTTTAAATTCCAAAATTTTGTGCATTCTAAATACACTAGAAACTGAACAGCTTCATTCGCTGATAAGACAAGTAACTTGGAGAAGCACATGATACAGTCGGATTCAGAAATAAACCGGCAAAACTGAGCAGCTTCACCGGGTCAACTGGAAATGAAATGCAGATTCACAAGCCTTACAAAATGCATGAAAAGACTACAAGTTTAACTCAAGAAGACAAGGCAGAATGACACATGACCAAACTGATGCAAACTGAAATTATTTGTCACCTGCTGCTGACTGTACAAGTGCTTGCACAAGGCTTCTACCCAAATCCAAATAGCTCAGTGGCGACCATATTCAGTTCAGCACATTTCTCCCTTTATTCTCTCTCCGTGAGTTAATACCTACTGGAAGAGAACCCACCTCCGCTGCCGTAAGCTGGAGGCACATGACTTACGCCAGGGCAATCCCTCGCCAAATGCCCTAGCTTGTGGCACTTGTAGCACTCGCCGGCCACATTCCCAGCTGTGGCGGTGGACCCCCTGTTTAAATACCCGGTGTCATATGCCTGTGAGGGAGCACTCATGATGCTAGGACAGTTCGCTGATGTGTGACCGGTGCTTCCACAGCCGCTACATGACATAAATCCACCACCGCCACTCCCAACTGAGCCTGTGTACTGATTCCCCCCGTATTGAGTCCTGGGTTTGGTTGGTGTTCCGGATTCCCGACCGTAGTTTCCACCACCGCCCAGATAGTCTGTGACAGGAGGGGGTGGTCGTTTTACGCCAACAGCCCCTGAGAAGGTGTTGCTGGTTCCAGGACTCAAGCCCATATTATGTGCCTTCACCCCTGTACCTGTAGGAGATGAATCTTCACCTTTCAGCTTGCTCAGTGAGTCCAAAAGATGCTTGAACTCGGAATTGTAGTTCAACTTTTCTGCTTTAACCACTGTTGACTTCACACGGGACTCATCACTATAGGTCTCCTCCTTCACTTTCAATTTGAACAAGTATCGCTCGAATAGAACCCTGTGGATGATTTCAGCACACTTCTCATCATCATGTTGCTCATTCTTCAAATAAAACAATTCCTTTGCCGATATGCCAAGCAGCTCTTCTGCACATTCCTGGAACGCAGTTACATACGTTAACCCAGTGTGATCCTGTATCTGAAACTGAAGAATATACCTATAGTCGCACTCATCAATGGTTTGCTCACACCTTTCGCACTTGAATTTCCCATCTCCATTGTTAGTAACCTTTTTACTGCATTGTCGATCTCCAATACTGAGAGGACACGCGGTGTAGCAGAAGTTGTCCAGCTTGACAAAACAGATGCTTGCACTCACAGTGATCCAATCAGGCTTTTCTGAAGTCCCAAGCCTTTCACTTTTAATTTGAGATATAGTTTTCCTAGCATCCATCCGACCCATGCCCGGTTCCCTCGAAATGGAAACCACAGGGGCACTCCTACCTTCTTTATAGTACCATTCCTTAAGCCTATGTGCCTCAGGAAAATCTGGCTCTATCAGCAGTTGACTGGTGGAAATAGTTCCAAGTGACTTTCCGCTGAAGTCACCAACTCTACCAGCTTTCAAGGCTAAAACAGGGAAATCACCAGCATCACACATGTTCTGCAGGGTCTGCCCCTCTGCAGTGCAGAAACCACCCCATAAAGTTACCTCAACACTGCGGCCTGACATATCCTTCAACTGAAGTGCCCTTTTTTGAGTTTCAGTGCCGTTTTTCCTCATTATTGATGATAATGGACTCACTGATGAAACAACACCAATAACATCTACAATGCTGTTGCTATCCTTGCTTTCAATATCACTAATTGCACAGAAGTGAAACTGCTGCTTGGGAATAGAAGTGTCATCCTCGTCACATGGAACCACAGTTGACGAGCTTTCCAGAAAAATTTCATGATCATTACAGAGGTGGTTAAAATTCTTCTGAGCAAGTTTTAAACTTCCCTTAGAAATTAAATAAACTCTACCAGGCACTATAATATCGTAGAACTGATCCGCCACAGCATTGAAGCAAGTTACACGGATTTCTCCACCATCCGAATCAAGGAGATCAAAAGAGAAAACCTTACCATCACCGCGAGTATTATTGTAATGACGAAGCTCACCCTTAGCTGTTACTCTGGCCTTAATAGTCCATCTACCCATGTAAGGAGTCAAAGCAGCAATTGGAATGATTCTGGCTGGAGCTTCGTTCTTGGCCACAGGTCCCCTGTTAGAATACATAGGAGGTGGCTGCTGATATGCTGGTTGAGATGGCCGCCCATACGAGTTTGTAGGAGCCCCATACGAATTCATAGGAGCTCGTGGGACATCAGCTCTAAATCTCTGAACACCTGAACTGTGATAGCCATATGACCCAGATCCATGGGCTTGAGAATACCTCCCGGTGTCAGCATTACTGCTGTAAGAACTAGCAGAATTACTATCCATTCTGGGGCTTTGCACAGAGCCTGCAGCCAAATTTGGTGCTGTTGGCCCAGAAGCAGAGTCACCATTACCAGTAATGACTGGTTTTGGATTCCCAATTAGTTCAGACATGTCGGCTAAAACACTGATTTCGCAAATAATTATTATCCTGCCCAAAACAGATTGTTCCACGTGTTACAAAAACATAACAAAAGCCGAAACATTAAAGAAGATCACAAAATTCATCATCGACACTGCCAGACCAACAAATCATCAAGGAGATTAGACTAAACCATTGACACAGAAATAACTCATTAAAATAACTATCACATCCTAGACACAAGAGTTCACAGTTCATCAGTAAGCTCCATAGAATGCAAAGTGACTAAAATGCGCATAGAGTGCAAATGATGACTGCAAATTATCAATGCGAAGAAAAAATATTGAAGTTTTGCGTCTAATATAATCCTATATTATACAGTACATAATACTATGCAAGCACATCCACAACTTCCTGAACATGGCCCTTGAATATTATTCACTCCAAAGGCCGCCTCACTACCAGAGATTGATACCAAAAGCAGCCAATTTTGAAAGGAATGTTGAACAAGTAGTTAAAGGAACAGGAAGCCGTAACAATCTGGGGCATATCAACAAAGCTACATCCTCCAAGTCGGTTCAACACCCTAATTTTCATACAACCTGAAAAGTTGAAGCCTCCAAAACAGACACAAGATTTAGTTTATGACCAGCATGCACGTATTACAAGAACTCGTACATTGGTCAGCTACAACTGGTACAAGCACACAGGTTACAACAGCAAATAAGTCACCCATAAGACCAGAACAACTTACATCCGAGTCTGAACATGATTGACGACGAACTGATCCAGCCTCACGACCGTCCATTTCTTCACTATCCCGGAAGAAACCAAGTGATTCTTCTGGGTTGCGAGCATGCCTTGCTGCACATGAATCCCATCCGACAGCATCACGCGATACCTGTCAACCGCGCTCTGACTCGTGTTGACCATCTTCAAGTCGACTATCTGCATCACCGGCTTCAAATCTTCCGGAGGATTTTTGCTCATCATCAGTATCGCCCCTTCCGTCAGCTGTTCCACCATTTTCGCCCCCAAAAAAACCCTAACTCAACCGCTTCCAATAACAAGAAAAAACAACAAAAGCAAGATCTTTCTAAGCGATTCACAGCGTCGGAAGTCGAATCGGTGGTCGGTAAAGTTGACTGATTGCACGAAACGAGGAGATTCGAGAGCTGCAAAGAAAACCCTAATTGAGTTGAAACTTGAAAGTGAGGAAGCGCCAGGTTTTTCGAGAGGGAGGGAAAATTCTGGGTATGTATTTTCCAAAATTTACGAATACGTCCTCTATGTTTCCGATACGGTTTGACACAAGGTCTGATTTAATATATGCAGAGTTTTACTTTTTAATTTTAGAGTAGTATATTTTTGGTATTTATTTTGGAATCCTTGAGGTTTGGATATATGATTGTTTAGCAACTTGCCGTCTACTCTGGCGGGAAAATGAAAAGGCGGAGCTCTGACCGTACCGGTGCAGGCCGAACCGGTCAATCTTTTGGTTCTCGGTTTACCAACTAAATCAGTCGGTTTACAGGTTCAATCGTTGGTTTAATTTGGATCGGGTGTCGCTAAAGATTGGTTGCTAAAACTGATTTTCACTGGCTGTTATCAATGCACTGCATAAAAATCTTTCAGTGTCTCATTTTCTCTCTCTTCAAATCTTCTTCAATCCATTTTCGAGGGTCACCGGAGCTCCGGGACCCGAGTTCGGAATCCATCCGCCTCCGATCGGTCAATCCGATCGGTATCTCCATCGGCTTCTTCTTCTCTTTGTCGCGGATGGACGCGCCGGAGGAGATGCTGACGTCTCCGCCGCAGCCGTCACCGTCGACACCGACACCGACGAAACGCGAGATGGAGAGGAGTAGGAGTAGGAGGAGATGTGGATGCGTGATGCGGCGCTTCCTGCAGCTGTTGACTGTGGTTATTTGTATGGCGGCGTCACTAGTGATAGGCGTGTTCGCTTTTGTCGGCGGCTCGTCGATCGCTACTCCCGGATTGCTGCGCGCTCGCTGTAAAATAATTTCGAGCAGTGAGTGCTTATTCAGCTTCTTCTGCTGTGTTTTTGATGCTCTTTTGTTGAACATGGATTTAGGTTTTCATTGGTTGTTGCTGTGGAAACGAATTGGTCTTTTTGCAGCTGCAAATCTCGAGATTACTATATTTTGGAGCCAGCGTTGTTCATCTGGATGTTGAATGATTCGATCTGTAATGGGTTGTGCTTCACTGTCTCAGCAGGATTTTAGAACAATGTTTGATGTAAGAAGATAAGCTAGTGAAACTAGGGTGAAATAATTTTCATTGGTGTACTTGAGGAGTCGTAAATGTGCTTGACATTATGTATTGGAGGCGTCAACTATTGT
This sequence comes from Kalanchoe fedtschenkoi, assembly GCA_002312845.1. NCBI lineage: Eukaryota > Viridiplantae > Streptophyta > Magnoliopsida > Saxifragales > Crassulaceae > Kalanchoe > Kalanchoe fedtschenkoi. Next base: position 4,792,612 of record NQLW01000048.1, read on the forward strand.
CTGTAGCAGCATTTTAATTTGTGTTGTTTGTTCAAGCCAAATTTATGGATGAGGTTTTGGTGATGTCAGCTGGTAGTTTTGAGAGAGTTTTTGGAAAAATGTACATAGATATCAATGTGTCATATTTGTTCGTTTTCTCCAGGTGTGGATATAAGATCAGCCAAGGTTTGTGAAGTTGGATTGTTGAGGTATGAGGCCGAGCATCTATTTTATCCCTCTGAAAGAAGGAAGTTTCGGTGTCGCCACGATTATTACTGGGCTTCTGTGTTTGAGGTTAATTTATTATCAGTTACTAGTACTTCATATTTTTTTAATACTTCGTTGAGAACAAGCTAGCTGTTTAGAGATGGGTTATTGCTAGCAAATTATATCTGAATATCTGAATCAGATCTGTTTATTGCGTTGCGTGTATGATAATTGTAGTTTCTGAAGTCATTTTCATCAGAAGTTCATTTAAATAGAAAAGCATTGCAGTAGTTGCTGAGAGACCAGTACATAATGTATTAACATTGTTTAGTATATTTTAGGTTTTTAGGCCATAAGTCTACGGAAGGATCACATTGGTCTGAACAGATAAATAGTGGATAAGACTTTACCAACATTATATGAAATCGCAACTGCTGGCCGATGGCATATCATATGAAGATTTTTCTTGGGAGGCACTGGCAGCAAGGTTTCATAAGTATCCTGACTTCTTAAGGCCAGGAAATCTGACCGAAGTTATACATGTATGAAAAAATATGTTTTGAAAACTACAAAGCTCTCCACCTTTTCGGATATTTAATACTCATAGTTTGGCTCTTATCCAGTAAATGTATGTGTAAACTGCCCATTAGGCAAAAATGATTTTGAGTTAATTGAGTTGCTAGCTTGCGGACAAAGTAACCTTTCAAGATACGGTTTAAATGCACCAACTAAACCATTCTCATCATCAGCACGTTAGCACTTCCCTGAAGTACTTGATTTTATGTTGCTTGTATTCTCTTTTTTTGTGTAACGAGGTTGTAGGCACGTGTGTTGAATATTGTAAATGTTTGCACTTGTTTTTTCCCTCTTAATAATTAATATTCAATGCAGCAAAGTGAATATGTTACAATTCAGAAACAGACATGCAGTTAGTTCACTACTTCATTTAATAAAATTTCACAATTTAGTTAATATCTGATGTCACTGCGTATTACTTCTCCTAGTCATTTGGTTGACCTCTTTAAGATAACATAGTTGTAAACTGAATTTAGTGAATATCTGATAACATAGTTGGTTGACCTCTTCATTAATATTATTAATATTCCTTTTCCTGACCAAATTCATTCAATTAATAATTCAGGTTGAGTACATAGACTACGCTTCAGGTCGCACAAAGTTCGCACTGGCAGAGGCTCCAGATGAAGCCCTCCCTGTGGACTGCCGCCCGACTTTTGGTGTTGCTTGGTCACTGAAAAATAATTTCAAGGTACACTTTCCAGTATCTCATATCTATCTCAATCCTTGACATGAATAATTCATGACCTGACAAAAACTAGATATCACTGACGTGTATTGATCTATTTATTTGTGTTGATTTATATTTACTATATTTTGAGGAACTTATGTTCTTTGGTTTTGTGCTCAGCTGAACAGAACCTATGATTGCTGGTACACACCTGGCTTCCCCAAGGTAAACATATACCGGGACAATTTTTTCCGCTGCCAACCTGTGGACCATTTCCATACAAAGATGCTAAAGCGCTATCTAATTCTGTAAGATGCTTATCAGAAAATTTTGCATCTTCAGCATTCCGTAGTTTACATTATGAGTGACTTACTAGCTACAACTCGTCTCTGCTCACTCCTGTGAAGTTGCGGTGAACTGTGTCAATACAGCCGCGAGATTGAGTTTAATCAGTTACACCACCAATTCCACCATATGTGAAGTTTCGGTAAACTGTGAGGTCTGATAGTCATAGGAATCATTGTACAAGACTCCGAGCATTTGAAAATTGATTCAGTTGCAGGTTTAACGTAATACTGAACATAATTCTTGATGAGTTTCATATTTATACTTGGCAGGCTAACGAGGATACTAGATTCCTGGGCTGGCAAGAGGACCCATGCTAAGTACTTCAGTCTAGGCACCATAGGCGGTGTGATTTCCGGCTTCTCAGCATCTCTAATTTCACTCAGCTTGATTCGACAAGTACAGAAAGTAATGGTTTCACTCCAGAAGCTCTCTACTGCTAGGAGGTCGGCCATTGCAGCTACATACGCTGCCCGTCTTCGACGAGTCTTTCTCTTCATAGCATATTTTAGCCTAACCTTCTGGCTGGCTCTTCAGTACAGGAAAAGGTTAGGCCTCATGGAGTTCTTCACAATATTATAACCGAAGCTCCAATCAGGTTTAAGGCAATGCACAGCGCTTGCTAGCTTGTGAAACACCTCAAAGCTCGAAGCTCCCCGGGGAAATAGTAGAACGGAAATACTACAGTCAGATGTATCACACAGAATTATCATGGCTAAACTTATGTTGTATTATAGGGCCAGTTTTCTGCAGAAAAATGTCAGAAGCTTTAGAGCCTATGTGGATGGTCGATCTCGGCCATATGCATTTTTCTGTTATGAGCTGGCGCTGTATAGAGGAACACACTCAGGCAGCAAGTATATAATCTGAATGTATCATAACAGCTGGTAGCTCATTGGTTTAAATCCTGAACTTAGATTGCTTTGTAAACAAAACAGCTTCTAAAAATTTTAGTTCACGAGGATGCGAGGCGCTGTTGTTCACCTTTGATAAAAATGATTTAAAATTTAAGTACAAGAATCTGGCCGCTGGAGATCTACACTTCAACAATGAAGCCCTGTAGATAAATTCCACTATAAATGATTGTGACCTGGTGCAAGCTCTCAGATATATCGACTTCAAACATAAATTGATTCCTGCAGAAAAATATCAAATGAGAACGTATAACAACTAGGGAAAAACCCTTAATGGGGCTCCGAACTATCCTCGCTTCCCCACTTACTGTCCGAACTATCAAATTTGACAAATAGGGGGCAAAATTTCAGAATTCCGTTAACTCCCTTAACCTCCGTCTTCAGGGTCACCGCCGCCACCCTCCTCTTCTTCTTGGCCAGCTGCTCCTCCACCCCGCGCTCCTCCTCCTACTCTTCACCACCTCCCCCGCGGCCTCCGACCTCGCCGCCGACAGATCCGCGCTCCTCGCCCTCCGCGCCGCAGTCGCCGGCCGCACCGTCCTCTGGGACGCCGCCAGCGCCTCCCCCTGCGCCTGGGCCGGCGTCACCTGCGAGAACGACCGCGTCGTTGTCCTCCGCCTCCCCGGCGACTCCCTCACCGGCCAGATCCCGCTCGGCATCTTCCCCAACCTCACCGCCCTCCGCACGCTCAGCCTCCGCTTCAACACCAGGCTCACCGGCCCGCTCCCCTCCGATCTCGGCACGATTTCAAACAACCAGCTTCTGAATGGATCCATTCTCAGGAGTTTGAGGAAACAAACCCTCATTTCCGATTCCGATCCCGATCTACGGCGTCGCGGTTCCTTTAGGGTTTTAGCTGGTCGGGTTCCTCTCTCTTCCGTCAGTCAATCGATCGACGGTGACGCCTCTAAGGTTTGTTTCCGGGGAGGCGAGGAAAGACGGCGACGCGGTCCTCTCTCTCTAGGGGTTGTCATTTGTGGCGACCCTAGGCGTCCTCATTTGTGGCAGCGGTGATGCTGCTGGCTGCGAAGGCAGTGGGGAAGAAGAAGAGGAGGAGGGTGGCGGTGGTGACCCTGAAGACGGAGGTTAACGGAGTTGTGGGATGGAGTTAACGACGTTAGGTAGGTTAACGGAATTCCGAAATTTTGCCCCTTATTAGTCAAATTTGATAGTTCGGACCGTAAGTGGGGAAGCAAGGATAGTTCGGAGCCCCCATTAAGGGTTTTTCCCTAAGAACTATGGTTGCAGATCTTATGGTCAACAAGAAACTGGCAATGAAGTAACAGCGGGTAGGAAAAAAATTTTAATATCGGCAGCCTGACAAACAAGCATACACCTCTCACTGGCACTGCGATGCGGTAAATTTCAAATTTTTTATCACCCAAAAACCATGTCAACCAAGAGAAAGCTCTCGTGAAAATGGAGTAATTAACTATGCAGAAGTTATTCCACAGTGACGCAGTAACAAAAGTTACAAAGCATACCTTCATGGATACGATGGACCCTCCTAATATATCTCATCGTCAGGGATCTCCGGTGTCAAGAATTTCCTCGGATCCTTGCGAACTTCTTCGAAACTGAATCTGGGCTTCACCTTATCAGGAACAGGCACGAGCGGGATGATGCTATCTTTATCAATAACCCCGTCAATTATCCCGTATTCCACGGCTTCAATCGGTGACATGTAGCGATCCCGATCGATGTCTTTCTCCACTTGCTCAAAAGGGCGACCGGTCACGCTCGAAATAATTCTCGTCACGTTGTTCTTGTTGTGCATGACTTCTTTGGCTTGGATTTCCACGTCTATGGCTTGCCCGCTGGCCCCGCCGAGGGGCTGGTGGATCATGATTCTCGTGTTGGGCATTGCGAGTCGCTTCCCCTTGGTCCCTCCCCCGAGGATGAGGGAGGCTGTGGATGCTGATATTCCGAGCGCAACTGTGGAGACGTCGGCTCTCACAAGCTGCACAACGTCATATATGGCCATGGTAGCACTGAAAAAGGAAAAAGATAAGCCGAAAAATAAGCAATCAGCGAACGAAAGGGAAACTTGTGCAAAGAGACCAACAACTTCCTTCACCCTAATGAGCAATTCATTCAACTAACTGAACATGGCATGTATGATGCGGAAACACGAAGTTGCAATAATCTTGATCAGGATCCCTTCCGGCAAGTCCTACACGCTAAACTTTCGAGTCCTTCAGGCTAAATTCAACACTCAGCGCCACTAAGGACTCAACTTTTGAGTAACCAGATTGCAATCCATGTATAATTTTCCTTGACGTTTCCTAGTCTCAAACAAACTCAACTCATCAAAAGCAAGCCAGGTTCAACCAAAACGAAAGCAGCAGCGAAACTGACCTCAGCGATCCACCTGGTGAGTTGATAAACAACCTGATATCCTTGGTCGGATCCTGAGCATCCAGCAGCAGCAGCTGGCTTATGATCGCATCCGCCACGAAGTCATCAATCTGGCTCCCTAAGAACACAATCCGCTCCTTGAGCAGCATCCCCATGGGATCCGCCTCCGCGCCTCTGTTACCCGTCTCCTGCGCCTGCGCAGCGGAAGGGACGAGCGAGGAACCGAAGCTGAGGTCCAACCCCGGCTGCGAATCGAACCCTAGGGTTAGGGTCTGCGGCTGGGAGGTTTTGACGGCGGTTGCGGCAGGCGCGGAGCGGAGGGATAAAGCGCAGAGCTTTGGGCGAGAGCTGGTGAGAGTTTTGTGGGTTTGGAGCGCCGGGAAGTGGGTCGAGAGCGGAGCGGAGATTGAGAGCAAATCCATGGCGGAGGGCGGAGAGAGAGGCTGGGTGGGTTTGGGTAAGGTTTTGTAGACGCCGAAGACGCTTTCTGATATCACCAGCAAGAGATGATTGTTGCATTAGCGACAAAAAGTACGTTTTTCACACGACATTTTGTCGGTAAATCACCCGACTTTTTTATGCCTAATTGTTTTTAGCAACGAAAAGTATACATTTAGCTACGGAAATATCGTTGAAGATATTTATATTTCGCGACAACATCAACGTTTTAGCGACGAAAATGCATTTTCGGTGACGACCTAATCATGTGATTTTTTGTTCATAATATTGAGCTTTGAAACACAGTTTAATTTCTGGAAGATGATGGAGAGTACAAGCAGTGATGCAAATGAACTCTGTTCACAGCTGAGTCATTGCGACTGATCTGGGCACTGACGACTGCCGCTGCTTTGTCGCCGTTGAGGAGGCGAATGATGTCTCGCGCCGCCCTCATAGCCCTTTCACTCCCGTTCCGGATGATTCCTGCGACTGTATGATGCTCCGCCTCATGCTGGTAGGCTGCGACGACGGCGGCGTTGCTGACAGGGAGGATCCGCGACAGAGATACCACTAGGCAAGTCTTGGTCTTCAGGGGCAGGTCAGCCTCCTCCCTCAGTGTCTCCAGCAGCCAGCTGCAGATCAGCTCGCTTTTCGCCAGTTGCCTAACCGCTGCATGGCGCAGTGACAGGCGTCTCAGAAGCGCTGACATGTTGTCGCAGAGATCCCTGTGGGGGAGGAAAGTCTTCTAAGACGGAGTCAACGAGTCCTAGGTTGACCATCAGACGTCTGTTCTCGGGGACACGAGAGAGTTAAGCAGGTGCACAACTATGCCTGAACTGACCGGCAATCACGAAGTTTGGGGATGTGATCGACCAGCTTCATCGCTGCGAGCGTCCCTCTTGGGGTGCCGCATCTCAGCCACTCGATGATTATTTCGACGACATCTGGATGCTGCACAAGGTGGTGCCTGTTTCTGGGGTGGTGCTCGGAAAGCAGCTCAGCCGTTCTCAGGATATCCTCGTGCAGATAGTAAGGCGCCGGAGCGCTGCTGGTCAATAGGGGTCTGGCTAACTCAAGGGCAGCCGATGGTCCTAAATCAGCAAACGCCTTCGCGTATGGACGACCTTCGCAGGCCATCGACCTCAGTTCCCTGGCCGAAACCAGTTATGATTCTGAGAATATGACAGCATTCTTAGCTGCAATCTAAGCTCAGCTTTCCGCTTCATCCCTTGCCATTTTTCAATAAGAGCATCGTCACGGCGCAGAATTGACACTGACCGGCCATCGACCCCTGTTAAAATGCCAACGAGATCATTCGTCAGTGTGGCGATTGGGTTCTGAAGGGATCTCATATCAACCACCTGAAAACATAATAAAATTTATAACAGGAAAAAAAAATTACCATCAGAAAAATAAAAAAAAATCAGGTTATGCGAGAATCTAAACCGTCAAACAAAAAAGGTATAGAAAACAAGTCTAAAAAGAAAAATTAAGTTTCGCATAAGGAAAAAAATTATTGTACGAAAAATAATACAAAAACCCGATGACATTTATACAGTAAGTAAAAAAAAGCTGCAGCAGGAAAAAAAACTCTAGTTCAATTTTATAGCATGAGTTCTAAAATTAATCAGGCCAGGTTTCAGCGAATTTTCAGACGGAAAACAGGTAATTTTACTGCAGTGTAATAATATATAAGGAGCCAATTGACGGGGGTAAATTAAATCTAGAACTCATACTCAGGAAAAACGCTAAATCTCTCAGACATTCCTGTCACCTGAAATCCAAATCGCAAAGAATTGACACACAGTAAAGCCGGGAGCATTTACCATTCAAAATTTATCTTGAATTCCAACTCCAAATTTATTGACTTAAAGATCGAATAAGCACTTGACCAAATCAACACGAATCTGATAATTGCATGTCGCGAATGCCACACAAAATTAAATCAAGACGAATTGACTAAGAAAATCAAATTTGGAGACGAGAACAACGACCTGTCCATTTGTCAGAATCACCGGATCTGACATGAGCGCCGAAGAGAGGGGGCACCTGAACTCGGCAGGCGCGTAGATAGAATCGACGGAAACCTGGCGTGCGTTGACAATTGGGAGAGGGAAACTAAGGTCATCGTCGCCGATTACTCTCGACGACTGCCTTGATGATTCTTCATCAACCAGTGCCTCAGCGGATTTCCTCTTCCTGCTTCCTTCACCGGCCATATCTTCTCTGGAAAGCAACAGATTTACCAAGTCAAAATTTTTACAGATTGAAACACAGGAGTTGGATACGAATTGTAAGAAAATGGGGCAACGAGTTTGAGCTATATATCACCGAAATTTCTTACCCCGTAAGTATATAGCCAATAAATGCATCAGGGCACTTTAACTCTTACCAAAAATGAGGTCGATAAAATACAAAAGGTTTAAATGGAAAATGAGGATATAAAAAAGTATGAAAAATCAATAATGTATACAACTCTTCTAAGAAAATGAATACAATATTCAGGAATTTAAAAGTTTCTGAAAGGCAACAATTTAATTCAAATTTGACATCGAAATAATTTATTCTTTTACTTCTGTCTCCGTCAACAGAATATCGATTAGCACACGTGACAAAACTCAGTAATGACTGTTCAAGGTGTCATGAAACTGCACGTATAGGAATAAAAGCCAGGAGCTTGAGGACTAGAAGATGCCTATTATCAACGGCAACTACAGACCAATAGAGGAATGTATATAAATCAGTGTTCTAAAAGGCGCTAGGCGGTTGGCTTGGGGCCTAGCGACTAATCGGTTAGGCGGGGATTAGGCGGAAGGATTAATCGGATGATTAGGCGGAGTTATATATATTAATAATATATTTAATAATTAATTATAAAATTATACCTATAAAATTTATTTTTATTTTAAAAATAAAATATATAAAATAATTAGGCGTTAGGCGCTAGGCGGGGCGTTTTTAAAACGCCCAGAGACTAATCGGGCGCCTAGGCGGCCGCCTTTTAGAACAGAGATATAAATTGGAGGGGTACCAAATTGAAATTACCAGCAAAAAGATGAGATAAACATAAATGCTCGTTCGGTAGAATGTATTAAGAGAGTATTGAAATAATTATGCTTGTGAAGTTGTTTGATAGGAAATTAAGCATCGGGATAATTAGTCCGCAACGTCCAAACAAAAATAAAAATGTTAAGAAAAAGAGATATTATAAATACTTTGGTAGGAGATGCGTTAAATAAGACACTCACTATTAATACCGGAATAAATAATACATCCTACCAAATGTGCACTTAAAGTACCTTGTCTGCATATGATCGTCGATAGTCGTGAGAAAGCATTTCCTTCATTTCCGTAAATACACATGCATACTTTAGTTTTTGCATCCGTAAATTCTCTCCACTTCTTTCATCCAGGCAAATTCTTGATATGATGGCATGCATTGGACTGTCTGCCAGACAAGAATTTCGCTAAATGCTGGTACCATTTAACCTGCACATAAATTAGCGAATATGGTCGTTAATCAAACATATATCCAACCATAGCATAGTAAGCCGATGAATACATTGCCACTTACATTCAGCAGTTCGTAATAGCCAATATGGAACTAAGCAACCATTTCTCAAAAGCCAACATAGTCATCCAGCTCCAGGCACAATAGCTTCGTTTGACACCACATATACCAAGTTTTTTGAAAATCTGCCCACCCATTTGCTTCATTCTCCACCATTGTCATTTCCAACTTCTGTCCCATCCTTACAAGTACTATCATCATCATCTCCGTCATTTGACTTCTGGGCAGTCTTGTCTTGACGTCTTCTCTTAGAAAAACACCACAGAAAGCTCTCATCCTCTTCAAGCTTACCCAACTCAATTGCTCGAAATTACAAAAAGCCAACTAAAATTGAAACCTAGCGATCCATCAATCTATCAACCCCATCCTACACTTGTATAGTTTTCAGTATCTTCTTAACAACTTCTATTTTGAAAACAATACGAATACTAATCATTTTATCTTATCAAAATCAAAATATGGTTGCTCTAGAACAAACATGTAATTGTTTCAAAACGACATAGATATGTAGTTACTTCAAAGTTTGGTTATTTCAAAATGAAAAAACAGTTACATAGAGTTCACCAATACTCTATTTCAGATGATCAAAAAATAATCATAGAACCTTATAAAATAATAAAAATAAAACAAAAAATAAGAGAGAGTCTGCTAACGTAAAACTGTCAAAACTACCGTCCGCAAGTGACATAGTATATTGATGCCATACAAATTAATGTATCCGTGACTATCAGTCCAACTACATCGAAAACATATTTTGGAGCGAATAATCCCCACACCTAATACAAAAGTCCAAACACAAAAGACGAATATTAGTATCACAAATATATGGGACGGAAAAGTATCATTGACATGTAAAACTTGGAATGAATTAAAGGGTGTTGTTAATTACCATTAAGTGTCTTCTGTGGATAGATACACACATCAAAGTGAATGTCACTGTTACCGCTGATATCATTCCAAGTATCAAATAGGCCTGAAAAGAATTTGTACTCAGATGATTAGATGAAGATGCGACAGCCTGCTTTATGAAAGCAGTGTGTAAGACTTTCAGAAGAAATTACCAGGGATATTTTCTTGAAAAGAAGAAATGGCCTTCCTTGGTCAGAGTTTCCATCAGCAACGAGGAACGGCAGTCCAAGGATGGGAAGAATGTGAGAGAACCCAAAAGTTTCAATTGCTTGTAAGGCAGCTTGGCGTGCGAAAATGAACTCATCAAACCTGAAAAAAGATTATTTATATACAATTTAAGGGCGCACCCTGAAATCATCAGGGATTAAGAGACTTCATTTGACGATAGAATTTGGCACGGCATTATGGAAATAGAATCATTCTGCAAAACCAAAGCAATCATGGCCCAATGTCTATCCCCCACCACAGAAGTTCAGTTTGTGCGGTGCCCTGAATAATGAAAAATCGGCAGAAAAAAATGTGCAGCAAAAGACAAAGGTGATTACCCAATAAACGCAGCGCCATATCTGAGGCCATCAAAAGCACACCTGCAGATGAAATTTGCATAAGACTATTATTATTTTTAAATTCAGTTCCAGCAATAATTGCAGATTGCAAGTGTTATAAACTACCCCTACCCGACCAACCAATAGGCGTACACGATTAGTTTAACTATTAAAGTTACAATAATTGATTGAAAATTCAAATGGGTTTCAGAAAGTACCAGTGGCCCGTGGCAAAGAATAGACAAACAGCTAGAAGATTCCATTGGGTGACCTGGGACAGACAGGAACTTAGCAATCCATCCGAAGTGCCCTTAGAATCTTCTACAGCAATTTTCAATCTCATCATACACTTCCCTGACGTGATAGAACAGTTATAGACGGTTGATTGGTAATTTGAATCATAAGACACAAAAGACATTAACTTAAATGGTAAATTAAACTCTTTTGGATTCTTTGAAACAATCTTTCTCAGGAAGTACATGCAACGTGTCACAACAGATAAGCATAATAATTTGACAAGAATACTACAACTCACCACTAATTATCAACGCTAATGCAAACAAGGATCCCTTGCTTCCAGATAGTAGTATGATTGTAGGACTCCAAGCGCATAGCACCATGACTGTTTTACGATATAAGCTCATATAGCAATCCAAAACCTTCCCTTCACGACGAAAGGCATCGATGGCCAATAACAACAATTTCCCCAATCCTAATGCATATATTGTTTGAGGAATAACAACTCTTCTATAGTACTCACTAGCTGGAGGCAGACCCAACACGTTGCTTTCCAATATGGTGTGAACCACTATGAGCATATAACTTAAAATTGTCAACTTGATAACATAATTAGAAATCCCCCACCAAGTGAAACCAAAACTACTCTTGTGAATCAGGTATGCGACAAGAAGCAGGGCTAAAATAGGCATATAAACAGATAGGAGCGTCCAAAACGGATGATCACCGGTAAACCACGACAACCAAGATGGGTAGTAATTCATAAATAGTGATGTTGCAGCTTGTTTTGATAGCCCAATTTCAATTGAAAATCTGAGAGCTAATGTCAATAATAGAAGTATGACAGCCTGCAGATACATTATTAAAAACATTACCAATGGAAATGAAAATATGTCATTAGTGATAGGTAGAAAAGCAAATAATAAGTGTTCTTAGAAGTAGCGCCGGAAAGGATACCTACCTCCGATAGCATCATATTCTTCTTGAATGAATAGCGCAACTGAAGAATGCAAGAAGTTGCAAGCAAATAATTTGCAACCTTCCCTTCCTCCACTGATTTGATAAATTGGGATGGAAAGAAAAAAGACGGAAAAAAAGAAAAAAAACATGAGTGACAGGTTTAAAGACAATTCTTCATGTAAAACATAGGGACATAACTCCTTAGAACTTACATATGTAACTATTGGATAGAAAGCTGCAGCCTCGAATCAGCACTGTGGAAAAAGCGAACACTGATCCTAAAGAGATCTTAGAAGCTCCACATGGAGAAAAGTCCATAACCCTCTTAATGGACAGAAAATGAAAAACGAGTGAAATAAACATAGCACCCAGTCCAGCACCCATCATTTTCACATTGAATTCAGTCCATTTTGAACGTGCTAGCTCAGCCACACCGTCAAGAAATCTAGAATATGCATCAATTTGCCCTTTGAGGGCAGGTAGTGATGTGTGACAATTCTTGTTATCGTGTGATTGTAAAATCTTGACAGTTTGCGACCAATTCTGTTGAGCTTGAGCATATTCATCAGTAATATGAATCATGTCCTCAGAGGAAAATCCATCGACTGATGCAGCAGAATATACATCAACATATTTTTTCACCTGCACATAAGGAAAATTACCAGTGTTTTTTTTAGTCAGGATCCATAAAACTTTTTTTCTAAAAAACTGGAGCCAATTGAGAAAAATAATATTTATTGATGACTGGATGAAGCATCAATACATTCAGCAGTCATCCAGTATGTTAAAATTTTCTTTGAGGTAACCTACCTGCCATGAGTTCTTACAAAGGACAGTGGCATAATTTTTCATCCACTCTTCTAGGTCAGATTCATTTTCACAGTTTTTAAAACTGGACCTATTTAGTCCTTCAACCCCCGCAACCAAAGCATATAACTCGGGCTCGGCAGTACCTATGCTGGAGAAACACAGACGTCAACTACCCATTAACATACAAGAAAAAGTTAACAAAGACGTTTATATAATCCACATTATAAAAAGTAGCGTACTTATTTCAGATATATTGAAAAAACAAATAATCCACATTTAAACCAAAACGTATACTTTGTTTAACACGCTTATTAGGTTATTCAAAGAATGTAAAACATCTGAGCAAATAGACCAAAAAAAGTTTACGATTCGCTATTTCACTCGGGTTCCTGATATACATAGAACAACGGCCACAATATAAGATGCAGAAGAACTCCAATGATGCTTACGCTGCACCTTCCAAAAGGAAAGGGAATCCCGAGCAATGCAGACACGGTTACAGCAAAATTAAGCTGCTGAATGGAACTTTGGCAAACCATTTTATCCTGAAAAAGAAGGGAGGTGGGGAAATAAGGAGTGAAGCTGTTTTTTATTCACTTGAGGAGGCACATAATGCAGATGCTGAATATTACAGCCTCTGAGACACTAAGCAAGAAAATAATAAAACATAAAAGACAAAAATGCAGAATATAAATTTTTGGAAGAAAATGGAAGTATAAAACACATAAATGCAGGATTGAATATCACTAGACAGTTGAAAAATGGAGATGCTCCTGCTAAACATGAGACAATCAAATTCTTAATTTACAGGGATAGAGATTAGTAGGATTCCTTTAAAAAGAAGTACATAAAATTATTCCGAAGGAAAATATTAACCAATAGTGCAAATAAATTGAGGTTGTGTTTGGTTTAAGCTCGCTTAAGCAAGTAATAAAACCATAAGGCTGTGTTTGATTTAGAGAAAATTTGAGGGAAAGGAAAATTTGAGGGAAAATGGGAAGGTTGGACGGAAAATGACATGGAAAGTTTTAACAAAATAAAGAGTGTTTGAACACTCTCTCATGGATTTTTCACTCCTAACCAAACAAAGGAAAATGGGATGGATTACATCGGAAATTCACTTTCCCTCCCATTTTCCTTTCCTCCTTATTTTCCCTAAACCAAACACACTATAAGCGAACATAGCTCAGTGGAATAAAGTTAGAGAATAAGTTGTAATAATACCAGATGGAGATCAGAGGAGGACGGATCGGTCCTCGCAGAATGAACCTTGTCAAAAGTCATGGCGAATAGTGACGTTTCAGCCTCTTCAGCAGTTCCTCCACCATGATCTCCATTTAAGGTTTGTCCATGATCACCCAACACAAGGAGTAGCGTGTTCTCATGTAAGCCACCAGGTCCAGAGTGATCCTCCAGAATCCCTATAACTCTCTCCAACACACCATTGTACTGATCCAGTTTCTCCACCATCGGTCCTGAATCAACTCCATATATATGCCCGGCATGGTCCACTCCAAGGAAATGTGCAATAAGAACATCCCAATCATCATGATGCAACAATGGAATCAAGTGATCAATGCATCCGTTGTCAACCGTATGAAGATCCTTAACATTGAAAGAAGGAAAGGGGTACGATTTCTCAAAATGGTGAGGAAACAGTTGCATCCATGTGTCGTCGCCCATCATAACAACCTTCCTTCCGTTTTGGACCAACTGATGCACAAAGTTATCTTCAACAATCGCCGGAGCACCAAAACTATGCCCCACGTCAATAAAAGTAGGGAGCCCGCCAGTTGTGAGACCCTTGAGACGTTGCAATGTGGTGGTAGGTGGATCAGCAATAAATTTGAAAATCCTCGCTCGAGAGGGTTGCGTAAGAGCCAGATCCTGAAGCACCTTGAGTCTATCCATCCACGGTTTTTTCTCTTGAAAGCAAGTACTAGGGGCCACAAAGTCGAACCTAAGCGCATCAATAACGATGATGACCACCCGCTGGACAAGAGGTTTGGTCCAGCAGCCGGTGGTGGAATTGAAACCCCCCTCGCATGGAGACTGAGATGCACTATCAGAACAAGTGCTGTAAAAGGGAAGCTCAGTTCGCGTGAGTAGAAACCCTCTTGTGAATAAGAATATAGCCACAAAATGAAGCACCATTATCACCATCACAGGCCAGATCAATCTCCATTTATCGCTCTTATCCATTTCCGATCTCTCACTATTTATGCCCCTTTATTCTTAGATTCAAATTCCCCCCAGCTGGACTCCAATCCAGAACAATGAAGCTATTAACGGAATCAGATCTGGAAAAGCCAAGTTAAAAAAACCAGATCTTTGATGTACTCCGTGATGTTTTGGACAATCTGAGCCCTGTTAATCATCAATTGTGATCAACATAACAAGTTTTCCTACTCAGAGTATGACATCCAAATACTCATGGAAAATATGATAATCAACTCTAACTATGCAATTAAACTGATTTTTTTCCTTTGTTAAGTGAGCTGGGTTGGGTGTAATTTGGGATTTTTATTTTTATTTTGGGTTGGATTATATCAAAATTCAGATTTATTCACAATAATTAGGTCCAATCAACCAAACCCAAAAAAACTCATGTTCATATTTATTAATTTGTATTTAACGTAAGTCAACCTGTTTATGATATTTTACCATTCTGAAAGTATGCCAAAGAGAGTTAAAATCAAATCTCGAAAGCATTCCACTCTTCCAAGGGATCGATAAAACATAAAATAATAATAGTCTGTCACTCCATATTCGACACTCGAAATTTAAAACTCAGTGATAGCTAGCTTCTCATCCGATCCAACTGAAAACACTGTAAAAACCATCACTCTGAAGAATGTCCCAATTACAGATACTCCTAAAACACATGATTGCAGGGAAAAATCATCTACGTAAAGCCTACATCGTATGACGCATAATTTACGACACTAAATAGCGATTAAGGCTTCCACGCCATCATTTAAGAACTTAGGAACTGACTCAGATGTCATCAGGAGAGTGCATTTTAGCAAGCATGTCAAACCATGAACTTCTTGTATGAGTACAATGATTAAGAGAAACAGATGGCTAGAGCATCGAAATAAATAAGGACGTTACGACTTATTACCAGTAGCCTCACTCACGTTCGTCAAGTAATACAACGGAATTTGAAAATAAGGAAATAAACAAATTGATCATGAATCACTCAGCAAGCGAAAACTATCAGATGTTCACGTTGATTTTATTCCCTTCTTATAATCAAAAGACGAGTTTCGCATTTTGAAAACAGTAGCTCAGTGCATAAACAAGTCAGAATCTTCAAATAAGCTTCCATTGCTTTGATACCCAGAGCATTAAAACAGTGGACTAACACGGATCTGTAATCGAAATCCTAAATTGGACGCAGAAATCTAAGACCCTAAAAAGATATCACTACAAAAATCAAACCCAGCTCACAAAATCAGCCATAAGCGATCAAAAATGAACTGACCGGAAAGGAATGCAGACAAGACAAACCCCAGTTTCGAAAGGAACAGGACGCGAAACGGGAGGGAAGAATGCCCTGGAAGGATCTCCGGTGACCAGCTCCGGCGCATCTGAGACGAACCCTACAATGTCGCACTTGGCAGTTTGTTGATTGCCAGAGAAGGGAAAGGCACAAGAAGAGAATGGAAGACAAACAAACACGACACCGTTTAAATCCAATAGCGACGGAAAGATTGGTCGCTGTAAACAACGGAACTTTCTCTGTTATAATCAACCCCCCTCTGTAAATTTGGGGGTAATTTCTAGGGCTTCGTTTCGTCAAAATCAGGCTCACTTCGTTTCGTTTCGTCATCGGCGTCTCGTAGAATTGCCCGATTGATCGGAGAAAATCATCGTCCGCAGGCGCACTCCGGCCGTCAGGCTGCGCGTCAAATCAAACAGAGGAAGATTTTGATGGCTGGCGGAGGAGGTTTCCTTGGAAGAGTGGTGCACTACGTGCTCAATCAGCTCATTGTAGACACTCTCTCCAATAGGTAATAGAAATTTGAGCATCTCAGTACGACATGTTTCAGGATTAACAGACAATGACAAGATATTTGTTGATTTATTTTTTGGATCTGTGAGGGAAGAAGTAGCTGAACTCATGTAGTTTGTGAATCATTATGCTTACTGTTATATGTAAACAACAATGATACAGTCAGCTTGATGATGTTTGAGTGACATTTACGAATTTTGCAGCCCTTCATTCCAAAGATTTGCTGTGAGGACCAGCAGAAGGATGGAAGAGTTTAAAAAACTAGGTGGGTTCTTTGAATGACAAAGCTTTTATAATTTAGGTGCGCTGAGTCCTGACCAAACGAGCCCTGGTCTTTGATGTCGCACAGCTGCGGAGAAGTCGGAACGTATGGCGCAACAGATGAAGGAAGGGACTCGAAACTTGGATGATGTAAGTTTTTGTTTTTTCAAGAATCAGTTTCTGCAGGTCGTATTTTTCTTGACAAGGGGGGAATGTGATGGACCTATGCTACGATTGTTATTATTTGCAGAAACTTAACAACTGATTGCGGTCATGGTGGTGAAGTTCCTTCAAGATGTGTATGCAGATTGTCACTACAGGACCATTTCCTGGCTGAATAATGCGAGTTGAATATAGGATGTGCAAATATCATGGGACGTCTTTCTTGATATGGTTTTGTATTCCTATTTTGATAGCTGACATTTTATGATATAGAATCTCAGATGAACACTGCAAAATGTTTCAAAAGTAAGGTATAGATTTTTAGTTCTCAGCGTTCGTCTCTGTCATCCATGGTGGGAATTGAATGGCAGGAGCTAAGATGGTGTAAAATGAGTTGTTGCTTTGGTTTCTGGGTGAATGAATGGTTTAAAGCTTCCCAGGCGCATATCCGCCCTTCAATTATTGGAATAGGGGTTGTGATCTTCTGAAAGTGAAAATATAATCAATCTTCATTGAGTTGACAAGTGCACCATCGCAAGTATCTGTTGTGTATTTCAAAGCTTGTAGCATTTCGGACGCACTGACACTCAGCGCCAGTGGTGCGCGTATTTTATGTGCTCGTCAAAGAAGCTGTCAAGTTCTTGTTTGTCAGCTTCCTCCATGCAACCTATCAGATAAAAATAAGCTTATCATAAAAACCAAGCTCAAAATATTGACAAAGGCAGTAACTAGGCTTGAAAAATTCAGGTTAGAGGACAGACTTCGCTACAAACATAGTTGATACAAGGTTTCCATACCAAACACGAATAACCCTGCCACTTTTAGTAACTTGATAGTAACTACTTTCAACAGTTTCAGTCAATAATAGAGGCAGCAGAAATAGGGAGGAACAGCATACTAACTGGCGAAATTCAATAATGGACCGAAAGAATGGCATGCACAGACCCTGAGAGAATACTGCTCGCTGCTGCTAACTAAATATCGTTCTGCACTCCGTAACTTTCAGTAGTATCATTGAATACCAACACTCTTAGCTACATATGTGGCCCAAATAACTAACAACTATTCGCAACGTTTAGACAGCATCTAACAGTAAAACCGTTGCATCTCAGAGACACTGGACACGTAAAACCGTTTTCCGTTAATTGATTTGTTGACTCGTGTACATAATAAGTATAATTTGTTCGTGTCAAACAAAACTCATTTTCTTGATTTGCTGCTACGTAGTTTATGCAACCCTGATCACATTTCTTCCTACCCAGACCAGACATGAAAACCTTACAGCCATGTTCATCCAGAGACATGAAATACAGATAAACATTTTTAGTCTGACTTGTTAAAAAGAAGCTCATTGCATGACTGCCCTTACCTGGTTGAGGGCAGGGGCGTTGCTCATTTAGTGCAGTTACTTTGATATCAGACAAGCCTCTACATGAGTATTAAACGGGAAAATATAATTCAATATGACCTGACTGAGTCAGGCCATGTGTTGCTTGGAATCACTTCAAGCAAGCATCCCATCCAACTAAACATCACGCCCTGCCATCAACAAATAAAAATAGTGCTCAACCATCGCCATAAAATAATCAGCAATATTCAGTGATCAATATCATCTGCAAAGCAATATGCTTACCAACAGCTATATGGCCATGTAGCATGAGCAGCTCCAGATCAAGGAAGAGTAGCATACATTCCATGAGTAAAAAATGCAAGACATAATTGCATACTCAGAAAATTATGAAGTGCGGCTTATGAAATAACTACACCTGATGCACATTGCTTGGAAGAATAATTCTATGGTCTGGTTACAGCAAGAATTATAATTTTCTTATCATGTGACATGTATATGAAGGTTAGTTCTATAATTACCCCATTTGTTCACCTTCGTGTCAAAACCATTAAACGCATCCTTTTTCAGCTAGCAAGTGTAATAACAGGAGGTTGGATTTGGATCAAAAAGCAAAGACAAGGTTCCATTCCCTAAAGGTGCCAGGTACATGTAACTACAACCACTATAAAATGAAAACGCCATCAGTCTCAAGATACATCTTGACCTGCCTACAACTCTTCTAAGAAGTTTTAGAAATACCTACAATGGACATGAAACTTCAAGTCATGCAGCTGACCGACCTACTTATTTCACCACTGACTGTACTGAATGCTACCTAAGAGTAAAATGAGAAAGCATTTTTCCTCAGACTTGAATAATAGGGTTCTCATCTTCCCTCTTAAGGGGTGATACAGGCAGAGCTCCATCATCCCCCTCACTATAGCAACCACTGCTGACCAGCTTCATGATTTTTTTGTCAGACAAAACCGCATCAAATCCCACATTTGCATTCTTCTCCTTCTTTTTTGCCATGTCGCAGAAGAAATCCGTCAGCACTGACTCATAAGATGGCATTTTAGCATACCCGGGAAAATAATTGATGTCAATAACCAGATACCTATTCCCAACTCGAACATCGCGTATAACATCAAAGTTAAAAAGGTTCAAATGTGTAGCTTTCCTCAGTCCTCGACCAATCTTCTCAATAAATTTCTGGGGCGGCATTTCAGTCTCCTCCGAATCCATACTCTCATAGTACTTCTCATGGTCCTTAACATGTGCTGTCAGGTTTGAAATCTGTGAAAACGACATGGACCCCTGCAAAGACCCCAGCTTCTCGTCCGAATAATCCGGCAGCGACTTCCTCTTCACACACACCACTCTTTCCCCCACCACATAAACCTTAAAAATCACTCCACCGTGATTCACAAACTCTTGCAGCACAATGGGCGGCTTCAGCTTCCCCAGCGCCACCACATCAAACACCAACGACATCTTATGCGACTTGGCGCTCCCATCCGCCACCAGCGGCTTGGCTATCACCGGAAACTTCAAGCTCCCCTCCTCCCACAAGCTCCTGTCCACCAGCCCCTCCTCCTCGTACACCACGATCTGCTTCGGCACCCCGAACGTCCCCTCGTCCTCATCCCCGTCCTCCTTCTCAACCCTCAGCTCCTCCACCACCTGCAGCATCGAAATCCTGTTATGCAGCCTCCTGATATCATCCGGATGATCCACAATCCGCGCGCTAGGGTTCCTGGACTTGAACTCCTCCAACTGCCTCCTCCACTCCTCCCCGTACATCTTGTGGATCACGCAATCGAACGGCCCCTGATCCGCCAGCGGCCTCTCCATGTCGATCTTCACCAAATCGATCCCCCTCTCCCTCAGCATCTCCACCAGCGACGGCTGGATGAAACTCGCCTGCTTCTTCGGCATCAGCGCGTACCCCACCCCGAACCTCCCCGCCGTCTCCGCCATTGATCCGAACAACACCAACACCACTGCTCCCACTCCTCACAATGCCACCCGACCGCAAACCCTAGAAGTCAAAAAAAAATCCAAAAAAAAATCAGGAAAAATTCAGAGTGAAATCCGAAGCTGTCTTCATCGACAATTTCACTGGAGTCGGAAAATGGATCGGATTCTGGGGGGATGGAGGAGGTGATAGAGAAGCCTTTATATAGACACCCAAGGAGGGTTTGGGCTGGGTTTTGATTGCGAGCAAATTATTTCTCATTATTTTATTGGAAGCGGCGAGGCGGAGGGACACGTGGCGCGAGGAGACGAGCCCGATGCCGAGATGATGAACTGGGGAGCAGCGCGTTTGGGAATGGACGGATGGGAGTTGAATGAAGTGGGGCCCGGTGGAGGCTAAACCGGGCCTGATGGGCCCAAGGTGGAGCCCAAGTTGGAGTGTGGGATATTTGGGCGTTTTCATGGCTATTTTTAGGGTATGGTGTAAAAGTGTAATAAATGCTGATTTTGAAGTTTGTTGAATGGAATTGATGGATGATAGTCAACTCTACCATTTTGTGAATTTTTTTTTCTCCTTGTCATTTTCTGTTATTTTTTTATTTTATTTATTGTGATTTTGTGTAAAAAAAATTGTAATTATGAATATTAGTTTTCAAATTTTACATAGTTTATTTGTTATTACGATTTCAAATCGTGGTTTTTTTTATTTGTTAACTTGATAGATCCGCATAATCATAATTTAATACTCCGATTATAAAAAAAATGGAAAACAAACAAAATATAATAATGGAAGAAATAAAACGAACAAGGCCACGTTTGAAATTGTTTTGATGTATGATTTGGAATATGGAAAATGGGATATGAGGTGACAACTCATTCCTTGGGTAAGGGATCGGGTCAAATCACATAGTTTTGCTAGTTTTCATTTTAGAGGTTTAAGGGTTCTAGCATGTTAGAATATTAATATTATGGGGTTTTAGAGATTTAAAATTTTCAAATTTTAGGGTTTTGTAGGTTTAGGGTTTTCTAGGGGTTTCATACCCTTAAGGTTTAGGATTTTAGGGTTATGGTTTATATTTTTTTGTTTTTTAGATTTTGTTGTATTTAAAACTATGCTATAAACATCATAAAACCTTAAAATGAAAAAAAGAAGAAGCAAAACTATATTATTTTGCTCGATCCCTTACCTAACATATATAAGGTGTCACCTTATATCCCATAACCCCTTTTGTGGTTAAAATGAAAGTGGGGGTGATAATGTTTCATTATTAGAGTGGTGGTTTCATAAATTTAATCTTGAGTGTGAAAACAGTTTGGAGCTTCTAATTTGGATGATATCAGATATTGTGGTTTGAATTTTAAGGCTGTGTTTGGTTTGATAAAAGTTTGAGGGAAAGAAAAATATGAAACAAATTTTGTAGAAAACACTAAAACCTTCTTTAAATTAAATAAATTTTCCTTCAAATTTTCCATCCCCAATTTTTCCTAAACCAAACAAATAATTTCTTTTCATTTTTTCTTAAATTTGTCTTTCCCTTAAATTTTTTCTAAACCAAACACAGCCTAAATTTAATGTCATAGGAGTTAAATGAATTTTCTCTCTTTTATTTTTTTTATAGACTGTGCATTATATTGGATCATATTAAGATGTTTTGGATTGTATTTACTATTTAGATTATATAAACAAGGCAGAGTACCTGTCGAACCGACGGGTTTGGATCGGTTCGATTCGAGAATAATTAAAAGCCGAACCAAATTATTAGTCATCGGTTTTTTTAAACTTGAAACCAAAACTTTAAAACCGAACCGATCCACTAACATTTAAAACTGAACCGAACCAAACAAACCGGAACCGAACCGAACCGACCAATTTAAATCAAACCGAACCAACCGGGACCCAACCGAACCAAGTGGGACCGAACCGAACCGACCGGGAGCTTCGCGACGCTCCCAATCCTATTCTGTTATATATATAGAAATTACAATTTAAACTAAATTAAGAATATAAAAAATTTAATTTTCTTTTTTTAGAATGATAGCAAGTTTTTTGAGTTGAATTCCTCAGACGTTTTGGAGACTTTTTTTTTGAATATGTAGTATCAAAATTAAATGTATCTTAAATCAAATAATAAACCATTAAAAATATGATACTTTAGTCAAGGCTTGCTTGAGCTGTTTGTCTGAACAGACACTTGAAGGCTCTTTCATCTCCATGGGCCAGCCTAAGGTTGTACATTTTGTAGAGAAGCTGAATCTAAGCCAGATGAAATTCGAATGTTTCAGAGCAGATGATTTCTGGAAGAAAATAGCACAAAGGTAAGGTAGGGACCAGAAAATTTTGGATTGCGTAAAATACATAGACAGCGAAGATCATACAAAGTGAGAGTTACATTGGAGACTTATTATTGTCTTGAAGCAAATATTGGAAACTGACTGAAATTAGAATTTTCTGACTCTTTTGTGCTTGTGAGAGCTGCTGGGAGTACTGTCAGTGTCAGGTTTCCGTTTCTTGGCGCCTTGTTTGGAGGCGCTGAGGACGTTCAGCGCCTTGGCTTTCCGGGCGGCCACTGCTGGTCGTTTTGTCGAGCGGACTTTAACTTTCTCCACGCGTTGGGATTTGGGTTGTGGAATGGCGGCCGCTGGGCGTTTCAGGCTGGTTCTCTTTTGGGTTCCGGATTTACTAGCCCGCACGCCTTGGTAAGATAGAGGGACCGCTGTCTTCACTCCACTGTATGAGCCAGAAGATGCTCCAGAAGAATTGCGAGCGAACTTTTTGGCTGAGGAATTATCTGAGCTCGGTGACATCGGGCTTTTACGCTTTGGCGCCGGGGTTGAGTCAGCCTTGGCGCGTGAAAGTCTCAGCTCGCGTTCTCGGAGTTTCAGATTCCGCCTCTTGAGGGCTGAGATTGCAGCCTCCTGAAACCAATTTCAAACTAATAAGCATATAACAATTATAAAGAAATCGCTGCACGGTTAGATAATGAAAGCAGCCTTATTAACCGGTTCCAAATTACCAACATCCATTACCATCACGCCCCGTCCAACTGCAAATTATTGGTTGACAATTTTGAAGTATAAGCGTGAAACTGGCCATACCCTTGTTTTGAATAAGACATAGGCGATGCCTTTTCCCAAACTGCTGTGAGGATCTCTAATCACTCTCACCGCTTCAACGCTGGATTCCAGCTGTTTAATACCACAAAACAACCGATAGAGTTCCTCATCCTGCAAAAGACGACATCATCATCCATCAAAAATGTGAAGAACTGGTTTCTGGCAGGCAACACCATTATTTGGTTGTAACCTTACTTGCACATCAAAGGGCAGATTGCCAACGAAGACAGTCCGCTTATTATCATATATGGGAGTACCACTCTCTCCTTTAAGCTTTTTACGTGGAGGACACGCCCTGTCGACACGAATATGATTTCCTCCAACCTGTACGACCATCAAAAGATGTCAGTACATATTTTTACCAAAACCAAAAAAATGAAAAATTTCAAGAGAAAGACGTACCACAGCCATGTTGTGCTGTAAGGAGGCTTGAGCGAATTCCTCAGTTTTGAAAACAATGTAGGCATGGACGCTGCAAAGTAAGGTAATTCCTCATGAGAAGAATGCTTTAACAGACATTAAGATTTCGAGATTCACATTCATCACCGGCATAGCCATTTATCTCAACAAGAAGCAGATGCACATCATTACCGACATCGAAAGAGATACAGACCGGCGTAGTTACCAAATGCAGCAAGCCTAAATATTTTCTTAAATGACGTAAAAACAAATGCTAAAGATGACAAATCACCAGTACATAAGATATAGTTCACAATGAATGCATTAAACAGCAAGCAAGCCATACTTATCACATTACATGATAATGGTACATTAAAAAACCTCTTCAAAGAAACCTGCCATCATTTAAAACTTGTTAGAACCCACAACTATAAATCAACTCCTAATCTGAACAGGTAGCCACGTTAAAATTTCCTGAGACACAAAAAGGTCAACCAAATGATGCCCATCAGCTTTTGCGCACGATAGGGAATTTATTTTATGCAACACAAGTTGCATATCATCAAATCCGACCAAGCATTGCAATATACGACTAGAAGTCAGTAACCTTGTCCATGTGTATTATTCTCAAGGCACGCTCGCAAGAGACAACAGCTAAAAAAGTCTAAATGATTTCTGGAAAGAACTAAAAAACACTCCGCAAAATTCGAGGGAGCATGTCATGCCAAACCTGTCAACCGCCTCATTTATCTGCTTCTTCATGATAGCACCCTTCCTCGGAGTCTTACTCTGTTCAAATTCAAAAAGGCCACAAATTTAATCCTCAATCCAAGCCGCAACCAAAAAGCATCATTGCTATTGGAAACAAGAATGAACTTAATTCAAACAAAATGCAACAAGATTATTATACTCACATCAACAATAGGCACAGAACGGATCCTAATCGAATCAATCTCGCCAAACTGACCAAACTCCTTCAGCAAACTCTTCTTCTTCATCTTCAGCGGCAAATTGCCAACAAACACTGTTCTCATCAGCTTAGTCTCATCATCAAATCCTTCTTCTTTAGCCACCATCAGTGTAGCCGGATCATCCACCTTCTTCCTCTTCTTCCCCACGACCGGCTTCTCTTCCTCCACCGCCCCATACACCCGCTTCTCGTACTCCTTCTCCAACTCATCCCTCTTTCTCTTCTTCTTCTTTTTCTCCACCTTCCTCTCATCATCCTCTTCCCCCATACCTCCATTCCTCATTTCACCATTTCCCTCACTCACCTCCTCTTTCTTCGATTTCTTGCTCTTCGATTCAGCTTCCAGCGTTTCCTCGGTCGACGCACCATCAGCAGATACCTTTCCATAATTTTTATCTTTCTTCCTCTTCCCCTTCACCTCAGGCTTCGCATCTTCAGCACTAACGTCATCCCCATTAGCCTGAACCTGCTGCTCCTGAGGCAAAGATTCCGCCTTCTTTCTCCGGAAAGGATTGTCGTCGGCAAAAATCGAATCGTCCCCTTTCGGTACGTCGCCGAAAAGTTTGTCGAAAATACTCGGTACTGCTGCATTTTCTGGAAACGAAGGAGCTTCCGGCTGCTTTGACTTCTTTCCCATCGGAATCGGAAAACGAGTAATCGGAAATTGGAGGGAGAAGACGTTCTGGTAAAAATTTGGGAATTAGGGTTTCGAGGTCCAATTTGGCGAAGGGAACGAACGACGATGAGGAAAGATGAGAAAAAGTAGCTTCGAATTTCGGACATCTTGCCCCGGGCATGGTTTTGCGGGACACAGAAGGCCCAGTAAGGGCCCAACAAGGCGTTCCCTTCAACACGGAAATGGCTTTACGTCGGTTCGGTTTGATATTTAATAAAAATTCAAACCGAACCATTTGTAACGGTTTGAAAATTTAAGACAAAAACGAACCAAATTCTTCAAAAACCAAACCGAATCCAACCATAAGGTTCGATTTGGGTTGGTTTATTATTTTTAATGAATTTTACTTACTAATTTATTTATTAACTAGATTTTTTATATAAATAATAATATAGAAGTATTAATTTATATCATTTATTCAATTAAATTTATATATATCTAAAATATAGTGAAATAATTTAATTTGATTCACTCGAATTGAAAAAATGAAAAATAAAATCATTAATAGTCAATTTTTTAAAAATTGAAAGCGCAATCAAACTACAAACACTCCAAACCAAACCAAACATGTCAATTCAGTTCAGTTTGATTCATCGCTATGGCTTTTGAGTTCTCACTTTCATTTGTTGAATGCTGCTTCAGTTTTTGATTAATTCATATTGCAAGAGTTTCATTACACTCAAGATATTTGAACATCTAAGCTAAAAAGAATCAATACATTCGGTATGTGATTTTTACATCAGCCTCCGTGGGCAGTGGCATATGGTGGAAGACTTGTGGCGGTTGTTTCGGAGATGCGGAGTTTATTGTCCTTTCTTCTGATTGGAGACTGAAGGCGAGGATTTGAGATCTTCTTTTGAGGCCCTGATTATGAATATTAGAGTCTCGACAAGCATGCCGCAGACTAGCCCGAGGATGCCTCCAGCTGCGTTCTGTAGAAGATTTACATACATGAGTTTCATAGTGATGTGCAGAAAGCTGACAAGTGTGTTTCGCAGAGGATCCGTGAATGAATGCAAGTAAGCTTGCAGTCCAAACCAAGATGTGCTTAATATGCCTGTTTTCAGAGCTAACAATCTTCGGCTATTATTGTTAAAAGGATCAAGAAGTATATCTGAAGTGTACCATTACAGTGCTGCGATCAAACAAGGCTCTGAACGCTGCATACCCAACCAAATAGCCAGTGAACATGGTGAGTGCTACATGTAAACCTGCATATTGCACAGGGAAATATCCTAACTTAGTTAAAACACAAAATGAATTGCTACCCGTGCATCGAATGAATGAAAAGAACAAATGATGAATTTAAGGTTTTCATGAAAAGAGACGATATATCAAGGGACAAAAAATGAAAGAAATGTTGCATAGCAATAGCTAAGCCCTCATAACTACCCGATGCATGTTCAGAACTATTTGGGTACGGAACATGAGAATCCCAGAACTTTTAGTTATTTCAAATTGGAAGTATCGATGCAGAAATAAACATTTTACAACCTCATGAAGCAACTAAGATAGATGACGAGGGAACATATTCCAGTATGCTTTTAACCTGAATGTTTATTTAATATGGTCTGAAAAACTATTATATAAATATCTTATTTCTGGAAGAAAAGGGGAGATCTACATGAGCTCTGTGCAGAGCTGAACCATCATAACTTCTCAAGATAATCAGTCCACCAGAGGGTTTTGGCAGTGCAGCATATTTTAAATCAATAGAATTCTACTTGATTACTTTACCGTCCGTACAGACACAAACAAATGGGACCAAAAGATGACAGACAGCAGGAAGAGATACGCAGTACGCAAAATGAAACTCTAAGGCAGTGTTTGGTTAAGGGAAATTTGTAGAATCCTTTATTTGTTGAGATAAAGATTGAAGAATGAAAGTCTGATGAAAATTGGGAAGGAAAATTTCATTGAAACAAATAATGTTTTAGCACTTTCCCTATAGTTTTCCACCCCTAATCAAATAAAGTAAAATAAGATAGAATTCATTTTTCCTCTCATTTTCCTTTCTTCCGCATTTTCCCTAAAACCAAACATTGCATAAGACTTTCCGGTTTCAAGGTCTGCAAGTAAAACCATTACCGAATATCTCGCATGATCCCTCAATTAACAATGTTGAAAGTAAAACGATTTCGTGTTTACTTCAAAGCCTTCCAGATTAAACATTTCAATCTGAACAGGAGGCGTAGTCACTCACACAGTTGAATAAAGTCATTCCTCACAATCCCCACTTCTAGAGTTCGAATCCTGGTGGTCGGATGTGTGCGTTGTAAATTTATATTAATAAATTTTTAAAAAAAATTAAATTAAATATCAAGTCCAAACAAGTACCTCAGGGAGCTACAACACAACACATACAGAACCAATTTCTGAGCAAAGCAGGTCTTACCAAAACCCAATTGGTCCTTGTACGTTGAAAAAGGCTCCGGATCCTTCTTAGGCGTGATATCCTTAACCAGCTCTCTGTAGGCCTTCCTCTCCTCCATGTCCGCCAGCTTCCTCAATCTCTCCTGCAACTCCTCGCTCTGCAGAAATTGAAAATAATAACATATAAATCAGACCAATCAAATCAAATCTGCTCAACAACCAAGTCAAATCAAACACAAACTAATCCAGTAATCTACCTTCTCCCTACGCTTCGGGCTGTTGAACACCAGCACAGATCCATCCACCAGCCGGCCTATATCAGGTCGGGATTCCGGGGACGACGCCGACCACAAATCCCGGATCGACCTGTACGAAACGGACGGTTGAGACGAAAGCTGCGAGGCCGTTCGCTGCAGGTCCTCGGAGAGGCTCGGGTCGGAGGAAGCCGAGGCGAGGAATGATCGGATGGAGTCGGTATTGGTCAAAGCCAGTCCGGACTGGAGCGTCGGTGCATCGCCGGCCATCTTCTCGCCGGAGTGTCGCGATCGCGGTGTTGTCTGGTTGGAGGAATTGCGTCGCGAAAATCCCGCAGTTGGGAGGTCGGGTTTGAAGTTTGGATGGTGAAGGGAAAGTTTGTGGGCCGGCCCATAATTCACTCTTTTTTTATACTAATAATACAAGAGGAAAAACTAAAAATGTCATATTTTATAATTATCATTTTTTCAAGTAGAACTTTATGAATATCAAAAAGGATAAAAAAAATTATATTATTTTTTAAATATAAATATATAGTGGCATTCAAGTACTACAACTAAAGTGACATCCTAAATTAGCTATAAAATGATATTGCAAAACTCTTTTAATGTTTTTTTCATATTAAACTACTAACAAAGAAAAGTTCACCTAAATTTAAAAGAAAAGTTAAGCAGTAGGAATGCTCAACTTTAAGTCTGAA
>NQLW01000048.1:4828825-4857832 GCA_002312845.1 Kalanchoe fedtschenkoi
CACTATTTTCATAGTCCACCTCACTACAACAACCAGTTATCTGTGATTCCCTGAATGTATTTGCCAAGATCAGGTGCAAGATACTTCAAAGCCAGCCACTTAAAAGAAGATGCTCAAGATAAGATCTTCTAATAAACAGAATGAACATGCAACACACCAGTGGCGGATTCACTGGGGCGACACGGGAGACGGTCGCCCCCCTAGATCCAACCTAAAATACTTTTATTCATATTAAAAAAAGGAAAAATGTAATTTTTTTATAATTAATTTAGCCTAAATTTTGATTTTGTACGTACAAATCCAGTTTTTAATTTTTATAATCCAAATCCAACACAAAACAGCACATGATACATCAAAATAAATAAATAAATATATTTAAAAAAAAATTAACTCCTACGGAGTTAAGCTCAAATCTCATTACCCAACTTAGTCAAGAACTAACTTAACTTCATCTTTATGTCATTTTTTCACCGCCGGACGGAAGCGCGGAGCTACGGCGCAAACCGCATCATAGCTAGCATCACAGATTCATTGTACCCCAAATTAAAATTACTAGAGCGGTCACTGCAACACACATTGCAGACACACACACCTAATAGCTGCATTGATGAGCAAAGTCTTCCAGCATAGGCAGCAACATAGTATCATGCAATTCTAACCATACGAATACATAGAAACACTCACAAGATCAGATAGATAACAACCTAATTACTCTACCATCTGAATGCTCCTAATTAATCCAGCAATCCCTCAGATCATTTTATCCATCGACAAAAATCAAATACCTCACAAAACTGACATGCACGCCGAGGCTCCGATGGACAGCAGAGCAATCGATGCACAGAAACACCCCATACGTAACCGACGCCCAAGTCGGATTCTTCGCGCTACAGTCGAAACACACCTGCCACAAACCCCACAAAAAACCCTAGGAATCAATAAACCCTGGATCACCACCAGATCCCTCAACAATAACAGGAAATCGATCACAACCCAGCCCTAATTGCTCGAAACAGGAATATAAAAAAATCGGAGCGAGCACAGAACCTTGTTTTCAGACTTGGCCCTCAGCTTCCGGAATACGGCGGTCTTTTCGGAGAAATTTTCGGCAGCCATGGCGGATATCGAGGTCAGAAGTCAGTGAAAAAATCGCGGGAGGATCGATCGGAGACTGAAAGGGAGAAAGACGAGGTCGTTACGGAAGAAGATTATGACGGAAGTGAGCAGCAGCGAGAGTGCGTTCGAATTGGGTTTCGGCAGAAATGGACTCCAAACGGCATCGTTTGTTTGACTGGACCTGTGGTTCAATTGCGATTTGGCTTTTGTGTAGGGTTTATGGCTGACTTACTTGTTCGTGTAAAGCGCTAGACAATAATAGACTACAGACGTAGTATGGTTTAACAGTTGGGCTGTGTTTGGTTTAAACAAAATTTGATGGAAATGAAAGTTTGGGGGAAAATTGAATGGACAATGGAGGATTTCATTTCATTTTTTTTGTTTGGTTTCATAACAAAAATGCTAAGGATAATTGTTAGGAATCTCTTTCATTTTTCATGATCACTGAGGGTGTGTTTGGTTTAGGGAAAATTTAGTGGAGAAAAAAATTTGATAGAAAATGAAAAAGAATCATTTGTTTGGTTTGGAGAAAATTGGGAATGAAAAATTAAATAGAAAGTTATATAGAAAATAGGATGGAAATTTGTTACAATCAAAGAGTGTTTTAGTACTTTCTACAAATTTTCCACCTCAAACCAAACAAGAGTAAAATAACATTGTTTTTTTGATGGATTCATTTTCTCTAACTTTCCTCAAACCAAACACAGCCTCAAAGTTGTATGAAAAATATGTAAAAAAAATATTAATCTTTCATCAACTCATACATTAAATTTGATGAAATGCATTGTATTTGTTCAAAAAGTGATCATTTGTTAGAGATAAGAATCACATTTTCATCCAATTTTCATCTAAATTTTTTTCTCCTATTTTTCATGTAAACCAAACAATAGATTTTGCAAATTTCCATCAAATTTTCCTTTCCACCTAAATGTTTTAAACCAAACACAGCCTTAATATTATTACTATATAATTTTCTGAATAAAAATTTAGTCAAATGTGCCGAATTAAGTTAAAATCAATTGAAGTTGAAGAAAAACACGGCCTAACAAGGATGAAAATGGGCCGTGGCCTTGTGAGTGTACCAGGCTCGAATCTGAAACCGCCTGTGGAAGTCGGTGTAGGGCGACACCAAGAGTAATCGGCAGGAAGGAGCTAGAAGCGATAACGAAGCGATTCTGCAAGAGAGACGAAACGCGAGCGAGACAGCTCCGGTGAGTTGCGTTGTTTATCATCAAATTTTCAATTTTGTTGATTGTGAATTTCTGCGGTGTTTTGATCGGTGTGTAACTTTTAGGGTTAGGGTTTGAAAGATGGATAGCGAAATCGAGAAGATTCAGGAGGAGAGGAAGCAGATGGAGAAGAAGCTGGCAGCCTCCTCCTTCACAGAGGTGCACTTTGACACGGATCTGTACGGTGCGAGGGATACGGCTGGGTATCTGCAGGAGCTGCCGGTGGATGACGAGGAGGTTGACGGCGGCGTCGAGTCTGAGGTCGGGAGGAGGATGGCCTCGTACACGGCTCCGAAGTCTCTGTTGAAGGAGATGCCCAGGGGAGGTGCGCAGGAGGATGAGGAGGATGGATTGGGGTTCAGGAAGCCGCAGCCGATTGCGAGCAGGGAGGATGATTACAGGAAGCGGCGGCTCAGTAGAGTGTTGTCCCCTGACAGGAATGATGCATTTGCGCTGGGGGATAAGACTCCTGATGCGTCCGTGAGGACTTACGCTGATGTTATGAGGGAGGAGGCGTTGAAGAGGGAGAAGGAGGAGACACTCAGATTGATTGCTAAGAAGAAGAAGGAGGAGGAGGAGAAAGCTAAGGACAGGGAAGCGGCTGGGGAAGATGCGCAGCAGCCGCCCGCTGCTGCTCAGAAGAGGAGGAATAGGTGGGATCAGTCCCAGGATGTTGATGGTGGTGGTGGTGGTGCCAAGAAGGCTAAAACCTCTGCTTCAGATTGGGATATGCCTGACTCTACTACTGGCACTGGACGCTGGGATGCAACTCCAACTCCCGGTAGGGTGGGTGATGCAACTCCATCTTTGTCTCGGAGAAATAGGTGGGATGAGACTCCCACTCCTGGAAGGGTAGCTGATTCGGATGCCACCCCTTCTGCTGGTGGCGTCACGCCAGGTGCGACTCCTGCTGGGATGACATGGGATGCCACTCCAAAGCTGTCCGGGCTTGCTACGCCAACTCCTAAAAGACAGAGATCCAGATGGGACGAGACTCCTGCTACTATGGGCAGCGCCACGCCATTACCAGGCGCTACTCCTGTCACACCAGGTGTGACTCCTCTTGGTGGCGTTGACCTGGCCACACCAACCCCTAGCTCACTTAATCTTCGTGGTGCCATTCCACCAGAGCAGTACAATCTGTTGAGATGGGAGAAAGACATAGAGGAAAGAAACAGGCCCTTGACTGATGAGGAGCTTGATGCTATTTTTCCACTGGAAGGTTACAAGATCTTGGAGCCGCCTGCCTCCTATGTGCCAATTAGAACCCCTGCAAGGAAGTTGCTAGCAACACCTACCCCACTTGGTACTCCTCTCTACGCTATACCTGAAGAGAATCGTGGCCAGCAGTATGATGTGCCGAAGGAGGTACCTGGTGGGTTGCCCTTCTTAAAACAAGAAGATTATCAGTATTTTGGGGTGCTATTGAATGAGGAGGATGAAGAAGAGCTCTCGCCAGAAGAGCAGAAAGAGAGGAAGATTATGAAACTGTTGCTGAAGGTTAAGAACGGAACACCTCCTCAGAGAAAAACAGCTCTCAGACAACTCACCGATAAGGCTAGAGAGTTCGGTGCGGGTCCTCTCTTTAATCGGATCTTACCTTTGCTCATGCAGCCTACTCTAGAGGACCAGGAGAGGCATCTCTTGGTGAAGGTGATTGATAGGGTTCTTTACAAGCTGGATGAGCTGGTCCGACCATTTGTTCACAAGATTCTCGTGGTGATTGAGCCTCTTTTAATTGATGAAGATTACTATGCACGTGTGGAGGGTAGGGAAATCATTTCAAATCTAAGCAAAGCAGCTGGGTTAGCCACCATGATTGCTGCCATGAGGCCTGATATTGACAACATAGATGAGTATGTTCGTAACACAACAGCTAGGGCATTCAGTGTTGTTGCTTCTGCGCTAGGCATTCCTGCTCTTCTGCCCTTTTTGAAGGCAGTGTGTCAGAGTAAGAAATCTTGGCAGGCTCGGCACACGGGTATTAAGATTGTTCAGCAGATCGCTATTTTGATTGGTTGTGCAGTTCTTCCTCATTTGAGGTCTCTTGTGGAGATTATTGAGCATGGTCTGAATGATGAGAATCAGAAGGTGCGAACTATTACTGCACTATCACTAGCTGCTCTAGCAGAGGCTTCTGCTCCATATGGTATTGAAAGTTTTGACTCAGTTTTGAAGCCCCTATGGAAAGGTATTAGGTCTCACCGAGGTAAGGTCCTGGCTGCCTTCTTGAAGGCCATTGGGTTTATTATTCCGCTCATGGATGCAATATATGCTAGCTACTACACGAAGGAGGTGATGGTTATTCTAATACGTGAATTCCAGTCACCTGATGAGGAAATGAAAAAGATTGTTTTGAAAGTCGTTAAGCAGTGTGTCAGTACAGAAGGTGTCGAAGCTGATTACATTAAAAGTGACATCCTACCAGAATTTTTCCGGAATTTCTGGGTTAGGAGGATGGCTCTGGACCGCAGAAATTATAAGCAGCTTGTGGACACAACTGTTGAGATTGCAAACAAAGTCGGCGTCCGTGACATTGTCGGAAGAATTGTAGAAGATCTGAAGGATGAAAGTGAACCGTATCGAAGAATGGTGATGGAAACAATTGAAAAGGTGGTTGCTAACTTAGGTGCATCAGATATTGATTCCCGTTTGGAAGAACTGTTAATTGATGGAATCCTGTATGCATTCCAAGAGCAAACCAGTGATGATGCCAACGTCATGCTGAATGGCTTTGGTGCTGTCGTGAATGCTCTTGGTCAGAGAGTGAAGCCTTACCTTCCTCAGATCTGTGGTACCATAAAATGGCGCCTGAATAACAAAAGTGCGAAGGTGAGGCAACAAGCTGCTGATCTTATTTCAAGGATTGCGGTTGTGATGAAGCAGTGCCAAGAGGAACAATTGATGGGTCATCTTGGAGTTGTGCTGTATGAATATTTGGGAGAAGAATATCCTGAAGTTTTAGGGTCCATATTAGGTGCCCTTAAAGCAATTGTAAATGTCATTGGCATGACAAAGATGACTCCACCAATCAAGGATCTTCTCCCGAGATTGACTCCTATACTAAAGAACAGGCATGAGAAAGTTCAGGAGAATTGCATTGATCTTGTTGGCCGTATTGCTGATCGGGGAGCTGAATTTGTTGCTGCCAGAGAATGGATGAGGATATGTTTTGAACTTCTTGAAATGCTCAAAGCCCACAAGAAGGGCATTCGTCGAGCTACTGTGAACACCTTTGGCTATATCGCCAAAGCCATTGGACCTCAGGACGTCCTTGCTACGTTGTTGAACAACCTCAAGGTTCAGGAGCGTCAGAACCGTGTGTGTACAACTGTTGCCATTGCTATCGTGGCAGAAACATGTTCTCCTTTCACAGTTTTACCCGCCTTGATGAACGAATATCGCGTCCCGGAGCTCAATGTGCAAAATGGTGTCCTGAAATCCTTATCGTTTTTGTTTGAGTATATTGGTGAAATGGGAAAGGACTACATATACGCAGTGACCCCTTTACTCGAGGATGCGTTGATGGACAGAGATCTGGTGCACAGGCAAACTGCAGCTTCTGCTGTGAAGCACATGGCTTTGGGGGTTGCCGGGTTGGGTTGTGAGGATGCTCTTATTCATTTGCTTAACTACGTCTGGCCGAACATATTCGAGACCTCCCCACACGTCATCAATGCTGTAATGGAAGCCATTGAAGGTATGAGGGTAGCTTTAGGCGCTGCTCTGATCCTCAACTATTGCTTGCAAGGTTTGTTCCATCCCGCTAGGAAGGTGAGGGAGGTGTACTGGAAGATATATAACTCGCTTTACATTGGCGCTCAAGATGCTCTTGTGGCTTCTTACCCCACCCTTGAAGATGAGGAGAATAACGTTTACAGTCGTCCTGAGCTGGCAATGTTTGTTTGAGGGCTGAGGCAAGTAGATTTGTTAACAGTACTGCTGTTCTGTGTGTCATAATACATTTTTGAATGAGCTGTTTGAACCTTCTGGAATATCTGTTATGCACTTAGCTTTTGAAGACACTATGTAAGCTTGTTGAGTTGTCATGAATGATCATCCTTATGTAAGTTATGAGTTTTTTTCCTCTTTCTTATAATATTATTAAGTTGGGATTTTGATGCTCAGATTTTCCGTGCATGTGAGTAGGATGTGTTTGATGTAGGAATTTGGAGCAGCTGCCATGCTCAAATCAGCTGGGGATGTACTGAAAAAAGGGGCAGCAACAAAGCGTGGCACGCCAGCTTAGGGAGCAAGGGGAGATTGACCAATCATATCTGGCTCATCCAGTCAATTTCTTTGGGGGACTGTCTATGATGTTGCAGGTAAGGGATTTGGTTGTAAATCCGATACTTCTTTAGTTTAATTAAATGTTTCGCTGGTTACTGAATGGGCATATGATTAAATGTTAGTTTTTTTTTTTTTGGTTGATGCTGTTGTGCAAGACAGTGTGAGTACATGTTAGTTTTGGAAATATGAGTGAATTTTGGTAGCCAATGAGTTCCATGTTCGTTGGCCGAATTTGATTTGATTTGAATAAAGGTCGATTTTGAGACTTGCTAGTGTGATGTGTTTTGTTGACTACTATGTGATGGACAGACAGAGGCAGCCAATCATCTGTTGGTGCAGTGCGTAAATGGTCATGGCAGTTTAAAGGTGCAGTTGGGTAATGCAGAGGTCAGCGTTCAGGCTCAATTCTGGATGACCGGTGTTGGCAAAAGAGAGCTAAAAGAATAACCCACTGGCTCAACATCATACAAAAATACTCTCCAGCATTTCAAGAGGACTTCTCCAGCACCAAGAACACGAACCAAACAACAGTCACAAAGCTATGCAAACCACACTGAGGTCCTCTCTCTCCTCCTACGCAAGGCAGAACACATCATCAGTCATCAGAACAATGTACTGCAGAATCCTCAGAGGCGCGTTCTTGAAGTCCAGCAGCGGCAGCCTCAGCTCCCTGAGCCTCCCACCACCACCGCCGCCATTCCGCAGCTCGATCCGCAGGCGATTCGCCTCCACTTTCCTGTACAAATACACCACGCCTGAACCCCTCCCCGCCTCTCCACCATCATTATACTTGGGGCATGTGGTCTTGAACAAGGTCCACCCAGCTCCCGCCATCGCCTTGGAAAACCCATCCATCGTCTCCACCCTCCCGCCGCCCCTCCTCGGGTACAGCACCACCCCGCAGCTCTCCCAGTTGCTCACACCCTCACCTCCACCGCCAACGCCAACACCATTTCCTCCTCCACCTCCTCTGACGCGGACGAGCTTGAAGAAGCCGTTGGCGAGCGATACGAACGCCTTGAGGTGCACCGCGGAGGCGGAGCAGAGAGATGGAAACGGTAGCGGAACGGCATCGTATGGCAGACAGAGCGACGACGAGAACGATACCATCTTCTCGGACGACGATGTGGATGACGAGAAGACGATGTGGGAGAGGGAGGGCGTGGGGTTCAAGTCCAGCCCGATGTCCCGCGCTATGGACGCCAGCCTGCACGTGTCCACGACCGCCTCGTTCGTCGGGGCGAAGACGAGGACGAGGGCGGTCTTCCTGGATCTGGGCGTCGGCTGTTGATCTTCGTGATTGTGGTGGTGGTGGGGGAGGAGGAGGAGGAGAGGGTCGGCTAGGGTTTGGCGAAGGAGCTTCAGAGAGAGCATGCTTGACCCTGAGCTTGTCTGGGATCGCACTGAGATTGACCGACACTGAGCGCGTCTCGCTGAGAAGCCGAAAGGTCTCTGCCCGTGTCGGGTAAAGGTAGCCGTTGGATTCTTATGTTTCACTCCTCGTACTATAGATTATTTATACCCAGCAGCCGCTAATTACGATTTTCTTATGTTTCAGTCCTCCCACTATAAATAATTACATTAATTTAAGACTAAAGTCTAAAGTTGTAATTATTAAAATCTTTATCAACTCCTAAAGTTTCCTTCTCATGATTTGAAGTACGGAGACCCAGGAGATGGATGCGACAAAGTAGAAAGTGAGCTTCATATACCTGCGAGCTGGCAGCCAAAATGAGAGACCAACAGCCTCACCACACACCTTATCTCCATGCTCATCAATCATCATCCTATCCTCTGTGCGTGTATGAATCTTTGTCTTGCCTTGTTTGGCAGCTTTGAGCCCTTATTGCTTCCTCCACTGCTTCATTTACCCTAATCAGCGATCCTGCCACGGTGTTTAACCGCGGGGTTTTGGGGTCAGGATCATCCCGAGTGTCATTTTCATGCCACACCCTTCATTATTGGATTTTTAGAAGCTAGCTAGCTGCTTGCGGTCTGAATCCATGTCTATATCCGGAGGAGGAGTCACCAAGCTGCTTCTTCACTCTCCTCCTGCTGTTATCTCCTTCAGGTTAGTCTCCTCCTCACCGTCATCACTTTTTTTCATCTGCTCTTTGCAAAATTTTATCCTCCGATTTCCATCTTCTTCGCCAGTTTAGCATCCTACAGAAAAAAATCTCGTTCTTCTGCGGCCATTTAGCGTCCTGTAAAAGCATCTTTTACATAACACGGTTTATGATTATTTTTTTTGTTTTGTAGTTTAAATCTCACGTTGTATTGGAACGATGTTCCAGTAACATGTGTGCTACCTTGCTAGCTTCGACTCTAAACCATTTTGAACGGCAGTTAGATCCGTTGAATATGAGTCACTTGATCATATATAACTTAGAGGCATAGGTTTTCAAATACTATAATCGAGTCGAGGTAACGGTTCAAAGTTGTCCAGGGATTTAGGCGGTGTTCATCTGTCGGATCGAAATCAGAATCTACAAAATTCATGTATCGAAGACTGGACCGGATTTGATTAGGTCGGGATCCGGATAGGAAAATTCCAGATTTGGAACGGACAGGACAAAAAAATCCGGGTTTGGACCGGACCAATCTGATTTCATTCGATTTCGAAAATACATTTGGAAACTAATTAGAAAATAAAAAACCGGTTCATTCCGGTCTGTATTGGTCCAAACCGGTTTTGGTAAAAAAAATTATGATTAATTATAATTATAAACTTATATATTTTGTCAAAATATGAATAATCTGGTCCATTCTGATTCGAAACGGAATTATTTGAATTAGGATCGGACCGAAAACTAGAACATTTGGGGCTTTGTTCCTGAATTAGAAGAGAAAATAAGAGAAATGATTTGAAAGGAGAAAAAAAAAGAAACGAAAGGATGAGAAAATGGGAAAAAAATAGTTGTTATCAAGTTCAGGAATGATTTGTGAGAAAAAAATGAAATATTTATTAAATTACGTTTAGATTTAGTTGAGATGGGTAATAAATATGAGGGCAAATGAGTCTTTTATCCCCTTTCTTTCTTCCACCTCCAAATCGAAATTTCGTTTCCTCTCATTCCCCTCTTAAGACTAAGGGAAAAACTTCAAAAATGGTCCGCACTATCGCATTCTATCCAATTATGATCCAAACTACCAAATAAGGTGCACACCGTTATTTTTTAACAAAAAAAATCAACTCTGTTATTCCAAATTAAAGAACGTTAACACATTTAACTTCCGTTAAAAAATCAAACGTCAACCCCTCCATTTTCTCTACACAACCTGCCCTCCATCTTTGTTGCCGTCACCACCACACCAGTCCATTTACAACCCTTTCCACTATTCTATTTACGGCCCCAGACTCCTTCTCAACTTGCCCCCATCAACGATCGCTACCAACCCCTTCAGGGAACGATACTTTCAAAGTTCACCTGATGCTCCGTTGGAGGCTGCTTTCGCCTGCCCTGATGTGTACAGATCTAAGGCAAATATCCGGATTATGTTGATAATCGTTGATAGATTCGGTGATGGGAGCGAGCTACAACGCCTAGGGTGGCCTGAACGGTATGGGATGGTGGCATGCGGAGGTGATGCGATAGATTCCAAATGCGATTTGGATACAAACCGACTATGATGGCTTCTTATTGTTGTGCATTTGGATGCGGGAGAGGAGGTCTGGTGTTGCACATCGATGTTCCGCTGCTTTTACAAGAATGGTGGAATTGTGTTGTCGTGCCTCAACCGGAATCAGTTGTGTTTGCAAATGATCTGATTGTCAGATCTATTAAGTCATGGTCGGAATCGGTTGTGTTATCGTGTCTCGCTTGGGTAGGACGGAGATATAATGGAATCGGAGTTTTCAGCGTCATAGAAGATGGAATTTAATGGAGTGGTCGCGGCCGGAATACGAGTATTGGTTGTGAACGTTTGATTTTTTTTAACAGAAGTTAAATGTGTTAACGTTGCTTAATTTGGAATAATGGAGTTAATTTTTTTGTTAAAAAAATAACGGTGTGCACATTGTTCGGAAAACGTTATAGTTCGAACCGTAATTGGATAAGACGCGACCGATTTTTCCTAAAACTAATTTGGGAATACTTGCTGAAGACCGGCCGGAATCAATCGAACCGGTTCGGTTTAAAATCTGGTCCAGACCTAAATTTGGACCCCCCTTAGATCCATGAGCAGTATTTCTTCTATTATTTTTTCTATGTTAAAGGATCTCTTAACCGTCTTTCTTCAAAAAAAATAACAACTCTGCCGTCTGAGGTCCGACGTTCTTGAACGGTGGCATTACTTGTCCGAGCTCAAGATTCCACCTTGCCGCGCATTTTCCTTAGTTTAGCGTCTGTAAGGGGGATCCGGCGATAGGCTTCATTTTTGTGCTGATTTGAGCTACCACGATAGTAAGCTGGTTTTCCGCAAACCAGACATTTCGTGTCAGTTTCGATTAAGTATGTGTCGGGGCCATTTTAGCAGAACGTTCTGATTCTCTGACTTTGAGAAGATCATTCATGGTTCGACAAGGCATGTTCTGTGACCAAGTTTGACTTCTTTGACC
The DNA here is from genome assembly GCA_002312845.1 of Kalanchoe fedtschenkoi. Classification (NCBI taxonomy): domain Eukaryota; kingdom Viridiplantae; phylum Streptophyta; class Magnoliopsida; order Saxifragales; family Crassulaceae; genus Kalanchoe; species Kalanchoe fedtschenkoi. The sequence goes on from NQLW01000048.1 coordinate 4,840,019, forward strand.
ACATGTGGATGGCAGAGATTTTCCTGGTTGTTCATGGTTTGTTTATCAGCATCATCTGTCAACTTCTTCCCATGTTAAATTCCCAGCAACCTCAAACAACTCAGACATGGCTTGTTCCTATTAAATCCAGCAGTGATCCCACGGCCGCAGCGACAAGTCGTCGCAGGAGGCCATCGCACTTTCCCACCCGTCGTGCTCCAAGCCTCCTCTCCATCAAAGCCTCGCCCAGCTTATCGTAAGTCCATCCATCTTCAAACTTGTTTAATTCGTGCACGATATTTTTCTGTTTTCTGAGCTCAAATTTGCCTTGCAGAGCTGCATTTGGAGTGCGCGCCGCAACCGCGATGGACAGCGTGGAGAAGGAGATGATCAAGGATGGCGACGTGGATGAGGCTTTCGATGCGAAGAGAGCGGCGGGCTTGGTCGGGGAGCTGAGGAGGAGCTTCGACTCGGGCACGACCAGGAGCTACGAGTGGCGCATCGCGCAGATCAAGCAGATAGCCAAGATGATGGAGGAGAAGGAGAGTGAGATTTTCGAAGCTCTCCGTGCCGATCTCTCCAAACCCAAGTTCGAAGCTTATGTTTCCGAGGTACTAAAAAATAAAATTTGAATCTAACAGATTTCATCCTGATCAGCATCTCAAGCTTCCGACTTTGAATTGCAGATATCGCTCACTATAGCCTCCTGCAAGCACGCCGTGAAGGAGCTGAGAAAATGGATGGCGCCGGAAAAGGTTCTGACTTTTGACAATACAAGTCTCTCTTTCTCCATAGGCTGTAAATTTTGCGGCTAATTGATCAAAGCTGCGCTCTTGAGTGATACTGAATTTCCTGATCAACTTCCAGGTCAAAACTTCATTAACGACGTACCCGTCGTCAGCTGAGATTGTGTCTGAGCCGCTGGGAGTCGTGCTGGTCATTTCGGCGTGGAACTACCCTTTCCGTAAGTCCACCACCGCTCGTTTACAAACTCGAAGCTCGAAGACTTTACAATTTACAGCTTACAGTTTACTCATTGGATTGTACATCCTTGCAGTGCTGTCGCTTGAGCCAGTGATCGGAGCGATAGCCGCGGGCAACGCAGTAGTCCTCAAGCCATCGGAGATCGCCCCGGCTGCGTCGTCGCTGCTCGCCAAGCTGGCAGATTTGTACCTGGACAAGTCTGCGGTGCGGGTCGTCGAGGGAGAGGTTCCGGAGACATCGGCATTGTTAGAACAAAAATGGGATAAAATTTTGTACACAGGTAATCGGGAAGGAGAAGCACATTTCTATATGATTCTGGAATTTTAGTCCTTGGTAGTTATATTGGGATTCTGATCTGTGTCAGGCAACGGGAGGGTCGGGCGCATTGTGATGGCCGCTGCTGCGAAGCATCTGACGCCGGTGGTTCTGGAGCTCGGAGGGAAATGCCCGGCCTTCGTCGACTCGAATGTGAACTTGCAGGTGAGAAGAAGAAGGCGGATCGTTGTGGCGCGGTTTGAGGTTTTCTTGGCGCAGCTAGCGTAGGATTAGCGTTCTGATGAGATTCTTGTCGTTTCGGTTTTAAGGTTGCGGCGAGGCGGATCATAGCGGGCAAGTGGGGGTGCAACAACGGCCAGACCTGCGTATCGATCGACTACATCGTGACTACGAAGGAGTTTGCGCCGGAGCTGATCGGTGGGTTGAAGCGCGGGCTGGCGGAGCTGTTCGGGGAAAATGCGATGGACTCCAAGGACATATCGCGCATTGTGAGCTCCCGTCACTTCCTCCGGCTGGCGAAGCTCCTGGATGAAGTGTCGGATAAGGTCGTCTTGGGCGGGGAGTCGGACCAGACCCAGCTGTGAGTTGCGCTGAAATCTCTTCCTGAAAATGTCGGAGAACAGGCCATATCGCTCGCTCTGACACACGATGTTCGAATGCAGGAAAATCGCGCCGACCATTCTGTTGGATGTTCCGCAGGATGCCCAAATCATGCAGGAGGAAATCTTCGGGCCGCTCCTCCCCATCATCACTGTAAGTCAGTGAGGACTTTATATTGCTGTCAAGATCCGCTGAGATTTAAAATTTATGAAAAAATATCTAATAAATCTTTTTTTTTCACAGGTGGGAAAAATAGAAGATGGGTTCGACCTGATCAAGTCCAAACCCAAGCCTCTGGCCGCATACCTCTTCACGGAGAGCCACCAGCTGAAGAAGGACTTCGTGCGCGACATCTCCTCCGGCGGAATGCTCATCAACGACAGCGTGTTACACGTAATTAAATTCCCCACTCGCATTTTCCGTAAGACTCTCTGAGACTACTTACTATCATTGAGTCCTGATAATGGTATGATTGGCGCATGCAGCTGACGGTGCCGGGGCTGCCATTCGGGGGAGTGGGCGAGAGCGGGATGGGCGCCTACCACGGCAAGTTCTCCTTCGACGCGTTCAGCCACAAGAAGGCGGTCCTCTACCGGTCCTTCGGAGGGGATTCGGACGTCAGGTACCCGCCCTACACGCCTAAGAAGCTCGGCGTGATGAGGGCTCTTCTCAAAGGAAAAATCCTCGGAATAGTTCTCTCACTCGTTGGATGGTCCTCCGAGGAATAATAGATTACAATAAAAAAAAAACACTGTATCTTAAATGCCTGGTTGGTTTTACGAGTTCATACAAGGATTTGTATCCCCGTGCAGCACGGCAAGTTGCTGCGGGTAACAAAATGACGTCGTTTGGTATCTGAAGGCTACATCTGCTTTTCCAAATTTTCTCATTTTCTACACAAAATCTGATTTTATTTTTGCAACATTATTCGCTCAAAACTCACTCAATTAACAAATCCAGATCCATACAACCTATGAAATTCACCCAACCCCAGAGCAGATGCTCAACCAATTGTGTGAAACACTGAGTAGATCCATGACGTAAGCAAAGACGAGCTATTGACCATATGTGTCGAGTTGGAAGCCTAGGACAATCATTGATCACACCATCATGTGACTCAAGCAAAGGGCGTCTGACCTCTGTTGGTGAGTCTTGCTCGAAGAGTCTTAGTCTTAGCTTGAACGCAGGCTATATATGTGCTGAGCGCTTTGGCTCGACCACGACTGCCTGGGTCTTGAAAATAATTTCGCTCAGGCTCCTAAATTTTTGGTTTGTTTTTACCCTATCTAATTGGAGGGGTGGCGGCCGAGTGCCACATAAGTTGGCTGGCTGAGTTACAAATATCGCCAGTTGGAAGAGCTTCTTTTCTCATTTCCAGGTCCACCCCACGCACGCTTCACATGCATTGCATCGTCTACAAGCTTCTTGTGGACATGGTTATTATTATTTGAAGTCGCTAGTCAGTCAATTCTGGCAGCTGCTCCCGGCCAGTCAAGCTTTGAAATTTGTTCACTTAAATGGGCCTCCACCTACAAGGCTATCAAATCAAATATTCCTTCATTTTCTCAAACATTAATTTCTCATCCCCAAGTTCACACTTTTTTCCATATATATATATATATATATATATATAAGCTTGATCAGTTGAGAATTTCTTTAAATTGAGAACCGTTGTGGTGAACATATAGTGAACAGTGAACCTAAATGGTGAACCTCCATTTTTTTTATTTTTTTATAATTTTTTCGAACAGTGAACCTCCATGTGGTGAACATATTGCAACAGTGAACCTAAGTGGTGAACATATTGAATAATGATTTAAGCAGTAAACCTCATGTTCACTATTCATATTCCTCAAAAATCTGGATATATATATATATGGTGGATTAGTTGAGAACCTCCTTAAGTTGAGAACCTTGTGGACAAACATGGACCAATCATTTTATTTCATTTTTTAGGTTTATTTATTATGCATTACTTGTTATATGAGACTCATTAAATGTAATAAATATGGAAAGTATAATTATGGGTTAGTTTTGGCAGTGAACATTTGTCAGATTTTTTTAATAATTTTTTTTGAATTTTTAGTAGTGAATATCAGTGGTGAAAATGTTTACTGTCAACTTCATACATTCTTAACATTTGTGCTGAACATGTTCACCATCACAAATCGACACTAAATGTATACAAACCCAATTTCAAATTGAAAATCGAATGATCACTAGTAGGCATAAATCACAATTGCGATGCACTTGCTCGATTCCAGACTAAGAAGATAAGAATATGCAATAATTACAAAATGTCAACTTGAATAAAAATCCATTCTATTACATTTAATGAGTTTCCTATAATTATACTTTCCATATCTATTACATTTAATTAGCCTCATATAATAAGTAATGCATAATAAATAAACCTAAAAAAGAAAATAAAATGATTGGTCCGGAATTATTAACAAGGTTTTCAACTTAAGAAGATTCTCAACGGATCTCTCTCCTATATATATATATTTAATATAAGGTGAATTTAATTTTTTTTAAATTTTCAAATCACATTTCTTAATCAAATTTTCTTCATTTTAAGATCTGATTCGAGTGAGTGTGTTTCTGAATTGTACTGTATTTATTTATATGAAATGGTATTTTTCCATCAATTTTAGGAGAAAAATACATAGCTATGATTCCTAAGATATAAACCAATTACAGCCGTCAGATCACCCTGATCATAATCCCGACCTCCACACGTGCGCGCCGCCGCCAACCTAGACATCTACGAAACAGTTACGTCAACCGCCTTCTACAACGGCTTCGGCTGCGTGTACATTAACATGTCCTGCCACGGCGACGGGAACGAGTACTGGGCCTCGAACTGGGCCTGGCCCGGGTCGGAAAACGGCCCGTTATTTTCATACGGGTTGTCCGTAAAGTCAAACGGATAGTTCATAAACATATCCAACTCGCTCCACCTCGGCTCGCTCTGCACCTCCCGGTTCCACGTGACGTCCGGGGACGACATGTGGTCGGAGCACGTGGATCTCGGGTTGGAATCCGACGCGTTTATCGGGTGGGTCTGGGGTGACTCGATCTCCATCTTCGGGTCGGGTAGATTGATCCTCGGCTTCTCGTCCTCGAACTCCTGCTCGAATGGCGTCTGGCTTGACGACGTCGTCGTCTTCTCGATCTTCCCTTTCTTGTTGTAGATTCGACATAGCACCCAGTCATCAAGCTGCACAGAAAATTTCAATTTTAAAATTAATTTTTAGAAAAAATATTTTCAGTGTTCTAAAATTTAGAATATTTCTTTAATAACGCATTTTTGAGTTTCTAAAATATTAAAATACTGAAACTCAAAAAATCTTGAAACACTAAAAAAAAGTAAAAATCTCAAAAATTAAATAAAATAAAATAAAATCCCAAAACTAGAAAAATATAAAATAATGAAATATCTAAAAATATATATCAAATAGTTCAAAAAAAAATGTTAAAGAAATATAATACGAAAACTGAATTGGACCGGATTAGGTTAAAAATTGTAGAAGTGAATGTTGGCTTACCCTTAAATTACTGTTGCGTTTTCGGGCGGACCGGTCGACGTTGGCGAGCCGATACTCGTGCATGATCCAATTCGTCTTGACGCCATGTGGCGCCTTTCCGGCGTAAAAAACCAACGCTTTCTTGATGCCAACCGTTTGCGGCTTTCCAATCGGCTTATCGGCGCCTGTGGCCTTCCAGTACCCGGTCCCGGCCGTACGGTTCGGCCGGGATCCGTTCGGATACTTCCGGTCACGGGGCGAGAAGAAATACCACTCCTTCTCGCCATAGAGCGCCATTTCTGCAATTAAACCGCAGCAATAAGATAAGAAATCGAATTGGACCGATCGATTCGAGCCGAATTGAATCGATTCCTTTTCTTACCAGGGAGCTGCCATGGATCGAACTTGTACAGGTCGATTTCTCGTACGATCGGGACGGAGATGGGCTGCGAAGCGCATCTCCTGAGTAGGTAATGCGTCACGAGCTCCTCGTCGGTCGGGTGGAATCTGAATCCGGCTGGCAAGTTCAATCCCGCAGTCATCTCGGATTCAAACTTGCTCTGTTTCTTCACGCTCTGGACTTTTCCTGGTCCTGCTTCTCTCTCCTGGTTTCTGGTTCTCTGAATCGGGCCTTGAAATGATCGCTCGGATGCAAAGGCCTTATTTATAGCTCCGCGTGTTTACTCACGTGCTTGTTTTCTTGGATCCACTTCGGGAAAGATAAGAGTCGAGTCGACTCTGGACCCAGCTTTGCTTGATCTACAAGACTTTCATTTTATTTCCTAAATTATCTAATAATTTTATTTTTAATTTGTTTGTGTGTGTATGTACACGTGGCATTAAAGGTCCATCTAAAAAATTTACATGTTTAATTTAATGGAGAAACAACAAAATTTCAATTTTGTCTGAAATCGCAGAAGTAAATATTAAATTTATTATTTTTTAAAAAAATTATTTGATATTGTTTTATAATTGATTAAGTTATAATCTAATTCAGTAAATTTTATAAAAACTACAGTTCAACCCCTAATAGCATAAATTTAAAAAAAATCATCATTTTTATCAAAAATATCGTTATTATAAACATAATTTTTTGTTTAATTTTGTAATTATATTGTGCTAGTTTATGTTATTAGAAGTAGAGCTGTTATTCTAAAATTTATTGAAATTATATTTTAATTTAATAATTCACATAACAATCTCAAATGATTTGTTTTCTAAATTTATAAATATTGATAAGTACGCCCCTATTTCAGATAGTATGGTAATTTATATATTTTTTATAGTTTGCTCTAATTTAAGTTGTCTGATATTGAGCATATTAGAATTGAATTAAAATTAAATGAATTGTTTAATATATTAAAGAGATATTTACGTCGCTAAAATAATTAAACTTTTTGCAACGAGATTTAACTATTTAACTTGCTGATTAGACGACAGGAGAACATGCCAGAAAATGAGCGTGCATATTTAAATAATGATATGGTGAGATATTTTTGAATTAAAATTAAAATATTAATACGGAAATTAGTTGTTTAATTAGGTGATTGAAGTTGTGGTGGCTGTTTAAGAGCGGGAATATGTGGAATTTTAAAAAAGCGATTAGTTTACTTTTTCTGATTTTTAAGGAGTAAAAAAAAGGCAGCCCGAGATGATGTCGACGATCTAATGAATGGGGACACGTGTAAGAGATCGGAGGTGCTACTTGGCGAGAAGTGTCATGGCTTACGTCATCTAATTTGGTCGGGCGTGGAGCGGGGATCTGTTAGAGTTACTGCTTCGTTGACTGCTGTGCTTTTTTGTCCGTCGGCTGGAGGGACACGTGTGGGTCGCGAGCGGTGTGTTGTGTGAGGCGATGGCTGTGTTGCGGTGGTGACGAATGGCGTGGTGACACGTGGATGTTGGTGACTTGTGGGTCAATGGTTGAGAGTGGAAACTGAGATTTGAAATCGAGCATTTTAGGGTTAAAATGTGAAATTATTAACTGAGTACTATTTCTTAGAGCACAATCTAACTCATTTAATTATAATTAATTTTAAGAAATATAAATTTATAACACAGGTATAAAGTTCAATTCATTTAATTTTTAATAAATCAAAGTGGACAGATAATACTAAATACACGTTTGATGTGTTGTATTTTTTATTTCGTTATTAATAGTGAGAGTATTATTTAGCACATTTGTGTTAATTACATTCGTTTTTACAACATTTTTACTCATTTTTGAGTGTTATGTAATAATTTTTTCGATGTATTTCCTGCCAAACAATTTCACAAATTATTTTGTAATGCTTATGGATAAAAGTTTGTTTCAACATAATAGTATTTAATTTATTTTTATGAAAATTAATTTGAAGCACCAAATTGAATTGAAAATCTCGTAAAACCAATTATATAGAGAGAATGTTAACTCAAATGAATTAGAATCTTGGTGAAAAAATAAGCTTAAATTCACCAACTGAATTGAAGTTAAGAAAGTAAAAATAATAATTTAGATATTGTTTAGTTTAGGTAAAATATATTTAATAAAATATAATATGATTCAAAATAAAATTCCAGAAAATTCCGCCTCAATTTTCTAATATTTAACTAACTATAAAGATCATAAGGAAAATAATAAAATATTTTTAATTTAATAAATTTTCTTTCCCTTTTTCATTTATTTTTTTGCCCAACGTACTCTAAACTAGATATAAAATTCATTTGACCTTTTTAAATATTTTTCAGTTCGTCTCATTTTCTCTAAGCCAAAAAGTGCCTAAGTTGACGATAAATTGATATTTTTTTTATTCTCGATCTCAAATGATTTTACATTAGTGGTCGTCGATGTCGTGCTGACTGGATCTCACTAATTAAAATTGTGTACATACATACACATAATTAAATAATTAAGCATGCAAAGGATATGTGTGTTTAATAATCAGTATTATCCCTAAGTGGGATTTAAATTAATTATGGGTATTTAAAACATTTAATTTTCGTATATGTTTAAATCATCGTATATTAAGATGTTGGTAATCTGTGGAACATGGTAGGTGTTATTATAGTAATCATGTTGATGATGAGATAAGTAGTGACATTAAGCAAGTGATTAGTGTGACATGATGCGTTGATTAAGGAAGCTAACGATGACAGTAATGTGCGTGTAATGATCATCATGCCTTAAAATTCTGCCTATACCATTTGAAATTATGAATAAATCCAAAAAGGTCAATTTTTAAAACTCACTGTAATGTGATATGGGGATGGTTGCGCACTTATTATGTAATATAGTGATTTTATGTTGTTCTAATTTTCGAAATTAGTTTATATCATTAATATTTTATTCAAATTAATGAATAAGTAGGTGCGTAGAAATAAATGCTTCTGATCGCACCGGGAGGAAAATTGTTTTCTAAATAACATAAAGAGAAGAATTCTAAAAAGGATTCTAAACTATCACCAATTACTCAAATGTGGCCTAAATTATCAAGATTGTCAAAAAGTGTGAGATGAAAAACAAAAATTAAAATAATATTTACCGTTATACTCATAAAGACATAAATTAATATGATCACAAGACTTAAAATTGTGTGCGAAAATTATATTATTTGGTTATCAAATTGAATAATGTCATTTTGCTCACATAAACAAAACGACGTCTTTTCATACACAATCATTCATAGTCCACAAATTTAATAAGATCAATTATATTTAAAAAATCAAATAAATTGATATTAAGCATAATTCGAAATCAGTCTTTTTTTTTTAAACACATTCTTTTTGACAATGGTGATAGCTCGGACCGTAATTTGATAAGTAATGATAATGAGTTTTTTTTTAAAAAAAATAAATATCTGAAATAAAAAACAGAGCATCTAAAAATCTACCAGGCATCTTCATCCGTAGATTCAGAGCACTCTGAATTGAATAGAAGGGGACATCTGCGGTGTTCTGGATCCTTCGTCAAATGTAACATCTTGTCACTCGGAACATACAACTCGCGGGCATTAATGTTATTGATTCTTTGCATTCAACACGTTTAATTCGTCCGTGTTGGGTACCACACAACTTACATACGTCCATTCTTGTACGTCCCTGTAAAATTACTAAAAGAGTTTTCGTACAAATGTGATGACAAAACTAACGTACTAATTTAGTAAGTTGGTTTGAAGTATTTGGTTTGAAGGGTAGAGTCTATTGAGAAGTCATTTTATTTGATCGAAATAATAATATTTAATTTGATTACAAATAAACTAGTTTTGAGCACATGTCTATTTCTCATTGTATTATATGTTTAGGAGGGCAAAGCTAATTTTTATTTTCAAAAAATTAGTCCAATTTTTTTTACACACTTTTTTAAATAATTATAATAATTCAAAACGTAATCGAGAAAATGTTGGTTATTCAAAATATCTTTAATGTTTTTGTTTCCATACTGTTTTGTAAGTTTCCATTCACACATGACATGACATCATTCAATATGCACACATTCAATCACCAATATAAATTTATTAGTATTTGAGACTTGAGAGGGTCACTTAACCCCCACCCAAATTTTTATTTCACATTAATTTATTTTATATTTATAATATTACAGTCCAGAATTTTAAAAAATCAAATACAATATGAAACCTAATTCAAACACATTTTCTCTCACGATGCCAATTTTCGATGCTTTAAAAAAAGTGTGGCACAATGTCTGATTAAAGGCTCAGCCATGCAAGAGACAGTCCCCTTAAAAAAAAATAAAAAATAATCTAAAAGGGACCTGAACTAAGCTTACCCAATTGCGGTCCGAGCTACCACAATTTTCAAAAAGTGTGCGATGGAAAAAAATCAGACTGATTTTGGATGATGCTTACGATCAGTTTGTTTGATTTCCAAAAGCCGTAGTTTTCACACACAAATCTAAGTGTCATAATAATATTAGTTTAGAAATGTAATGATAAATTTTATTTTAGAAAATCAATTTTTTTTTTCGGGCTCTTTTGGGTTTTATTAAAAAAAAAAAAAAACTAGCACACCTTCTGTAAGGGGACCGGAACCAAAATATTAATTGAAGTTATCAAGAACCATTGACTTCCCATCAAGGTTTGGAGGGACTAGGTTATTTATCCGGCCATTTTCAGATATCTGAAAATGAAGGAGTCAAGATCATAAAACATTTAAAACGATTCTTCAGAATGACAATGATCAGAAATAGTGTTCCAGTCGAACTTCTCACCATCAGTAGTCCAGGCCAATAACACATTTTTCTGTGAAGGAAACAAGCAGAAAAATGAGAACAACCTTGTCGTAAACAATGATGTTGATTCTTCAATTTTCTGCCTGGTTGTACAGCTTTTTATATATATAATATATATTGAATTTCAATTAATTGTAACTAAAATAAACTTTAGACATTTACAGTTATTAATGTTCTTGTTTCTTACAGAGATTTTAAGTTCGGTTCAGATCAGTTCCACCCTGACTGAAAAGAACACAATCTTAGTGAAACTGATGTGTGGATTGATCTCTTTCAATAATAAGCATGTGAAAATGATGAATGAATAATCACTAGATGCATTGATAGCGGGAAATGTGATTTCATGATGAAGAAAACTAGTGACATGCATGAGACATATTCAAATTTGGCAACGAGGTTAAACAAAAGACAAATTTTTTTATCATTTATTGGCTGTTACATGTGATGATATAGAATTTAATGCTGAAGGATCAGGTGAGACATGCTGACAAGTGACAGCCGAACCCAGGATGAAAAAAACAGAATTTCTTTATGAAATTTCTGAAAGATGCTGATGAACGTGTGGTAGCTCCTAAGTACAAGTACAACGTACCTTTCCTGGAGAGTTCCCAACTGGCAAGCAAACGCCAGAACTGAAATTCAAGATATCCAGCCTGGCATGTATCACGAGTGCTCTTCTTCTGGACGGTGATTGGCAAGAGGTGGGGGGTTTGCACCTGCGGAAGGAAGAAATCCTAATGATATTCATATATGGTGGGCGTAATTTATGCGAGAGAAAATAAACTAATGAGGTGTCATGCAAGTGGTGACACAATATTTACAAGGATATGATCGTCAAGGTTATTATCATATTTGAAATTAAACTCCGTGCAAAGCTTTCCGCATTGTTCATTAAACTCTAATGAGAGGACACTGTACAGTGTTGTAACAACAAGGTCAATGGCAGATTATCTGTCTAAATCTGAAAATAAGCGCTTAGTCATTAAAGATTGAAGTGTGAATCAGGGAGGCAGTGAAACCTGGATATGTATGCGCTGTTTTGTCTCGTCTTTATCAGGATTTATTCTCATCTGAGCTTTGATCATATTATTGAAGCAACTTGCCAACGTCAGCATCCCTCGAGAGGGCACCAGACTCATCATATTAATAAATGCAACATGAAGATTACAGTTTACACCTGGGCGAGCTCTTGAATTTGCATCAGGTGCTTTCTAGCTCCACTTCAACATTTTAGTCATACCTGGTGAACAGCTCTAAAAGTAACAAGACAAGAGCCAACAATTCAAACAAGCAAATATGTATCATTTCAAGGTAAATGGCGTAGAACTTAAATATTGAGATCCAGCCACAGAATCAAAATTGAAAAACATAAACAGAAAATGAGCCATCATGGAATAGGTTTCTAACTTGGTGTTTTCAGATAAATTGTGGCAGAATCTACTAGTTCTGTTCAAGGCTTATCATTTTTACAAGTCAAATATGCTACAAGGTTGACAAGAAGACACTTATAGGCATTACCTAGTAAGAGTAACACATCTCCGAGAACATCCATGCAGCTCACTCATCCCGCTTGGTTCCCAACTTAAGGGCCGGGTATTCTATGACATTAACAACAACTATCAGTTAAAGAATATAAGGTTACATAACGAGTTCGTACGAGGAAAGAATGCTGAAGATACCGTAGGTGATTGTTAGGTGATTTGGTAGCTGCCGGGACTGCAGGAGCTTAACCGCCAGACTATTGCATCATATCCAAATTCCAACCGCTATGCCTTATCGTAATCCAGACCAAATTCTTCGCAGCTTCAATGTTGCCATGCCCAAAGGATCCGCAACCATCCTATGCCCGTAGCCCAGCACAAGTGCACGAAGAGTAATCTCATCTGGAAACGTATCATACTCCACCATCATATCTACCACTAAGACTGCACTATCAACATCTCCCACACGACAAAAGCCATAAATTAGTGTATTGAACAAAATGAGATCTGGTTTTAGCCCTGAAGTGAGCATTCTACGAAACAGAAACATAGCTTCATCCATTCTCTTCTGTCTACAGTACCCACTTAGAAGAGCACTACAAGTAACAACATCAGGTTCGATAGCATGTTCACTCATACAATGCCACATGAGGAAAGCATCTTCAAAGTTCCCGTTCTTTGACAACCCACTGACAACACTAGTGAATGTTATCACATCCGGATTTAAGCCTCTTCTGGGAAGTTCATCCAACAAAGCTTTAGCCTCCTCTATGAAACCCCTCAATATTAGCCCTTCTATGATCGTGTTGTAGGTGACAATATCAGGGGAGATTTTACAAGAACTCATCTCATCTAAAAGCTGAAATGCTTTATGTAGCTGACCATTCTTTGCGTATGCATTCATTAACACATTATAAGAAGTAAGGTCGAGTACCAAATCCTCGTCTGTTGTTACCTGCAGTATATGTTCTATCATTTCGGTATCTCCATGCTTGCTAAACAAACTGATGAGTGATGTATAAGTAACAAGAGAAGGTTTGATACCTCCCTTCAACATCATTCCAAAGTATTTTAAAGAGCTGCTTGTATCTCCAGCATTACAATATCCAGCGATCAATGTTGTGTAACAAAAACAATCAGGATATAAGCCCGAAGTCATCATATCATAAAAAGTCTGGCAAGCTTCTACCATGTCACCCCTTTTGCATAAATCTGAAAGAAAGCTGGTGTATGTAAAAATTTCAAGGGATATTTTGAAGTATTTCATCACCTTTAGCGCTTCACCTGACCTTCCATTTTTGCAATAACCATCAACAACTGCACTGACTACTACTGAATCTAACGACAATCCCATACCAACCATTTTTAATAAAATGGAAGTGGCTTCTTTCAGACGAGACATCTTGCATAGAGAATCAATCACAGATGTAAATGAAACCACATCAGGAAGAATTTCAAGGTTTCTCATGTCTGTTAGTACTTTCCACGCACTTCCAATGCTGCCTTTTCGACAATAGTAATCGATAAACAAGCTAAAAAGTGACGCATTCAAACCAATATTCTGACGCACATCCTCAAATAAATCCCATGCAATATCTGTCTCCTCCAGTTTCAATAATTGAGCCAAAAGAAGATTGTATACAGCTGCGGATGGAAATAGGGCGAATTGTTTCATCTGATGCACAAATTTCCAAGCTTCTTCAATCCTTGTCTCCCTTGTGTAACACTTGACCAGCATGCTACAAGCAGTTTTTAGAACACTTCTATCCATATGGGTCTCAAAAAGGTTTTCAAGCAACTCCTCACCCTCAAAATTTCTCGAAACATGAGCGATCAAATCCACTGCTCTGTAGTTCATGTTCCCAGAAACCAATATACGTATCATAGTACATATGCTATAAATCGAATGGCCATATCCTTTAAAATCTTCCGACCACCTGAAAAAATACAGCACTAGCGAAGCATCCTTGCTCTTCCAAAACAACAAATTCATCACATGTACAACATCACTTCCCTCCAACAACACAGATAAATCCCCACTCAAGTCCCAACCACATGTAACCAGAATCGAGGCAATCCTATTCAATTTACCAGGCTTATGCTTAAGAACTACATACTCCTTAGCACCACGCAAGAATATCCCATTACATTTCAGCATCCGAGAGGAAGCTGACCCGAATACTCCTGACAAGCTATCATCAACTGACTGTGATTTGTTGACCGATTTCTCTTCTTCATCTGAGGAATAGGACAAAGCAAGCGCTGTGTTTCCAACTGAAAACAACCTGGACACTCTTCCTCTCCCAACTATGAACTTCAGTTCATTCGAGCTCACTTTGATTACTGGAAAAAAGGCCCTCATGAACCACTCAGATTGCACCAAAGTCCAAATCCTTCAGCAGCCAAAATCTCAACCTTCTAAAAATTTAAATATAAAATTGAACACATCAAGTCAAGAGCTGGAGAGCAACAAGATAATAAAAATTTGAAAACGCAAATTTACGCAGCAATACCACGGTTGGTGACTCCATCCGCAGCAAATCAAACGGCATATGTTCAATTCAAATACATATATATTATCGTTTCTGGTGATAGCGGCTGCTGAGCACTTCAAGTTCAAAAAATGAGCAATGAGAAATAAATAGAAATTGATAAAAATTCGTAACCGGAAACTCATCGCGTCGGAGGATTTCGAGGCGCGAATATGAGCGATGGAGCTTCGCCGAGGATACGCGCTGGGTTCAGGCGGCGACGGGGGTTTAGATGGAAGAGGGAGGGGTTTGGCTCGGTTCGGTTTCGAAATTCGCAGTTTTTGTGATTTGGTTCGTCGGTTCGATTGTTCGGTTTATAATAATGTAATTCGTTGGCTCAATTCGAAATTTGACCATGTGATTTTGTATTTTGCTTTCAATAAATTTAAATACACATTCACAATTCTAACAATTAAATTTATCAAAATTTGAAAAATCACAATACAAATACATGAAAATTCAAAAAATGCTGTTTATTCATATTATTAAAAAAATTCTAAAAATACAAAATTAGAATTTAATTACAAGAGTTCAGGCTTTTATATCAAGCAATTTACATAGACTATCTACACTAGCTAGACTCACTTTCTACCTCTATCAATCCAAATTGCTAGTAGCTTCTAAGGAATTGTTTTACATGTCATAATTTTCTTAGTTTAAGAGTTTGAGTGTCTTGAATTATAGTAAAAAAAATTGAAAAGAAAATGTCTAATATTTCTAATTTTATCCAAGCAGATGACATGTCTTTCTGTCTGACAAGTTCTGCCATAACGACATCAAAAGAATCACCGCATCCCCGACAATATTAACAATCGTTACGTTAATTCCTGTGACAAATTTACAAAATAGATTAGTTATATCATTTGCGACCTTCTGATATAAAAAATAGGAATAAATGGGTATTGTGATCGACAATTACCTTTTCAAGTCGGGTAGCTCAGCAGCATGAATATGCTTTGTTTTTTTACTGCGATGTTTGCTGAAGACAAATCAAAATGGACAAAAGTTAGTTTTTTCTAAAAAAAAAAGAATTTGACATATCAATGTGAAAGATATAAAAGTAATTATAAATGTAATTTGATTGCCTGATAGTTTATTGACTCGATTGAGATGGTTAAAACGGATCCATCTGAATCTTTTGTGTATGACCACTCCATTTGCTGAAATCTTGAAAATGGCAACTAAGATGAATTCTTGAGCACGTTGTAAACAATGTAAAGAACTTTAGGCCGACCTTAGTGTCAGGCGACTAACTTCTCAACAATTGCGATCTACAAAATAACCAAATGAAAGAATGAAACAACGCGGATCAGGAAAGAAAGATTTGCAAATGCATAAAGAACAAAATGAGAGATGTACGAACACTTGTAGCGATCAGCAGTCTTATATAATGGCATCAGAACTTTATCGAAACAACTCGATTTCAAATAAAAAATGATTTTTTATCACGTGTCAAATAAAAACCAAGTAAAATATCTATTCTGTAATAAATATTGTTCACCTACCACATATTAAAGACGATATATATGAACTGTCTCGAAACATCCAGATATAAAAAAATATTCACGATACATAAAAGAACTTCCGTTACTTGTCATTTAAAAACTATCTATTTAACTAGTATGATAATAGACAAAAACTATAGTGATATATTTCAACTGCAGTAAAAATTAGAGAAATTTATAAAAAAAAACAGTGTATTTATTACCACATTTTTGTAAATAAAAGACATTACTATCAAAATTTACAATTTCAAAGAAATACATAATTTTGAGCTCTTATGCAAATAAGTAATTTGTGATTTACCATGAAATTTTTTAAATAATTACAAATAAGTATTTTTTTTTCAAATCTACACCATAATCAATTCATTATTCATAAGTGTTTATTTGATTAAAATTAATAATTTATCTAATTAGTTAATTGTAACTTTAATTAAAATTTAAATTTTCAGTCTTTCTTTTATAAACTATTATAGCAAGTTATTGTTTTTTTTTTAAAAAAAAATTAAGTTTATTGATTGTGATCCAAAAAGGATCTATTGATGAAAACGACTACATGGATAAGAGGTGGCTCGGAGAGCTTACATAATGGGTGACTCGTAGAGTCTAAAGAGAATATGGTGCTGACACACATAACTCGGATGTTGGGCTGGGCTGAGTTCATGGGCCACTTTATCTGGGCAGGCTGGCACACAACTGGGCCGGCTAAGGGTTTCTGGGCAGAGATGGCAGATGACGCGCTAGGAGGGAAAGAGGGGGCATCGGCTGTCCAGCGCGTGCTGCTCGAGGAAGCATGCCGCAAGAGGCGTTACGATCGAGGTGCCGCAACGAATGGAGACCGCTCAGGGGCGTGGGTAACCAAGGCTCTCTGAATAGAGGCCAACGAGGGGCTCGATGCATAAATTCTCGAGGCGCCCTCAGCGAACGAGACGAGGTACGTGCATAAGCGGCCAATGGTCAGAGAATTGATGGCAGTCAAGATCTGGGCAGCGCATGCCTGAAACAGTAGCCATCCAAGGCAGTTGCAGCCGGACACCAGGGGTTCCAAACCTTTGGCCAGATCTGGACACAGCGGTGTCAGAGACTGACGAATTTGGAACGAGAGCGGAGTGAGGCAGCCTCAGCGGATTCCGGCAACCCGCAAGACCAAGCTTAACCTGAGGAATCCGCACCGGCAGTGAAAAGAGGCCATCTGCCACAGGGGAGGGGGATCTTCGACGAATTGTCGAGCCTTGCGCCTCGGAGGGCCGACTTATGAGCTCTCCTATGATTTGAGACTCCAGCTTTCACGACGGCCAAGCATTGAGAGTTTTAGTAACGGGATCTGGCGGTGACAGGGCTGCGGGTTGGAACAGACTGTTGATTTAGGCGCAGCAAGCAGTGAGACTTGTGCGGCTGCGACAGAGTGAGGGTGGTGTGGCGGGGACTCCCACATGGGAGGACGCAATCCGGTTAACGTCGTGGGGCGCCGACAGAGTCTCCCGGTGTTGACGGGGGCGGGGAGTCGGTCAGTGAGCCTTGGCGAAGGTGGGGTTGGCTGGGAGAATGTTGGATTTGTGGCGAACCTGTCGAAAGGGGGAGGCGGCCTCAGGTCGTGCGTCCAGCCAAGGCAGCCGCGAATGGGGTTTCAGGCCTCCTTGTCAAAGATGACTAGAAGCAAGATGGGGTGTGAGCCTCGCCAAACGGGGGGGGGGGGGGGGGGGG